>VXAV01009644.1:322584-354155 GCA_013399715.1 Alectura lathami
AAAACCAGCAAAGCCACCAGAAAGTAACCATATGATCTCCTTAATTGATACATAAGCATGCATGACTCAAAATGTACGGTCAAATTCAGGGAAGTGACACATCGTTTTCTATGACCTTTGTTAGGCCACCACCATCAGGAGAGTGCAAGTCTTGTATAGAAAAGCTTTTGCCAGAGACTGTTCGGATCTTTGCATTCTGGGAACTGCATTTCAGGCCATCTCATTTTGTCATCATTATATCACATTTTTACATTATTGTCTTTCAGTCGACACATAATTAGGATATTTCAATTATTTGTCACTGCAAACATTGGTTAATTCTGCCTCCATTTGGGCTCAGTCATCTACTCACTTGCTTTTCCTCAAGGCATGTTCTACACTGTGACCTCGAAACTTCTTATAATAGTCAATGAAGGAGAAAGGCAGAGTGATGTTTAGTGGATTGGTCCTGTCTGGAGCTGCTGCCCGTTTACGGGACTCAAACGCTATCATCAGATCCACCCAGGCAGCAGGACGCTTGATTTTAAATTGCTCAATAAAATCTTCTCCAAAGATTTTACACAGGAGCTTTTCAAATTCGTAGTCCACACCTAGAGAACCATATGGCCCACCTGTAATAAAAACAAAACTCAGCTTTAATATTCTGAGCTTACTAATTTTCAAGTAGACCAAATACACAGCAGTTTGACACCACTAGGGCTGTCATGGGAGAAGGTCCGCAGAAAGAGATAATCGTTCTAAATATAAGTGTCTGACACAGAATGTAATCTTACCTTTGCCTAACTTTTACATCTGTACCGTGATAGCCACTGTAATACTACCACCATAAAACAGAAACATTTTTATTACAAGCAGAGGAAACTGTCCCCTTGTCCGCACCAGAAGATGTGAGCTGGACTTATGGAGGAGATTGACTTGATGTTCTTGACGTGCAGTGTCCCACTTGCTCTTACTATGTTGTTTTGTGAAATAGTCTCACAGTCACCAAGACTGGGAACGCTCAGTGGTGAACGATACAGATGAAGAAAAACTTGGTACAGAGACACAGCAACGATTAACAGGCATGGTTAACACATGGTTAAGAGGAAAACCGTAACAGTAAAGACAAAGACAGAGGGAATTTGGAGTTCAAGATGGGAATATCATTAATGGAACTGTACTTTACTGCACTCTTTGCTGCAGGCTAATCATTGTGCATTTCTGCCAGACAATGGCAGACCCTCCTTGCTGCACTGCCTGCGCAATTACTGGAATACATGAGCTTTCCCTAAGATCCAGGGAAATTTCTGTTCTGCTAACTGGCACTTTACAAGGATCCTGTTGTGACACTCAGCTTTTCACATCTCCACAGTACTTTTCTGCATACCTGGACAGAGCAGAAATGCACAGGTGACCTCTCAAAGGAGAGTAAGATGATACATTTGCTAACCAGGACAATGACCCTTATCTAGGCAGCAGTTGGTTACACTAATTTTGATGCTGGTCTGATTTCAGGAAAAACTGTTAGTGAAATGTAGTGAATAACATTTCCTTCACTAGCAGGTCAAAATATTACGTAAATGAAGTGGGAAGTGGAAGTGTCATCTACCTGTTGCCTTGTATAGTTCCTTAAGATGTCCTTCAGGGAGCCTGATCTGATGGACAGTCATATCCACCGTGCCTCCTCCACTGTCAACAACGATGTAGCGGTCACCTGGTTTGCCAAAGGAATAGGTAAGTGACATTTACATTAACATTATCACATCAACAGGGCAATGAAAACTTCTCAGGGACGTTACCACCATAAGAAATAATGACTTGTAGAAAGTTATAAATACCTACCCTGAAAAGCTGATCTTTATTAGCGGTAATTTATAATAAATACAAAATTCAGATGTCAAAAGCTATTGGTTTAACAGATGAAAAGAGGATTAGTGGAATTGTTCATGCTACTGGTGTACACTCTAGGAAGTTACCAAATTAACAGCATATTTACGTTTACTCTGAGGAAACATCATATTTTAAAACCTGGATTACTTTCTGCCATCTCCTAAGTAAACTCTGTTTTGTTAGAGGATACAGAACTGCAGTTCAGCCTTAGCAACTCAGAGCTACACATGCAGTTGTGTTCGTTTCTGTTCCTATTTATAATCATTCTGCAGTGCACAGCAGATTTGTGGGAAGCACAACAACATTTGCCTGCAGTATAAAACCAGTGAGAGCAAAGTTTATTCAAGAAAGGACACTACCTTCTTGCAGTTCAGACCAGATCTCTCCTATGACATTTTCCACCAAAAAGGTGCGACTCTGCCGATTGCGCCGGACGTGTTCCTTAGCTGCCATTGACAGAGAAAAAATTGCTGAGTGTAAGAAAGCATGAAGAAGTTGATAGCATGTGCTGCAGGAAACAAGTGCAAGCACACTGATAGATTGCTATATACCACTTCTTAAAACAAATTAACAACTACTGCATTAAAATTGGGAACATTTTAACACTACCCCTAGAAAGAAGGAAAAAACATTATTCAGGTTTTGTGTTCTTCCTTGACACTAACTTAATTAGAAGCAACGACCTAGTATGAAAGCTGCAGACAAGTCCTTCTTTACAACTCTTAGTTACTGTATTCTGACTTCCAAATGCAAGCTGGAAGGTGTCCTCGCTGCCAGCCGGGCTCAGGTACACGCTTTGCCACACGGTGGCAGCCCTGGTCCACTACAAACATCAACTGTGCAGGGCCGGCAGGTTTTCCCAAGGTTTTCAGAAGCAAATTCTAATTCTGGGTGCTTGGGCAAAGCCTCAGGACATCATTCTGTCTCAAAGCAAGCATCCAAAAGCACTGCTTCACAGGTTCTTAACTTCTCATGGCTCAGTGATCAGCAGGCCTGACCCTCCGATAACTGAGCCGAAGAGATTAGTAATTATTTCAGCCTTCCCTTATGGAAATCCCAGTTTTATGTGACAGCCTGAAAAGCAGAATCTAGTGCTGCCAATATAAGCAAATCAATTGTACCTCAACTAATGAGTGAGGTTTCACCTGTTATAAAAATAGAAGACACTGACACAGCACAGTTTTAAATATAAAGCAATTATAAATTAAGCAGAATCTAACAACATTGTAACAATACATTAACTTAAGACTTATTTTCTACCTAGACATTCAAAAGATGCGAAACAGTCCGTAAAGAGAAAGCAGAGAAAATAACAGCAGGCAAATCACTGAATGCATTTTCCTTCTTGTTTCTGTAGTGAAACGGAAGAGACCAGAAGCTTCACCTCCACCCATACCTGCTCCTTAACGACCTTATGATGCAGACAAGCTGTTAGCTCACCGTGCTGACTTACCAGCACACCAACAGCTTAAGTGGCAGAGCATTCAAAGACTGAACAAGCAAGACGCCCAAGCAATGGACACAGAGCCACAGAGCCCACAGAAGTCAACGGGAGTCCCCCCATTCACTTCTGCAGGCTAAAAGCGAACACAAGAGCCAGTCTTTATTAACTATGACTGAAGTAAAGTTATCCTGGCTACTGTGAACAGTAACATTTTTGTTTTGACTTCACTGCAATACGATGGTCCTCAGAGTGGTTCTGTTTATATTTCAGGGGTTTTTCTCTTTAATGTGTTCTCAGCTTGCCTTGGGTGCCTGCCATGCCTTTATGAAATTTTAATTCTAACCCCAAATTGATTCACTCCAACCATTGTTTTCATTAATTTTTACAGGAAACCTTTCTCATCCCCAATAACTTCTACCTTACAAAGTCAAGAAAGAGAATGGTACCCGCCAGCAGAAATCCATGATCTGCCAGATTCTGCCCAGCTTCAAAACCTTAACTAAACACAGCTTTTTTTTTTTTTCCCCTTTTTGATTATTTATTTTCTCAGAGGCAAATCCCCATGCAGCCTGACAGCGAGCTCATAGATAAGCGCATGGAACTGGAATGGCTCAGGATGAGAACATGGTGGAGCATGCAAGGGGCGCCTGAAGGGACTGTGCCCTGCATGGGCCTCCCTAACACTGAGCACATCTGACAAGTGCTAGCTGGGAGAGGCATGGCTATGAGAAAACGAGGTAATGACTTTGCCAACTAAGAAAAAGAAAAAATGCAACCTGGTAAGTACAGGAATAGCTTTACTGGCTTGGTTTTCCATGCTGCTGTACCTTACTGACCTAGTAAATATGACAAAATGCAAATTCTTCTGAAAAATGCCTTCTGGGATAGACTGACACACTAACATCTATATCAGTGCAACTGTTAAAATTCACAGACAGGACATCTGTTTCGTAACAATTACACCAAACCGCTTCATTACTTTCCCTTCCCCTCCAATCTCAGGCAGGATACTAAACCCAAAAGTCTTTGGTGATGAAGGATTTTTTGGCAAGTGACTTACAGCATTGGCCCATCTCTGCAAGCCAGTCTTCAAACACTGATATGAGCAACAGATCACAGGTCACTAAGTCAGAACTGCAATATCTAGTTTCTCTTCTATGAGCAGATAAATGCACTGCTGTATTCCAGTACTGTGTGTTCCCCTGAGCGTTGAAAGTAAATAATGATATTTCACCAAGATGATGTCAAAAAATATCTGCCAAAACTCTGGAAGAACACCTCAGACTGAAAGTCTCATTGAGATCCAGTAATTCGACGTTGTTTCAATAACGCAGCTAACTGAACACATAATTGCTCAATGCCATGGTAAGAAAACGGCCCTCCTGGACACACCAGACTCAGGCATGGAAATTTAAGTGAGTTAATCAAGAAGTACCCTGTGTAAATCCCGTTCCAACGGCGTCGCTGGGGCTGTAGCCGTTGACGGGTGCCCTGCTGCTCAGCTCTATCATCTGGTGCAGGCGGAGCTTCCGGCAGTAGATGGAGGCTGCCTCGGGCTCCAGGGCGATGATCAGCTGCTCGGGGTTTTCCGGGGTTGCCAATCCTGCCTGTGAGAGAGAATCCATGAGAGGAGCGGGCTGGCAGCCCGGTAACGTAGCAGGCCCCTCCAGCAGGTGAACAAGCACGTCCCCAGCTCGCAAGTTCGGTCAGGTCAGCCCTCCATGTTAACACACAAAGAAGCTGCTGCTGCTCCCCACAGGCCTCGACCTAGGTCTCCTCCTGCCCTCAACGGATAGCCACAACTTCACAGGCTGCAGCAGGGAGGTACGCATGCACTTACCATGCTGTCTAACCGAGCAGCTGGGTGCATGACAGGTGGAAGGAAGGAAGCCACTCCGAGGCCTGTGCTGAACGGCCTCAGACCTGCACGCCTAACTAACCCATGAGCATGGCTGCTAAGAGGGGCCCCCGCCTGTTGTGAGAAATGCCTCTGGCCTCTCTTACCCCAACGATGTTTTAAAACCTTGCTTTTAACCCCAGAAGGTATAAGACATACACAGTCCTTGCCAAAACAGATCTCCCCGCACCATGCAACTTACTAACAATGTAAGATCCAAGCAGTATCTTTTGACTTAAAATCAGCATTTTTCTATTCCAAACTATTTGAAGCATACTCCCTTTTATGGAAGCTCCTAAGTGCCCTCTGTTCAAGGAATCAAAATACAATAGAGCAGGTTCCTTAAAATGTAATAAGAGGAAGCCTAAAAGTAATTTTAACTAATGTTTGCCATTCTTTCTGCATTTTCAGTCTTCAGACACAAAGATTTTCAAGCAGTCACAATTTCTCATGTAGCCACCTCACTCTCAGAGCTGTGCTTAGAGAAAAATATCAAAAAGCAGTTCACAAATCGTGTTTTCATTTCTCTTCTCCTGCACTTCTCCTTTTTGCACAATTTTCTGTTAAAAGATAATCATATCTTTCAACTTTTCTGCCAAACTTCTGGCTTGCCTGCTGTTGTTTTTCAGTTAAATACTGAACACTGCCTGAACACTAAAGCATGCTAGCAAACAAATACATAAATGAACATTCTTCTGCTCTCATGGTCAGCCTTTCAGCAAACCTTCACTTCAACCTATACACATGCACTGCAGTGGCTTCAGAACATCCCCAGAAGGCAGAATCACATGGGAAGACTGTTAGCTTGGACTGGACTTAGCTTCCTTCAAACAGCTACGTGATGGGCTGTGGTAATTGCTGGCCAGACTACACCTGCAGCTAGGAACTCAGAGTAAAGCTTGTTCAAAAAGCAATACTGAGGTAAAACCTGGAGACATAAAGTTGCCCTTCACATTTACCAACTGACTCATTTTTCCCTGCTACAATACATAAAACTGACACACTTCTATCGAAAGTATCTGTTATTGATAACAAAGAAGGCAAAACAATAACAAAATCAAAATTAAGAAGTAAGGGTTATAATAGTGTGCTCATTATTCTAAGAGCACACTTCATGTTTGGGATTATGGTCACTTCACATTTTTTATTGCTGAAACCTTGTGCTTTGGTTACATCCATGAGAGTCAATAGCTTAAGCTGAAATCAGTTAAGCTGTCTGGGAAGGAAAATACTGTGCAAATTCAACAGAGGATCAAACCCTTACAGCTATGTGGCAACATATACTGAAAGAAATACTAGATTGAAAAGAACGCTTGCAACCAAACACTCAGAATTTGGAAAATGCTGATTTACAGCAGCCAGAGTAATGCTAAAAGGTATTAAAAGACTGCTAGAAGTGAAGCAGAGGTCCAAGCCAGACTCTGTGGCCATCATACCACTTGAATGCAAGTAGGTTTGCAGGCACAGGCAAAGGCTCTGGAGCTGTACTGGGGATGTGTATGGAGTTCTTGCACGGTCCCTTAGTACAAAAGCCCAAACTCCTCCAAGCGGCCCAGACGCACTAGGCACAAGCAGGGCTGGTTACACAGGAGCTCACTTCCACATCAGTCATCTCCAGCTGAGCTCTTCCAAGCACAACACTTCAACCTGTAGCATTGGATGGGACAACACTCCAGATAAGAATCAATTCCTGGTCACTCCTGACAGATGTTTATCTGATCTGCTAAAGACTCATTCCAAGAATGTACAGTCTGCTCACACACTCTACCCCAGACCTTTCCTGTCTTTGTCTTTGGAAATTTTGCTCAAAACCTCATCTGAATCCTTCTCGCTGCAATTTTAAGGCCAGCACTTCTTGCCTTATCCAACGTAGCCATGGAGAACAAACAGCTCCATATTTTCCTGCTACTGTTTTCACATTTATTAAATACATTGCCCTGTCCTGTGAGATCTCTGAACCTGAGCAGCAAGCGTTTTTTAATAGCCAGCAATGTAGATGAAGTTGGCATGCTCGGTCTGCTCTGTGTACTCGGCATAGATCAGTAGCACGGACAAAGCAATTCTCAGTGTCATGTCTAACATGCACAAAAAGAGACAACATTTTAAGGAAAAAAAAGTTTGTTGCTAAGGATATTAAAACCCGAAGTCTGCATCGTAAAGTATTTTCAGAGGTGACACGAACTGAGTTACACACATCAGAAATGCACTGGTGTTTCCTAACTAAGAAAAAAGAATATATTAATTGCAAAATCATCTGGTGTAGGGGGGGATTTAGGTATGTATTTCCACAGCTAAAAGAAAACAGTAAACTATTCATGCTAACATTTGCTTCCTCCCCTCCTCCATCAGTGGTCTATACCAGGAACTTTTCACATTGCAGTCTGCACATCAGTAGAGGAAGGCAGTGATCTGCAGCACTTGAACTTGGATCCATGTTCTCAGGCCCTCCAAGTATAGCAGGTGCTGTTCTTGCTACTTTTTCTGTCTAGATATTATTTTAACGTATTCAAAGCATCTCCAGAGGAAAACATTCACCAGAAATGACAGTTTTTAACAGTTCAAAGCACAGCTGATCCTAATACAATTTCATGAAGCTTTTTTTTTTTTTTTTTATGATTGTTTAAAAGCTTTCCTAACAAAGTCTGACAGGCCAGTTAAAAACGAGGAATGTGTTATTTCAACTCAGAAAAAGACCATATCGAGAACTCTGTACAAGGAAAGATGCTAGGAACCCTACACTAGGAACCCTACAGATATATTTTTATATGTAAACATGCACGTATATATCCATATGTAAAGATCAATATAGACGCTATACAACAACATTGTATACTTGTTTTTTCTACATCAGAGATAGCACATCACTCCATGTATGTATATCTACACAAAGCACAGAATGGGGAAAGGGGGATGAGAAAGAAACATGAACACATACATTCTGCTAGGGAGGAATGGAACAATGAGAGTATGTTAGCACAAGCTCTGAGAAGGTGAAGACATAGGAGGCAGCATCTGTCCCATCACTACAGCTGGGAAGAAAGGGATAGGAGGAAAAGTGTGCAGAGAGAGCAGTGAAACAGCAGGCAGTCAACACAAAGAAATGGTGATGCATTCACTAAAAATCTTAACTGTAACATTTGGGAATTAGACTTATTTTCCATTTGTTCCTTTCCATCTGCCTCACTCCATGCCCTTGCCCGCTGCCACCCAAGTATTGCAAGTAAGAGTAGAGATGTAGAAGTTACCAGGCTTGATCAGGATAGATCTAAGGAGTGCCTCAGGATTTAACATTACACAGGTCACTCTGGCAGCAGGACTGATGCATTACACTGCTTTTGCCTAGGGTGCCTTGTTGTGGACTTCACACAGACCCGCACCCTGTAGTCTGAAAGGAGACCTTCTCCCTCACCAGCAGTATAAACCCAGTCACTGCTTATGAAACAGGAAGGAAGCAGACAGCTGTTTTCCCAAGAATGCAAGCATGGAAAACCCATCACAGAAATACAGAAATCCTGTTCGCATCAGAAAGTTCTCTAAATAGTGCATTTAACTCCAGAAGATTGCTGCATCTATACACCTGGAAGAAGCACAGAACAAGATGTAAGGAAAGAGTGCTCCATGCTCACTCTGCACATCTGTCTGAGCCCCAGGATTTCATTCTTTGACAGGGGAACTCCCAGCTCTTACTCACTGCAGTAAAAACAGGTCTCTGAGCTGCTGCCAGTGCAGCATTCACTGAGATGCATCATCGCCAGCAAACCTCAGAACACTTCAAAGCCTCAAGTACTGGAGCACACATATCTGTGCCACCCAGATACAGGTGAACTTGGCACAACAGCTCTGTGGCTGTAGCCAGAGGTGTGTCCCTGCATGAGAGCCACAGCTGCCCACAAACACGCTCCTGATTCTCTGCACAGTGGAGGCTGCCAAGAGTTAAACTAACTCCAAATTAGCAAATAGTGAGGTCTGGACTGTGACTCAGGACAGCAGCCTGAACATTCCCAGAGAACTAAATGATACTCCTTCAATGCAGAGAAGCATCACTACTGCAGATTACGAGATGGTATTTCTAAATCCCAACTTCATACACCATGATGCACAATGAATAAAAGAAATCCACTTTAAATATATATATATATTGCAACTTGTATGGCCTTAAAGACAGCACTACAGCAGAATGTCGTTTGAGCCTTTTAAAAAGGTGCAGTGGCAGGCCTACAAAGCTCCTATCTCTGAAAGTCACCTTGATCAGAAGCATTTACATTTACTCTCCTGGACAGGTGCTCCAGTAGCTAGGAGAGAAGCCCATTCTCACTCTACTTATGCAAATCTCTAATTATTCCAAACAAAACTCATAGGAAGAGATTTTTCACCACTGAGCCATCCAGTCCTGTTTGGCAGGATGCACCCCTGAAAGCTGGCTGGACTCCTTGCAGAGACAATCCATTTCTCTCGCTTGTGAGATAGCTACTCCAGCCTTCCCGTACCTTGTAGAACAAGGCACCTCAGCCACCACTACTTTTTACACAGTACAACCATGATGGCCACCTCCTGTGAGGAGCCCACTGGTGTCTGTGCACTGCTGTGTGCAGCTGGAGCCCTCAAGGGCAGGCTCAGATGCTCAGTAAATCTTACATTTAAACACAAACAGGCCAAAAACTTAACCTCCCTCAGCATCCCAATGTGTCCACAAATCTGGGCCTAAAGACTTCCCACGTTCACACAGAAGTTAGTACTGGAATAGGAAGTGCATTTCATTTGGATGGAATAGAGAAGAATGTGTAACCTCAAATTCTAAGCAAGACTCTGAAAGTTACCCTTAAAAAACTTAGCTACCGAGCTTTTCTGGATAAAGATAACCAAATATACATTTCCAGAACCTCATGAGGAACACTGTCTTCAGAGATGCAGCCCCTACACTGGCTGAACAACCAGTCCTTACAAGCACCAGGCTGCTCAGCTGGAGAACATCTGTTACATTTTTAACTACTGTAACAAAAAGCAGGAGGTTAAGGACTGAGGTACAGGGTAACTACAGTGGATCCATGCTAGTTTGCACCAGAGGAGTCTTAACTTCTTTGGCTCTGAAATGCACAGCCCTGCCTTGATTGCGTTCTGCAGCATGGGGTTGGGGGAGATGAAAATACAAATAGCTAAAAATTGAAAAAAAAAAAAAAAGACACATCTTACTCCACACATACAGGATGAGATTCACATGGTTCTTGCACCAGAATGTCATGTTAACATTGGCAAAAAAGCCTCATTCTGTTGAAATGTGGCTGTATGTATGTAACATAAAATCAGCAACATCATTATGGCAATTAATTAATTAATCTCATCACAGCTTGTGAAAAAAGTCCCAAAGTATAGAAAAGAAATGGTTAGGAGTCTGTATAGTTTAGAAATAATGGAGGTGACAAAGGAGCATTCCTTGGATTTAGGACTAATCAGGCCTATGCAGGCAGTCCATGCAGTCTTGACCCCAATTTAACTAGAATTTAGAGTCAGTGCCAGAGCAAACTGCAGCTGGGTCTACTTCAGGGCAATGCTCACACTCGCTCTGAGTGGTGTTTCTCACAGCTGCAGAGGCTACTCTGCTCCCTTGATTCCCTTTCAGCCCAGGAAGTAGCTCAGGCCAGTTCCCTGAACTAGAGAAAATAATCTGAGCTAGACTCATTTTCCACTGGTAACATTTGCTGCATTACTTTACACTGCATTCAGTGTTAAATGAAATAATTATTCCACATATACACAAGAACTTTAAAAATGCATTTCCTCTGGATAAATATAAGCACTGTGCTTACACTCAGGAGAAATTAATTTTACTCTCTGGAGCCCGGGCAGGCTCTGTATGCCTTAGCAGCTCAGGTTCCCTATCTGTAAAATAGGTACACTGGTGCCTTTGTCCTTTATGCATTGAAAGGCAGCAAAGGAAAACATTTCATAACCTAAGTATAATGTACTGTATTATTTTCATGGTGGTTTAAATTTAATCCTTCAGAAAAACAAACAAACCAAGAATCAGGTCTGAGGTCACATTCTTATTTACTGCTTTAATAAATTTTATAATCATCTAAAGCCTGATTCGGTACTGTGTAGGTGCTGTAGGCGCTGTACTCACACTTAAAAGAGTACCAGATACAAAAATAGACAAGCATAAATAGACTAGACAAATAAACATGTACAAGAAAAGAAAAATCCTCATACAGCTGGAGAGGTGAGAATCACAGAATGGCCTGGGTTGGAAGGGGCCTTAAAGCCCACCCACTCCCTACACCTGCTGAGGACTGGCTGCCACTCCCCAGATCAGGCTGCCCAGGGCCCATCCAGCCTGGCCTTGAGCACCCCCAGGGATGGGGCACCCACAGCTCCTCTGGGCAGCCTGGGCTAGGGCCTCACCATGCTGCATGTTGAGCAGGAACCTGTGACTGAGGTGGGAATTCAGTCTGGAACAGCAGTTCATTGTCGTACTCAAACACTCCTCTTAAACAGCAAATCTTTATTTCTTCATATGACCACCGGCACATGCAAAAGTTGCAGGAACAGCTACGTGGCAGCTCGATGACGGGACAGGCCCTGGGGTGAAACTGACTTCAGAAGTTCACACTGCCCCAGCCTTGGGTCCCTGTGCAACTTTCACAGTCGGCCACTTCCACCAACCACATTGCTCTGACCACTGCTGAAGCAGCAACTTAGACTAGGTGGGGGTGTAATGATCCATTCTTCCGGGTGGCAGAAGAACATTTTAAATCTGTTTTTACCACTAAAGCCGTATTTGCAGGCCCCAGAGATAAATTTTAAAAGTTGGATTCCATGAAATAGCTCAGTAAAGACAATGCGGCTCATTAGGAAATGAAACCCTGCAGGACAACACCATTCAGCCAGAAAAACAGAAGCTGTGAATTAGCACCAACATTTCTGTATTTTCCAAGATATTTATTATAATTAGCAACAATAGGAAAGCCATGATTGCAAGTTAAGCACCATGCAGCCTGCATGAAGAAAGTATTGTGTGACTGAAGCCAGGCAACACAAAGCAGCAGTTGGAAATTAAGAGCCTCATGAAATTTACACTGTTTAAACTAATCAGTTCATTGTGTTAAGGGATTCATGATAACACCAGCCACTTAGTGCCTCGTGAAGCGAGCTCTTCTCTAATCCTCCTTTTTCACTAGTGAGCACTTTCTCCAGTTGTATGGCATTAAACTGGGATGTCACAAATAGAGGACCGAGACCTAATTACAGAGGCAGAGTATGCCAGGAAAGGAGATGAGCAACATGGGAAACGAGCCCCAGCATTATCACTGAGAGGCACCTCGGGGGGAGCTGGGTTGGCAGGGAGTGGGGCTAGCAATGCCACAAAGCCGCACCAAAAGCATAGCTCATATAATTTTTGCTAGATCTTCAGCCCTCAGACTTTAAAAGGATTTTTCAAAAAAGCCTGAAAATCACTCTGCCACCACATGCACCAGTGCTCTGCCATTAGCCTTCAGAACAGTGAAAAACTGCAGGGCAATAACTGGTGGAGAAATACACAGTGAGGTCAGGCAGCCCCTCTAGCTCCAGCAACTTAGCGGTTCGAAGACATATTCTTAAAATTGCTCAGCAGCCACAAAGGAAACAGGATTTTCAAATGCACCCAGATTCCTATAGGAACCACAGCACACTGAAGAGACTGGTTTACGCAGGAGGAGGAGCTGCTGGAGGCTCCACTCCTTTGGAGAGTTCATCCTCGGGATTTAGAAGCCTAGATGAAAACTGAGAAATAACTTCTATTTTCTCCCTTTCTCTCTTTTTTAAATAGTCAACACAAGGTTTGAGTGGTTGTTGATCCTACAAAGACTCACATCTACAATGTCACAAAGATATCTGCTGCTTTTCAGAACCAAGAGCTCTTTGCTTTCTCTTAAACATCATTTGCTATGCATACATGCAAATGTATGTAAAAAAATGCATATATTTTCACACTGTTGTTGTCTGTTGACCTAAAACTAGGCTTGTGGCACAGGCTGTCCTTTGTCTCATTCTGATCTGGTCCCACTAATCATATTTTGCATTTCACAAATGAAAACATAAGGGATAATTATCACAGCTACACAATTCTTCAGTGTCAGCTTCCTCATCTGCACAATTAACTGCTAGGACAGAGATATTCATCTCCATGTGAGAAAACTGCTTGAGAGAGGAGAAGTGAAACCTCAGGTTATGGAAAAACAGTAGTAACTTCATTTTGATGACAAAGGAAATAAAAAATATGGGAGATGACAAACAAAAGAGTCAACCTGTTTAATGGAGGGGACACGAAACTGAAAGTTAAGAGACGCCTGAAATTGTTTTCATTTATTCACTTTACACTAGCAGAAGGAACTAAGTAATGAGAAAGATGTAGAACGATGAACCCCAGTGTTAATTCAGCCCTTAAATGGTCCCTGGGACTTGGGGATTACACTGAGACCTCTCTGAGAACCCAGTTATCTTCCCTTCTGCCTCGATGAAGTACAAAGTGTTCATATACATATAAATACACATATATATTTCTACAATTTCCCCTTACTTTTAAAATGCCAGGGCATAGATTTTTCAGTGCTTTTTAATTCCCATCGCCTGCCTATACCAGAAGGTCACAGAGAGCACCTAATCCACAGAAAATTCACAGCCTTCCAACTGCCTTCACACAGGAAGCCTGAACTGCAGCTTACACTTCAAGGGTAGAACTCACAAGCTATGAACTCCTGTGAAGAGAGTGTTTTAGCGAAATGCTCCAGCTTGCAGGAAATCAAGGTAGATGATCATGATGTACCTCACAACTGAACTCTTACAGTGGGTTTGGCAAACATTGCCAAAAGGCGTAAGTTAAAAACTTTGTGCATGAATGTATGTACTGAAGGCATAAGAGGATTAAATTAGTGTTTTATTTATAATTACTTAGTTTTTTGGTGGAAGAAACTCTTGGATACCAACTTCAAAGAGCTGGGAAGAAAACATAACTGTGGTGTAAACTATTACTATTGCTGCTAATTCCAACAAAACCACTGGAATCACTTGCAGCCTCTATTACAACACAAACTGAGAAACAGCACTGAAGTAAGCACTCGCAGTTGCTCATTTCCATGAGTAATGGCTACAGAATGAACCCTGTAAAGGTTATAACATTAACACTTCTGGAACCCTCAGCTCAAGAGAAACACAGAGAAGCTGGAGAGGGTCCAAGAGAGCTACCAGGAGAACGCATTCTGCAAAGAGACTGCAGGAGCTGGGGTTGTTTAGTCTGGTAAAGGGGAGGCCAAGAGGCAACCTAATGGCTGCCTGCAGCTGTTTGAAGGGCAGCTACAAAGATCGCCAAGCACAGCTTTCCTCATCGTGCCAGGAGATACAGCAAGGGCCAACAGCAACACAGTGTAACTTGCAAAGTTCAAACTCCATATTGCAAAAAACACTTTTTCCTAGTGTAGGAAGGTGATGCAGCATTGGAACAGTTGTCCAGGGAAGCATCTCTGTCCTGTGAAATTTTCAGAACTTGGCCAAGCAGAGCCAGTGCTGACCTGGCGTTGGCAATACCCTGCGTCGTGTGGAAGGTTAGACTGGCAGATCTCCAACAAATGCTTCCAATGAACGCACCTATGATCCTGAAACGGTGCAGACATCACATGCTGAGAAAGTCCAGAAGTGCTGGGAGGAATCTATAGACTTTCTTCATCTTTGTGAACGCTGTGTCAATTCTCACAGCAGAATCAAACTCACTGCAACAAGCACACGGTTATTCAGGATCTCACAGATTTCTGTATGGTGTTCAGTCACCTTTGCAATTAGAACTTTAGAATCTCCTGGGATCAAAGGGAAACATTCCTGACACTACTCTTTTTGTTTGTTTGTTTGTTTTTAAATCTGAAGGCTATACTACTTAAGTCTGAAAATATTTAAAAAAAAAAACACACAGCTGTCCTAAGAGGTCCTGTAGCCTTAAGCCACAGACATTTTAAGAAATGATTAAATACAGAGAGAACTACCAATTCATTATATCAAGGATGCAGAAGTTGAGTTTAAAACACTAGTACAGACTGCATACACAAAAAAAAAAAAACTAGCTCAGTACAGTGTCTTTTCAGGGAAGGAGGTTAAATTCTTAATTCAGTATTTTTTTTATATTTGGTTTTAAAGAAAAGATGGTCTTACGCTTAAAAGCACAAGAATACAAATATTGAAGCTCAATTATTTTGTGTTCAGCTCTGCTAGGGCTTCCAATATGACATTTTACAATCATTTAGGCCAAACTTTGGGAAACAATCCAGTAAAGAAAATCCAGTAAAAAAAGCGTCCAACTCAACACCAAAGTACGGTTTACACTGGAGCTGTTACTGAAGTTTGTTGGAATGGTGGGTGCTGGAACTCTGAAAAATCAAGTTGGCTATCTATCACACATGTACCTGATCATGCTACTTAGCAAGCTCTTTTGAGACAAAGCAGAATCCATTTCATACTTCATTTCTATTTACTAAACTATTAATAAGCTACTCCCATGAAAACAAAAAGCACAGCCTGTAATACTGCTCCCTCCTAACAGCTGTTCAGAAATCATGGCAGTGCCCCATTCTGAAATCAGGAAGATAAATGTAGCACCTGGATCAGTAATGAAGTGTGACTTCTATTTTCAGCATGCTCTTTGAATAATGAGTTTTGTGTAGTAGTGCTGCCCGCAGTCAGAACTTCTACATTTGTGCGGTCACTGATTAGACAAATGGATTTGTTATAGATGGCTAGGCTGTCTTACTCAGACAAATGCCTTTGCTAAGCATGGTCAGACTGCCTCAATTTATCTTGCTCAGTGTTGTTGGTACCCTGCTGAGAGTGCAGCTTGTCCAGGTGCCTTACCTGTGCTCTTCTGTTCTTTTATCACATACATTACTTCTACAGCTTATTTATTATATTTTCAAACTCACCCTGGTATTCTTTGGGATTGTTGGCATTGCTTGATTCCACCATCAAAATCCATACTCATTGAGCCTTCTGGACTCTGCGTAACCATTTTCCTTTTTGCATTTATAAAACAATACAATGTTTTGGATCTAGATCCAGGATATAATACAAACCCTTTGAAACTTCTAAAACACGATGTAGTCCAGAGAAGGAAGAGAAGCAGACAAGCTTGCAGGCTTCTGATCTCTGTGAAGCACTAGTCCAAGAAACAGAGCTCTTCCAGGCAATGGGAGCAACAAGGGGACATAACACAGTCAAACTCCTACGCATGATGCTAGGAGAATCATAGAATTGAAAGAATGCAGTATTCACTACATAGATGTTACAAGGATTAGGATTATACATGATTTTCAACAGGCTGTGCAGAGATGACGAGGGTTGCCACGACCCCCAGAAGCACATAAGAGCACATTTATACTAACCTCACCACCAGGACTTATATCCAAGTGCTGCTGCTCTTGAAAATATTCATAAGCTCCTGCTTTAGAGAGCAGAAAAGGAAACAGGCTAATGAAACAACCGTAATCTCTCTAATCCCAGACACCAACGCTTTTCTTTACACAATGAGCTAGAAAAAACCTCCACTGACTTAATTTTGTTGTTCCCCTGCCCCTTCATTCCTGCAAAATTTTTAGTAGTATCAGGCAAACAAATAAATCCAAATCAGCATTACTAAAGGTGTCTCACATATTGCTGAATGATAATTTGCTGAGGGAGAGGCTGTGCTGGCAGCAAAATGGAGGGTAAGTGGGACCACAGTGGCATTGAGCCCATGCTTCCACTAGGGTGATGTGCAGCTTGCTCCCAAATGCCGGTTGCAACAGATCACATCTATGCAGTTAAGTAAAGTGTACCACCAAGTGGCACCATCAGGAATTTTTTGCTGCATTACATTCCCCAAGGTGCAGAGGACATTACTTGCAATTTTTATGACTACCATGCATTAGAAAAATGAAGCCATTAAATTCTCATAAGCTTTTCAATTTTTCATGCTATATTATTGCAGAAATGCTTTTTGTACCATGGGTGTGCACTGGTTACATAATAGGGAAGCCTGACTCTTCTTTTTTAAGTATCTGCCCCATATTTCATGCTCTCCTGCTCCCTTTGCTTCAAAATAACCTCGACAGTAGGTGCTTGTGGCTCAGGCTGCTTTTATTAAGAGACACAAGTGGCCGTTACTGAGCTGTTTTGCTGAGAAAACTAAATTTGGAAACACACATCTAGCACAGCCTTCCTCCAGACAGAGGGAAGATTTTGACTTCCCCTATTTCCATTAGTTTCAGTGTCTTTCCAAGTAATTTCTACGATTTTAAGAAACACATCCAACTGCTATGTGTAACATTCATGTTTCTTCACACAACTGAGGAGATTTCATCTCATAGAGACAATTGTTAGAGGAGAGGGTCTGTATGTTGATACACATCTGAAGGAACCTATGAACAACCCTATGGCAGACACAAATACATCTGCCTGTTCAGACCTGGGATGGAAACCTCCTATTTCACTTGCTTAGCGATGTAAGAAGAAAATATGCAAAAATTCCAACTTGTGCCTCAGAAGTGGACAAGCAAGAACTTACAGAACTGGATTAGCAGATGGCTTTGTCAACTGCCCGTGCTTTCATGCAGACCTGGCTGAATAATTAAAATGTGTAAACTGAGATCAATTAGTACACGTTTCCCACTGTGCTGAGCTCCCACTGTGTAGATTTTCACTCCTCAATTAATCATAGCTACAAGACGCAGAATCCTTCCAAACATACCACTTCATGAACATTTTAATCCTTATGATTGAGAAGATATTCATAGAACAAAAGTGAAAGCATGGACTCAGGAGAACCCCAGATAACCTGGATGCTACATACATAACACACTTCTGCCTCCAGTAAATGCTGCTTTCAAGAAGTCACCAGCTTCCCAGTGCTGCCTATGGCTGAACACCGTCAGCTTTTTATGCAGCCTATAGGAAGTCTGTTATGCTGTGCCTAGACACAGAAACAGATTTCAGTTTTGGATTACATACCAAAACAAAAAGACACTATTTAAAGGAAAAAGCTTAGTTTCACAGACAGCAAAAAGGTTAAGTCCCTCTAGCTGCCTTTGTAAATCAAATCAAGAGTGGAAACGACAGAACTACGAGCACATTCAAGCTCACAGCCTACATTTAAAAGGAAGTTCAGGTCACAAAGTTTTTCCACCAGCATCGCTCAACTGCTGTCTGTAGGTTGGGCCCAGATCGCAGGCAGTTTCGCTTCATTGCACCGAGGCTGGTTTAGGTAGCAGAGACTGGCGAGGGGCCCAGTCCTAATGCAGGAACCTGTAAATAGCCCGGCACAGGCTGCTGCTCCCACTACTATCTCCATATATGGTGGAAAGGGGCCCTAAACTCATTTTTCTTACTGTTCATAGAGAAATCCTGACAGAGCAGCTAGGCACAGCTGCTGCCTCTAGGTCAACATTGCCAGAGGTTTCCAAAACCTTAGCAAGCCTTGCTCCACTGGAGAAGTAGAACCATACTAAGTGACATGAGAGATGCGCTAATGCATTTTACTGTCCTTTAATTAAAGCTACTCATTCACCAGTTATATTTTTACTGCACACAGTTACAGGTCTCACTAAATGCAGCCAGACTCTGCAGGAAGTCTCCTTATTGTCCCGACATCTCTATTGTCTTTAGCTCCCTGCCCCTCTAGGTCCCCTCTCTTCGAGTATGGCTCATACGGTGATAGAAGGAAGGCCACAATTATTTCTTCTTTCAGGGCACGTCACATTTCTGTTGGTAAGGGGTTCTATGTGCCATCAAGTTACTCTTTGACTAAAGTTGTTTACTTTTCTCTGAAGATTCTTACAGAGCAGGCTAGTATAGATCAGTGCAATGTAATGAAAGTCCAGAAGACAATGCAATAGTAATTCCCATCACGTTCATTCCATGATGAAACTAATAACTATTCAGTGTAAGAGCCAGTTAAAGAAAGCCCCTAGAATTCCAGACTCACATGCTTAACCCTATAACATAGATTGCCTGTCTGTTTGTTTATGCAAGCTTATCGTGCAAATAATTTTATTTGCTATTTATAACTGGAACATAAATCTACACATGAGCTCTAGAACTTCATTTCAAAATCAACAATTCATATTAAAAGAAAAAATTGTAAAACATCTCTAAGTAGACCAGCAGACTGACATTTGTAAGACTACAGGTATTTCAGGTGAGGTGATGAAAAAGCACCATCTTTCCCATTCCTTTGCTCTGTCCTGAGTGCATTTGATATACCATGTTTTACTTTCCAGTTTTACAGCTTCTGCATTCACCTATTCCTTTCAAACTTCAAATTCTTCCTTAAAACTTTATTTCTGTTGGCATGTTCAAGAAATTCCAGCCTGCAGATTCTGCTCCACACTTACTGTGCCTGAAGAATTTATGTTGAAATGCGAGCTGGAAGAATGCCTTTACTAAAAAGAAAGACTCTGCCAAGAATAATGGATCCTGTGTCCCTCCGATAAACAATCTGCAGTGCCTGAACTTCATTTGGAAAAGGGATTAAATGTGCAGCTTATAGTAACATGTTAAGACAACAAAGCGCTGAACCAACTATTCTCACCTACCAGCATTCAATAGATTTCTATAAAAGCTATCTTGAACACTTTGAGTCTCATCTTCCCATCAGTGGACACTTATTTTTGACCATCAGTAATACAGGACCAACAAAACACGGCATTCTTTCGTGTCCATAGGACCTCAGATGACACAGAGGTGGGGCCCTGGTGTGGGGGCCACATTCACACGCCATGCTGACGAGCCTGAACGTCCACATCAGAGCAAAGCGCCTGCCTAAGCTGCCCAGTATCTACATTTGGCTGTCTTTGCTTCTGCAAGAACAAGAGCAGGTCCCAACCAGGTGAGCAGGATGGGCTCATCCCACATGCAGTCCAACTGGACCACACTGCCAAAGTCTCCGAAATAAGAAAACATTTCAGTATTTTGAATTAATTACTCGCAATGCGAATTCTTCATGAGAATGGGAATCCTGAGACTGGTAAATACAGTGCTTCTGATAGAACTACACCAAAGCACATGAAAAGTACAATAGATGAATACAGATAGCACAGGCAGGGTAACAGCAGGAAGCAATAAGGAGCAGTTTTCACATCTCAGTAGGTCAGTCACGGTCACATTTTTGTGGGTGTGACAGAAAAGGCATTTTAGAGAGGGTTTCAGAGGAGGAAAATGAGTTAGCGTCATAGATACTCGTGTCCAGGACATGCAGCTTATGTCTGAGATGACACAGATGAAGGAGGCAAATGTAGGCTGATTCCCTGTCACAGGTGAAGTGACAGGATCCTTTAGTGGCAGCATTCTGAAGGGATGCAAAACAGGCCAGATTATAGCATCCAAAGCGACAAAAAAGGTGTTGCAGAAACTGAGATCCAAAATCAGTGACAGCTGTGATGAAAGCTCAGCAGTACGTACAGACAGGATGCAGGCAGAATTAGCAAGATTTTGGTAGGCTGGATGGGAGGTCAGAGGAAGGATTGTGAGCTGAAAGGAAATCACAGATTACTCCTCCAAACGACAGCAGCACAGCATCTGGAAGGGGTGGTCGTGGGAGCCCTCCAACAGACTAACAGTTCCAGGCTAGCAGTGATTTGTTTAAGGAAGACATTGATAAGGGGATGTGAGAGACGCATTGAGATTGTAGGCTGGACAAAAGCTGATGGATGTTGAGTGCAGAAGCAGACCTACGACACTTCTTACTTGATTTTAGTAATTCCACGCAATATTTAGATTTGCCTAGACAACCGTTTAACAACTCCAAAAAGGCTGGGCTTTACATTGTGAACCAAAGACTGAAGTCATCATTAGTACTTTTATTCTCTTAGAGTTATGTCCCTTGTCACAGATTACCTGAGGAAATTACCACATCCCGTTTCATTTCCCTACTTCACTGTCAGCTTGAAGCAGTGGTTGTACCTCAGCTGTTTCCACCTACAAACTTTCTACCACATCTTTCCTCTCCTCAGTGCCCATTGCTCTTATGAATACAGCTCTCACTTCCATGAGGCCTGCATGTTTCGATAACTAGAACCAAGGGCTGGAACTTCTGCTCTGTCAGTATGCGCTGGTTTGAAGCACATGTTGGATCCAGCAGTATGAATCTGAAGACTGAATGACAAAGCAGAACCCTTTTTTCTGCATTTCTGTCTTCATACCCATTACTTTAAATATCAGCGGTATATGTCAAGTAAACATTCAACTATTTCCCTAAATGCTTACTTCTTCCTGCAATTGATCACACACCCTAAGTTAAACACCTTCCTCCTTGCCATTTATCAAGCTTGCCGATAGAAGAACACAATCACAGACAAAACCACAGACACAGACACTAACCAACAACATTCCATTGTGCCACAAACAAGAAATGCCAAGAGATCTGCCTCACCCTGCCCTGCTCCTTACACAGCTCCCGTTTCACGAGCACACATGCACACAGACAGCAGGCAGACACAATATACAGAGATAATGAATGGGTCTCTAGTGTTTCAGATTTACCTACAACCGTGTCCTTCCATCAGAACTTTAAGAGTGTTTTGCTTCTGGCACTAGCATTAGCAATCCCACAATAAAGACTGTTAAGAAAAACGTTGCTCAACATTAGAGATAGTTAGAAACAGAGTTTCAGAAATCTGGGTGCTTTCCAAGAGCACTCTGCAAATTACGCATGAACTACAAGATATCGTACAAACTGTGCACCGCGCATCTGCTGCCAGAGGATTATGCAAGTGACTGAAAATAAATGAAACAAAATGCAACATGAGTATCCTGATGAAAAGAAGAACGCATACATCTCGTATACCAAAGACGCAAACTGAATTTGAAACAAAGGACATGCAATATGGAATGCGCATATTTGTGGGGCTGGGGGGAAAGGGTTAAATGCAGATAAACCTCTTACTAGTGAAAATAACATTTGAATTTAATTTTATGTCCAGACTATCTGGTACACAGTCTTTTCATTCCTACTGTGGGAAAATGGGAACAGGAAAAAAAAAAATCCCACTGAAGAGTAGAGAAAGCATAAAACCTCCTATTTTTTTTCTTACTTTAAAAAAGCCTGTGATGGCCTAAGGAAAATAACAAAACTGCATCCACTATTTTCAGCTTTCCCTTGGGTCTCAAAACTGCATCTGTTCCACGTGTGCTGAATTCAGCAGGAATACCGTGTACAAGACGACTAAAACATCAGAGTCTGCAGTGAGGGACACCACAATATACAAGTAAATAGAAAAAAAAAAAGGTATTTAAAATGGGAATATACATGACTTGAAGCTACTGCTTTGTGGAGCTAAATTCTCTGACAATGTTTCTAGCCCAACTCTTTTCTGGACTAGTTGGTGCAGCCAATACTAGTGCTAACTGTCCCAAACACAGTTTTTCATTTAGCCTATCAAGTAGAGCTTTAAGGGGACGTTATTATGCCCACCCTGTAATCTTACCTTGTAGGCAGCTTGTCTCATAAACTGCTTTGCAGGCTGCTTCCAAATAGCAGGCACTGTAATGACCCATCTTACTTCAGTGTTTTCAAAGTCCGAGCCTGCTTGGTCACTGAGCTCCTAAATAAAAGAGAAATGGAGGTGAATGCAAACTCACGGGCG
The DNA here is from genome assembly GCA_013399715.1 of Alectura lathami. Classification (NCBI taxonomy): domain Eukaryota; kingdom Metazoa; phylum Chordata; class Aves; order Galliformes; family Megapodiidae; genus Alectura; species Alectura lathami. The sequence continues at coordinate 345,425 of VXAV01009644.1, forward strand.
TCAACTTTATCAGAAAATATTTTCTGCAGGCTCCACTAACAGAAACTCTTTTCAATTTTTTTTCTTTTTTCCCCTGTTACACCTGTGCTACAAATCCAAACATTTAAATTATTGCCATCCTGTCAAGAATGCTTTCCTGTGCCAAAAGCCAGGATTAGGGATGACTCCTTCTCAAGGAGGCTTACAGAAAAAGGTTTTGTACTTAACATAAAAAATTAGTTTTCCAAAAGCAGCTCATGCACTGCTGAATAGTAGAGAATGTTTATATACGTTCTTAGTCATAGAGTGGGATCTGCATTTAGCTTGAAGAATTCACACTTACATACTGATTAACACACAGAAAAATATTTGAAGTATTGATGAACATTATGCTTTACAACCTAGATTTTTCAATGACTTCTTTATACAACACTCACATGTACAACTCATTTAGCAAGGTGAAGTTATGGCTGAAGCCTTATAAAGTTCACTGGTTGCTCCTTGAAAATTTTGCTTTAAGCAAGCATTCAAGAGTAGTTTAGTTCTTTTATTGTCCTTTTTCCCCCCCTTAGAAAGAGGAAAGTCTGTACTGCATTTGCAAATTAGGTGATATACTGACATATTTTGGGAAAGGTTCCAAGTAAAATGCCATTACCATATGTCCTATCTAAACCTCCATCCAAGCAGGGAAAGGTTCATAAAGGTGAATAACGGGTCTTTAGAATGTAAAATATGTTTCTGCATGTGCTGTGCCAAGGTGTTGTGTTTGCTTAGCTATGCTGCACTTCGAAAGTCCATGGCCGAAAAGAAGTGCCTTTATACTGCACAGGGCACTAGGAATGGACAGATTACAGTCCCAAGTAACAGCTCATTTACACTGCTTGTCTAATATTAGTCTCAGTGTGCACTCACAAATCACAGGGATGTTTGTTTTTTTTTTTAACATCAAGTAAGGATGTAGCCCAGAACTGGCAGCACAGCAAATCACGGAATTATACTCCACAACATTTGTATTTACTAAGAATATCCCCAGGCAATGAATGCATGGGTACAAGTCTGTGACTCAATACTCAATGCAAAATCCATCAAATAGTCTTTGAAAAGATAAGAATTTTGACTTATAATGACATGGTTGCTCCTCGGTGGCCGTAAAGAGCAGAATAAATTAATCCCATGTGGAAAAGTAGGTTAGCTTTGCAACAGCAGGGCTATTTCAAACAAGGCTTGTTTGCATGAAGATGCTGAGTTGGCCTAACAACTACTATGCATTGGCAGCATTGCAGCGCATCTGAAACTAATGAATACTTAATTCACATCTGACTGTTTACATGAGACCTTAAATCTAGAAACTATTTACTGGAGACATGTATTTCACAAGAGAGTAACAAATACAACCTTGCGACCCAAGAATAGCATTACAGGAAGTAAGTATGTTATTATGTTAAATGGGAAATGGAAAACAAAATGCATTCTCCCTATTAACATCAGCCACAATATTTTAAAAAAAAAAAAAAAAGTGTAAATAGAGGTGCCCATCCCGTTGCATTTCATAGTGCTCACTCTTTAACATGAGAGAGAACCCTAAGGGGACACAGAACGCTGAATCATCCCAGCAGCAGCAGGGCAGGGGGCAAGGCCAGAACCCAGCCTCAGACTTAATTCTTGACAAGTTAAATATGCAGATCGAGTGAAACACTCCAGCTCCTGCACTCTTCACACTTTCTTTGAAATCAAAACTTTTGTTTTGGGGGGAGGGGGAAATAGAGAAGTTTTATCCCAGTAAGAAATATTCAGAACTCTACATCACAGTGATGCTCCTAGCATCATTGAACCAAGCTTCCCCTGCGTGACACGAAATCACTGCAGGCTGCTGGGAGCCCTTCAGAGTCCACAGCCTGCCCAGAGTTTCTGCAGCTGCCTTGCTTTGTTTACATCAAATACTACTGAGGCCAAAGCTCAGCAGGGTTAGAAATGTTATGCTCACGTTTACTCTAGCTACAAATATAGAGCATCTAGATAAGGAAGTATTATTCTACCTTTAATGCCTGTTCCTTAAAAAATTGCAGGGCGTAAGCAAATATCTCAAGTGCTTTGACTTTTTTGCCATTTGCAGCTGTCAGGTCCGTCTCCATGGTAAGATTCTACATGAAAGAAAAATAACTGGAAGTTATTCAAAGGAAAAGGTAAACAAAATTAATTCCCACTGCTTGAGGAAAGGGAATTCTTCTTTATCCACCTGGCTAGGAAAAAGTGACAAAACTGTTCTGAAGAGGATCTAACTCATCACTTGAATTTCCTGGAACACGACATTTGCTGTTTATTTTAGACTTTGTTTTTAAATACCTATCATGTCTAAAAATAAATGCAGGCAGAGAGAGTAATACAGGATAAATATTAAATTACAATAAAGTGCATCTGTAACTAATTGCAGTAAAGCTGCAAGATATTTAATCCAAGAGCTAATAGCGAGGATTTTTGGCTTTCCACCAACACATGAACCAGAAAACACCCACCTCAATACAGAAAGTACTGGCCAAGTCCCAAAACTCTAGAACAGTTTAGCTGAAAGATCAAAATATAATCAGTAGGAATAACGTCGAATTAACAACACAATTTCCTTTTGCAGTTACTCCGAAGAACTCTAGGCAAATTTGCTCCTGTGTAGAAGAGTTCAGTATGTCTCTTCTATTCCATCTCTGCTCTCTGAATAAGTTTTATAAAACAAACTGACCTCATGCAGACTCCCTACACAGCTATGAATTTCGCCCAAGGAAATGAGGCCATGAAGATTTAAGCAAAGCTGATACTAAGCACCTATGATCTACAGCGAATACAAGCAAAAATCCAGTGCCAAATGCAGCAAGAAACAAAATGAATAAGGATACATTAACTGAAAAGTTTCATTTACTTTATTTACCGTCTAAACTTCGATCTGCTTCATACCCAGCTCTCAATCTCTAGGCAAAACCTAGCACCCTCCATGGGAAGATGATTTGAGTAGCAAATGCACAATTATCCAGGAGTGCTAGTTACTACTTACGCCAGTGGTATGTAGCTTCATCTTGAACTTCTCGAAATACAACCAGTGCTTGGATTCACTGGGGTCCAAGTCGTGGTAGAAATCTCTCGCTGCATACCCGAAGCTATGAAACTTTCTTTCTGGTGTTAAGAGGATAGTAGTTGGGGTCTTCTGGTTGGATACCCCTGGGTCTCCACCTTCCCATCGTCTATCCAACAAGTGAAGAAACAGCCTCAGTAAGTGACACTAATGCTTAGAACAGCTGAAACACTAGTATTGTAAAAAACATATGGTAGCAGATTGTACACACTGCTTTCTCCTCCAAATGTATTAATTTCAATCCTCATAATACCAAAACCAAGTGGTTTTATTCACGTGCAAGAAAAGATGACTAGAAGTTTTATTTCAGACAATTCATTGTTACAGTTGATTGTATAATTTTTGAAGATATAATCATCGTATGTCTTCGATAAAAAAAAAAAAAAAGTTCCCTAGTTAAGAAGGAAACAGCACTGCACTTTAGTTTTCAAACTACATATACATATGCATTAAATACTATATGGAAAAATCAAGTAACTATCTAAGAACACTGAGACCAAAACCTCAAATCCTAAATACGAGTGGCCTATCCAGTTATCAGTCAGACTCCACAAGTGCTTGCTCATAAGAGATATTCTCCTCCATTTTAAATTAGGGACATGGTTAAGTCAGCTGAACAGCACTGAGGAAAAGTCACGTAAATCCCTCCTTGTGTCTCAGAACACTGACACCAGGCAGGTCAAACCAACTGTTTTTCTTGTGCTTCATTTCCTGGACACCTGAAACACTGAAGACATGCCTGCAGGTGCTGAGCTTTCTTTGTAGAACTCTACCCACCTGAAGCTGATGGAATTTGTCCTTTAAATGTCTAGATGTTAGTAAAAACATTCAGACTAAATAAATAAATTAATAATATTTGCCTGTCAAAATTTAAGCAGACCCCCTCAATCCCCAAACATCTTATAGGCACCAAAGCTTCCCTCATCACCACCCATCAGAATTACAACTGTAAGTATCCAGTCTTATCAAGATCACGAAGGTACCTTCAGGAAGACCTGCTAAGCACAAAGATATTGCAGTGAAAGCAACTCAATGCTTGTTTCACAGATTCGATATGGAAACAAATAAGAACACTGAAAATGGGAAAATCCTCCATACTTCATAATAAATGCAGAAGGAATTTAGGGGTGGAAAAGTGACAAGGTCATAAAGTAAAAATCTGTACCACTGAGAGGTATGGGTGTTCTTATTTTCTCCTGACACATCCACCACAAAAGAAAAAAAAAAAAAACAGAATGGAAGAAGCAGGTCTCTTTACTGTTCCCCCTTTCCCCCTTGCCCCACATACAAGTACTTCCAGCACGGGAAACAAACACTTACCAGACAACATTATCTTAAAAAAGCACCAGTGGGAAATCTGCTTTATGCTATCAGCCACAATCACAGTGCAGCTCAAAAAGGAACCAAGTCAAGATCACAAAGCCAGCTCCATTCATTACTAAAACACATGTCGATTACTTTTTTCTAAAGATAGCAAGACACACAGTCATAATAACACACCACTGCCAAAGTCCTTGTTCTCAAGTACGAAATGATTGCTTTGTTCTATCGTGCTTGTTTATGTGACATGAGAAGATTATGTAGAAATATATATATATTTTTTTTCCATTTGAACCAATTGAATCAATTGAAAATGAATTGACCTCAAGATCAGGGCAGACAACTGACATAGAAAAATTCAATCTCAAACAAGCAGTAAGAACTAGAAACAGGATCTTATGAACTGCTGGGAAGCCTTAAGACCACACAACCAGCCCAACAGAGCAAAATATGCCCCGTTTTACACCAGCAGCAGTGGTGGCAGGGAACCACCATGTCCCTGAATTTCCTTTAGCACAGAGAGCAATTCCACTGGTTTGAACCCAGAAAGTCTGACGAGAAGTGGAATGTTTTCATCTGTACCCACTTGGAAAAAACTTTGCTCAACCTCACTGGCCCTTCTGCCCAGCCCCGCAGCTATTATCAGCTCTGCTGCAGAGCACCGCGTGTAACCTGCTGCTGGAATTACAAGCACTGCTTGTAACCTGTGAGCAGGTCTCACAGCAAACACACCATCCCAGTGCTCAGAAGCAGGTGTCCCATGGCCCACGAGCAGAAAACACTGCCTCTTCCACCAGAAATGTTTCATCCCACACACCCACAGCACAGAGAGGAGACAAACTACTATCATTTTCACTTGGAAGCATTAATGATTCATTCTGAGTCACTGATGGGAAATTCCATAAATAGGACGTCTACTTAGCTGCTGGCTAATAACAATGCCTCTGTTTTTCTTTATGGCTAGGCACATTTTCTCTTTCTGGAGTTAGCACCAAAAACATGCAGTTTAAATGAAAACAAATTGATGCTCCATAGTACAGGCTGAGATTTTCAAAAGCATCTAGAGCATTAGGTGCTCTCTTCTTGATGAGTTTCTAACAAAAATTAGGCACTGTAATTGTTCAGCAAGCGCTGAAGTTCCCATTCTGTTCTTAATAACACAGGCTGAGAAGTCTGACTTCACCATCTGCAACCAGAGCTTCAGAAATATTCCTGTGTGACATCTTTTCTGGAAAGACGCAGCTGCAGCCAGAGGCATGTGCACGCTAACTCCTGCGCTCCTCTGGCGGAGCCCCAGCTTCACCCCAGTTAATGCAGGCTTCTTTCACTGCCATCAGCAGAGCTTTTGCCTGCAGTTTTCTTTCATGCGTTGGATACAGGAAAAATAATGGTAATAATGCTCTTAGGGCGGGAAAAAAAAAAACAAAACTGAAATGTCTGTGAAGTGCATGACATAATACAAGCCAGCATTACTCTAAATGCATGTGGGAGATACCCTCTGAAAGCAGAGTCAGAGCTAAAAATCTATTCAAGCAGAACCCAAGTTAGATTTCTGCCTAAATTTAGACACATGAGACCAGTTCCTAGGCTGATATCAAGTGGAGTAGCTCAATAGAGCAGCAGAGAGCAGTTCAGAGCCACTCAAGATCTGACTGTACGTTACAGGTGAAAAGAGACAAAAGGAAAGTTACTGTGGAAAGGATCACAAGGTTACGCTAAGGTTAGAGAAATGCCCTTCCTTACACGAGCCTGGCTAACAGAGGAAAAAGAGTGCTCCTTGCAGAGTGATGAGAATTTGATCAGGGCTGCAGCATAACAGCCAGGGAAACAAAGCAGCAGGGTCATCACACGTAGCTGGAGGCCTCCAGCAGCACGTATGCACCACAAGGGCAAGCATGTGTCTGCCAAGAATCACAATCACATAGGGAAAAGAAAGAAAGAAAGGACTGAAACTTGAAGTCACATAGAAAAAAGACCACATTCCCCCTTCTGCCAAACGTAGCCTGCACCTTGTTTCAGAATCCCATGAGTTTTTCCCTTTATTCTTCCTCCATTTGTGAAATACTTAAATTCAGTTTGTTGCTATTTAACCAGTAGCCAAAAAATTTACAACTACAGGTAAGTGCATATAAATCGATCAGAGTTTTTCAAAAGTGGATCAGACCTCATGTATTCCCTTCGAAGGGGAACCTTTAACCAGTTCAACAGCAGGGAGCTCTGGCACTGCCCTGCCTGCCACGGTCACAGGAGGGCTTCTCGTGCTCATGTGCTCAGTCTCAGGATATGCAGAAAACTGCACTCACTGTAATGCAGCCTGCTACTCCACAAGAAGAGCCTGAAGGTAGCCGCAACTGTTGTGGGGAAGGAGTTGGCAGGCAGGAAATATTGCCTGAAATTAATAAAACAGCAGCTGATGTCATCAAGGCAAAGCGTCCGTCGATCAGCTAGAAACACGTGCCCAACTCCACACCGAACTGAGTGAGACTAGCCGTGCATTTAAAGCTACACTTACAGATCTGTGCTAGGCCAATGCTTATAAATGCCTCCTTTTTAAGTACTGGTTGTCACAGCAAGTGACAACACACAGCCAAAACCATGACTGTACACTAATTGTATGACCAGAGTCCTAACTTTGCTGGCACTCCAGCCTGACTCAGAACCAACGCCCCGTGTGCTCCCCTTCCAACCAAACCCATCTCACCCTTCATGGAGACATCTACAGAAAAGCAGCTTTGTTAGAGCGCAGTCAGAAATCTAAACGTCCGGAAAGGATCAACACTATGGCAAGAATGCAGAAAAAGTGTTAGGAAGCAAAGACCACGCATCATTGGTGTGCATTATTTTAACGTAAACAGTCTCGTGCATGGATGGGAAGTTGCATTTACTCTGTAGGAGTTTTTGTAAGTTATCCCACATGCAGCCATCATTACGCAGAGCAGTCGAACTTCTTAATACCTTCTGAACCACTGAAGTCTTACTCTGATCCCTACACAACTCTGTTCATTGAATTTCATGATTTCACATATATTTTAGTGTAATATTTTTATGTATATTTCATAATTCATTTATATCTTCCCAAAAATCCTCCCCTACCAGCAATGTATTTTATTTATTTTTTCAGTACAACTCCACAGACAGAAGTATGGTCAATATTTTAATTTAAAAAAATGTTATTAAAATATTTTCCAGTGTTTGAAATAGCTGTTGGAAATATGATTTTATTTTATTTTTATTTTTTTAATCCAAGGCATACTTTTCTCTTCTGGCTGAAATCAGTCAAATAAACTTATTTCATTTTTTTTTAAATCAAGATCTCACATAGTATCTACACAGGTCTGAAATCAAAATCATGCTGCTGTTATTGCATGAGGAAAAATACAGTGTTCTGAACCACAGGAAGTAAACTCATTTAAGATTTGGCATATGTTCTCAGCTGGCCACATAGCACCTAGATTTCAATGCTTCAGCCTCAGGAAGCCCGGTGCCCTGGAAGGAGAATAAAGTTTGTAATTAACTGCAGTAGAGTGTGAACCAATGGCAAAATGAGGTCCAATAAAATCTTGAATCCAAAAGGTTTAAGAGACATTCCATTCCTTTAAACAGAAGGTATTATACATAGTCAAACATCCACAGAGATTATAGGAACAACACAATATATAAGATTTAGGCTTGCTCAGCTACAGACTCAGAGATGCCTTCCCTCTCTTCATCCAATTTCTTTAAGAAATTTGAGTAATCGCTTGCTGTAAAAAGAGAATAGGAATTGATAACACAGATTCTGACTCCACAGCCCTGTAGCCCATCTGAGGTAGCAACATGTGGCCCTTCCTTTGCCTTCTAGCACCAGGCAGCTTCCTGTGCCACCAACAGAACACTAGATGGATGGGATGCAAAAAAGGCCTTGAAGCATTCCTTGTCCGTTCCAAAAATGACAGGTATCTTTGCCACTGTATGGCAGACAACCACCCCCAAATTTCCTTCCGTTTGGATAGTACTTCCCATCACCCAGCTGCGCCAGATCAATCTAAAATAATTTGCAACCACATACAAGGTGACCGTGCAGGCTGACTGCACAATGAATGCTGTCTGCTGGGATTTAAAGACCAGCATTCAGCTAGCAACTGCACTTAGAAAAATTACAGTAGATCACTCTGGATGGACTTCAGCAAGTTAGTCTTCTTGCCATTTCCTACCCAAAATTACAGTGTAGCAAACGGTACATTACCTACTGCTACAGCAGCAGCCTTGCTCAAAGAACTTCTGTGTCTAAGCTCTTACATACCTTACTTATGCCTGAAATTATCTGTGCCTTGT
>VXAV01009644.1:359326-371837 GCA_013399715.1 Alectura lathami
TCAGGGGCTGCATAAACAAATCAATGAAAAACAAACTCCAGCAGGACCAAAATTTCACATAAAACTACGGATAGCGCAGAAGCGATCAGCCTGTGAGGAAATCACCTTCCACAGAAACAGCTTCCCTTACCACAATATGCGATGGAGACAGCGGAGTTATTCCAGGGTCTCCCAAACTTTTGGCTGGTGAAGAGTAAGCAGATGTGGAGACTGCATCTGAAAGGAAACAACAATTCTTCAGTGTCAGCAAGTAGGACAGAATAGTTACTTTGCATAATGTCACACAACTTCCTCGTTGTAACAAATCGGCTGAAAAAGAAGGCAAATTCCACAGATTCCTCACAGAATATATTTTCTCCCCACCAAACATGGTAAGACCACACTGCAGCTTTGCTTTTAAAACTTCTTGCCTTCCTGACTAACTTCAATTCTTCTGCCTCTTAAATCACCATGTTTGATGTCAGAAGCCTTCCTAGCCACATGGAGAAGTCACAGATGATACAAATGGCTTTAATACCACACACTGACATTAACAGCCTAGGATATAAACACACCAATGCAGAAACTAAACGCAAGCTGAGACATAAAAAGCCTGATTTTAATAGAAAGAGAGCAGTTGATAACAGTTTGACAACGCAGTAAGAAGTTGCAATTACTCCCTTTTCTTAAACTTTCCTAATACTGTCTCTGCTTTTATTCTTCAATACCCTCTGCACTGAAACATTCTGCAGCTGTTAGTAGTACTGCAGGACAGAATCCAGCTGGGAAAAAGGGAAGTGTTATTAGCAAATCAAAGAAATATTTCTATTCTGCACACAATACTGAAATCTCTTTCAAAGGAGCATAACAAATAAATGACAAATACTGTAGTGTACTACTTGTATTTTCCTTGTATTTACCCAACAATGACAGAAAAGGAATTAGTTGATTAAAATAATTAAGGACCAATGACTCAGATGGATTTATATGTAATACATTGTCGCATGAAAAATGCAAGAACTTATGAAAATGGAATCTAGAAAAGGTGCCACACATCCTGCATGTGCTCATTGCCCTCTTCCCAAATTTAGGCTTTGAGAATTCATAGAATTCTCTTCTGTAGAATGCAAGCTAATTAGCCGTACAGCAGAATCATTTAGTAAGACTCTGAAGATGCCTAATTATAATAAGAATTAAACAACACATTTCAACATATCTTTAACCAAGCTTACTGGGATGTACTACACAATAAAATGCACATTTAAGAACGGCAAGGAATTCCTAGCCATACGACTGACAAGTCAGGCCATTAATCTAAGACAACACTGAGCTGCTCTGCAAGAAAAGACCTTAGAGCTACTTAATGAAGAATCCTGTTGTTCCTGGTAATCAAACATGCTGCTTTCCAGGGAAGAGCAAAAGCTTTGGGGTAGGCAATTACGGGATAACCTACCCACATTAAAATCTTCCTCCGAATCTTAATACTGCTCTTGTAAAAATGTCTATTTCTCTTCAAGTTACCAAACGTATGCTGAGTTTGATGTTCATAAGCAAAATTAGAACACTCACATTTCCTATACAAGTTCTTTAAAATACATGACATTCCTCCTTTTGTGGTAAAGTACAAGAAGCCGCAGGCAGCGCAGGATCTGCCTGAGATAGCAGAGGATCTGCTCGATTCATCAAGCCCTATTTGGATCAGATGCTGTTACCAGCTTCCTTATCCATGTGTACAATTTCTTCCACTTTTCAAAACAGATTTATTTCTGCACCATCATCATGGCATTATTCTTAGAAATGAATAACAGTATTTCACAAGGGGAAGAAAATAAAAGAAGAATGAGTTTCCTTAGGTTCCTAAGGAAAACAATTAAGTTCCTGGCATCCTGCTGGCTGCCCGGCTCAGAACCAGAGCCAGTACTCCCGGAACTGATCAGCACACTGCAGTGCTGACCCAACATCTTCGCCAAATGGTAAGTCCCCCCACTTAGGATGCTGACTTTGGAGGACAAAAGTATCACTATCTGTATCTCAGGTGTTCCTCTTCGCTACTACTCCTTTCACCTGCTCCAGCCTGTCTCCAGTTGTCAGCCTTCACACCTGTGCCTTGAAAAGTTATTGGTAGCTCTGTACAAAGCTCAGAGAGTCCTGTGTGGCAACACGTGCATTTTTGGTCTCACAGAAGAGCAGTGACTAAACAACCACTGTGACGGTCACATTCCTCCAAGGGAGAGCACGCTGACATGGGTGCAGTTCTGTCAAGACGCATCTCACCCAGTTAGCTTGTGATTATCCAGAAGCATAAAATGTACACACATACTCGCTGTGTCCACAAGTCTAAAAACAGTTGGTAGCAATGAAAATATATCAAGCACAGACCAGAGGGCTGTCTTAGAGACCCAAAAAAACATTACTTAGAAAAGAGAACAGATTTAGATATTTTCATCCAAAATGCTTAAAAAAAGCTGTTCCTTTCAGTTTCAGAATGCTCTTGGAAACTTAGGCATAAAGGCCCAGTCTGTGGCAAGGTTAACTCTTCCTAATTCTCACCAACTGCTCAACTCTGCTGGAAATTTAAAAACAAACAAACAAACAAAAAACACTACTTCCAAGAACATGACCACTCTGCACTATTATTCACTGTTATACCAGCCAGACAAGAACACTTCAGTGAGCTCTACACATCACCAGCCTAGAGTTTTGTTGGATCGGGAGAGGAAAATCAGAGGACAGTGCTACAACCTCAAAAGTAGCACACTAGAATTTCAACATCCTACTACATTGACTCAGTAGAGTTGCCAACATTTTGCCACAAGCAGTAGTTGATTCATATTGAGCCAGCTTAAAGTTTCTTGGTATCACTTCATAACACCACCAACTAATGGCAGCAGTGATGGGGCAAACAGCCATCGGAACACAACTGGCGACAGAAGAGGCCCTGACACTGCCAGAGTTTGCAGAACTCATCGATGAATGAGTGCAGCTCAGAGTCGTAGGAAGTGAAGAAGTCCTTTATCCAAGCAGTTGGCATTCACAGAAAGCAGCCCAGGCAGCATCACAGTATTTGATCCTGTGATACAACAACCCCCAGAAGCAGAATGACTTAAGGTTGTTTTAACGCAAAAACACAATCAAGTAGGAAAAGATACCCAGTTAAATAAAATGATAAATACACATTTAATTCTTGACAATTTCATGCCAAAATAAATGGAGGAATCTGATTTAGAATCCAAACTGAAGTCTTCGAACACTTACACCAATATTTAAAATAACCTTTTTCTCAGATAAGAAGCAAACTTTTTGAAGAGATTTACTTATTTCCAATAGCATGGGCCCATCAAAGCCTGTAAACATTCACTTGAAATACAACCGTATATCTCAGGGGTTGGATAATTTAACTAAATGTGTACAGAGTGAATTTGACCCGGTCACTGCGTTTTCTGAGTTCAGTTCTACCCCTAGCAATTGCCCAAGATTGCCTTGTGCATTTTCAAGGTGAACAGTTGAGGAAGAAAAAACAGAGCAGTCTCTTTTTTTCTGGTTTTTGTTTTTTACATTCAAAAGGTTCTGATTTCCAAACCTTGTAGCACCTGGAGAACTGGTAAAATTATAAGATCAGCAGATACTGAATTAACAATGAATTGTCTCTATTATCATATTAGCTGCAATTGCTGGGTTAGCAGATTTCATTTTAATTATTCCTTCATCTAAACACATGCAAGAGTTTATTTTCTGTGGTTTCCTGCAGTATCTGACCAGATTATTCCTGTTTTTCAGTAAATAATCAGCCACGTCGTAGTTTTCCAACTTAGCTCACGACAAAATGCAAGGATTAATCCTCAAGGGTCACAGAACACAGTGAAAAAAGCAAAGTCCACAACATTAACAAAAATTTAGCTGCTGTAGCGTGAACATCTCCCTGATATTTGATTTTCTAACACACCTAGAGATCTAGTAAGATCTAAGGGACCAAGCTCATTCTTTAATTAATGGCAGGTGACCATGTCTGGAAGGCTGTCAGCCTGTTCTGAATACCTGGGGCCCCTGCAATGCATTTGTCTTCAGCTCTGGATAAATGAGTTTCAGTAATTCATGTAGAAACACCAGACTGGTGGTTATGGTCCCAGACAATCAGTTTTAAGACATTAAGCTAAAATCTGCTTTAAGAAAAATGACAGCTAAACCTCACAGTCACAAGGCAATAAGGTGGTGCTAACAGTTCCTTCAGCAAGCTGCAGGAAATGTTCTCTCTCATCAAATTCAGTTTTTATTGAATACTTAATTTTATAAAATTCAGCTACATGAGGCATCAGCAGGATTTTCTACTTCAAAATTGTTAATCTCAACAGCCAAGTGGCATGCTGTAATAGGGGATTCACTGCCAACAGAAGGCTTCCTAAACCCAAGTAGCACAGGCAATAGATCAGCTAAAGTTTCTGCAAGTGTGCACTGTCTCTATTTCAGAAGACAAGCAAAAGCAGCTATCCACCAAGCAGGATATGCTGCTGAACAGCACAAAGCACAGAAACCCACTAAGGTCAGGAAAAAGGGAAAAGATTTGAATACATCTCATGCCACCAGTCATACACAAAGGAAATGAGTGTTTTGTTTGTTTTTTTTAAATACAGTAAAATAAGGTATCGAGCCTCAAGTCCTCCATCAAACCTCAGCGTGGCGGACCCTCAGGCAAGCTCTGCAGCAGACATAGCTGCAGCAGAGAGCCTGGCAGGGAGAAGTGCCCCTGCCGAGCCTTCCCAGACCTTGCTTCCAAGGGAGGGTGAAGGCTTTGGGACTCGCACCGTCTGCATCTCTTCCAGCTGTTCTGCTGACCCAGGCAAGCATGCCAAGTCCCAGTCTGTGCATCTTAAGGCCACTTTTACTACTACGGTCCTGCTGGGGTGGTCACAAACCCAGCGCCTGCTGATTAAATTCTTACTCTGCTTCTCTGAATCGACAATAGGATCAATACTATTCCCCATCTCAGGTGATAATTCCAGCATTTTCAGAAGTCTTTTCATAATCATGTTTAAATACAAGTGTGTGTTCCTACATCATTCCTTGCAATCCATGATCTGCAATGCAATGAATTCCATTCCCTGTGTAGGCTGAACCTCTGGCTCAGCCTGGGGACGCACCCTCTTCTAGCAGCTCCCAGATTCCTGGTATTCCTGCGCTACACCAGCCTGCCTCGAAAGGAGAGCTGCAACAATCCTTTTTGACTTGTCTGATGCACGTGTACTGTTTCCTATGCCAGATCCAAGCAGCCTCTTGGGTATTTGTTGAACCAGATCAACATGGTAAGCCAGGATGTGCTGCACCTACTACAGATGCCACTGCAACTGATCTTTAAGGCTCCAATAAACCCAGGTCAGCTGAACGCACTGTGCACATGCTGATCATTGGCACGGATCAAACACTTGCACGTATGTGATGGCCATTTTTCTGGAATTACCAGCCATCCAGCTTGCTATATGTGGCTACGATCCCACACAGTTTGCTGGTCATACCAGAACCCTGACCAAATTCTTCACTTTCCATTCAGGCAACACCTCTGAATTAAAAATAAAAAAGGATGTATTGAATGAAATATGGGCATAGGGTAGCCATCATGCAGTACAAGAATGGAATTCAAAACATTGTATATCATTTTGAGCATCAACAACCATTTTGCTGCAAGCAAAGCTTGCTAATGATGTTTGCACAACAGGGAAGGAATGGTTTACCATATTGCAACTAGCTGGCAACTCTGAATTGGTAAAGAAAACCTTATTCAGCTTTTCATACTGCTGAGACTTTGCTTTGCATTAAGCACAAAACGTCACAGCTTCCAAATGTAACATGACAACCTAGAGCATTTTACTGCAAGTACAAAGATGGTCTTTGAAAATAATTATAGAACAAAGAGATGGAAAGAAGCAAATACAAAGAAACACTTAAAATATTCTCTTACATAATAAAAAGATATTTCCTATAGAAGGAAGAATCCCCTGTGTCTACTGAAACCAGTGACACTACTGCTATTAACACCAACGGGATCAGACCTCGGTTTTAAAATGCCAGCAGGCATCCAGCTGGTTTGCTGAAGACTGCACTGCCTTTCCCTTCTCTGAATACAGCCATGGCGAACACGTGATGCAACCCCACGTTTCCTGATACCCTCTCAATTGGTCACACAAACAGCTGACGTTCATTGCCCCGATGCCAATTAGAGCACAGTAATTTTCTGAAGAAAAAACTCTCCCAATTCTTTGGATGAAATTCTGAAATTAAGACGTCTCATTACAAGCTTTGAACTTTCTTATTTATGCTTTTACGTTGCCTCCCATCACGATTACAATTTGACTGGATGTATCACTTTTCCACTACGCTTTTCTTGGAAAAGAGAAGGCTCCGGGGAGACCTCCTTGCGGCCTTCCAGTACTTGAAAGGAGCTTACAGGCAGGAGGGGGACCGACTTTTTGCATGGGTGGATAATGGTAGGACAAGGGAGAATGGGCTAAAACTGAAAGAGGGGAGGTTTAGGTTGGACATCAGAAAGAAATTCTTCACTGAGAGAGTGGTGAGGCGCTGGCACAGGCTGCCCAGAGAAGCTGTGGATGCCCCATCCCTGGCTGTGTTCAAGGCCAGGCTGGATGGGTTCCTGGGCAGTTTGATCCAGTGAGCTAGTGGCTGGCAGCCCTGTCCACGGCAGGGGGGTTGGAACTAGATGACCTCTGAGGTCCCTTCCAACCCAAGCCATTCTATGATTCTATGATTCCATCAAGCTTTCAAAGCTCATTAATGTCTTTAATATTATTGTTAAGTCTATCAGGATACAATCACAGGTTTATCCCATACCTCATTTTGTGGATAAAATCAATTTTCCTGCACCTCACCAGCAAAAGGAAACTAAAAGACACCACCTGTTTTCTGTGAACTTAATTTAAGATGAAAGACACACACAGGAACTTGCTGTAAGCTACTGAATAAGACAGCACGTAGGCTGAACTATTTTACCTAGTTTGATTTGACCTCACTAATGCTTGGTAAACTGGACTACCATAAAACTATCATACATTCTTCACAATTGGGTCTGCAAAACCTCAACCAGGCACTTACCACTCCTGGAATTTTTTCTCCTTGCCCAAAATTTGCTCACACCCTAGGGCCTGGAGTTTGGAACTCACCAGCAGCATTCTTGCAATGATCGCTCACTTCCTAAACTCCAGCTCTTCTGCATCCGTGCACTACTGCCAGAAACAAAACTGACTGCTTTACGCATCAGCTGGCTGCCTTAGCCGACACATGCTGTGATAGATGAGCCACAGAATTTGTTCCTAACCCACCATCTAGTGTCAGACAACTCTCCAGGATCATCCTAAATATTCCACAGACACAGTTCTGTTACAGACCCCTTTAACACGCACTAACTACCCTTCTCTCCCTCCAACAAGCTCCTCTGAACCCGCTTCCTTCAGGCTTCCTTGCACTACTAGCTTCTGTGCAAGCAGTTTTTTCGCTTCCTCCCTCCTTGCTTCCAAACAGAAAGACCTAAGGAACAGAAGACAACACAGACGTACAGAATCTAGGTCCTGTGAAAAGATAGCTTCCTAGAAAAGGTTTCCGGCTGCCTCTCTTTCAGCAACACGTCTGTCATCATCCACCTCATCTACTTGGTTCACTGCAAGGTTGTCAGGAGTGGCACTAATAAGATTATGCTCCAGTTCCCAGGACCACACATAGAATAGAGCATGCGTGATGCCTGTCACTTTGGGAAATGCACCACTTACCAGCTGAGGGTGGTCTTATTTTGATCTTTTCTTTTTAAAGAAAAAACTTTATAGCCTTACAAAGCTCCCTGTTTTATTGTGAGCTCCTACTTAAGAATCTTCTCAAAATGTAACTGTATCCTGAAAAAAACAATCCTAGATTTACCTTTCTAGGTCAAGGTATTCATAGAAACATCAGTTAAAGACTGAACATAAATTGCTGTTCAGCTGTTCTGGATCTCGTGTCCAGCAGAGGAAATAAACCTCTCCCCCTGCCTCCCGCTCCTCCCCCAAAACAATCAAACTAACAAAAATAAAGAGAGACAGAGTGCTGAAGAATTGCCCAGCTGTGAGAAGCTGCAGTAATTCTAGCGGTCAGCAGGAGAGACTGTATGAATCCCTTAACATTCTTCAAGGCTATTGAATCTGATGCTATCCAAGGATGGGAAAATAAGAGAACGTTAATTGTTGCAAAACTGCAAGAAGTGGTGTCAAATCTGACAAACCATTAGCAAAGTCAACTGTGACTCTATGGTCTGTGGGTTTTGACTTAGATTCCGAGTGACACTTCATAGCCAAATCAAAATTAAGTTTATTATGTTTCTTTATTCTTTGTAATGGACGATCTTGAAAACAGATTAGCAATCAGGCTTAAAGGAAAACACCTTATGAGGAGCAGAGTTAAGGACAGAAGGGAGAAAACTGATCTTTAGGATTTGTAGAGCCGGTCACACAATCATGCAGTCACTGACCAGCACTCATTTCCAGAGGTTTTACACTAGCACCCATCAGGACCACACTGTCATGCCCTAACTATGCATACAGAGAGCAATGCCAACCCAGCAGAGAGCCAACAGCAAAGGTGCACTCTGACGATGAGGAGCAGGTGGTACAGCCTGCAAAGGAGTCTGCTACGGCTAAAACCACAACACAAGCTGAGCAAGCAAGAAAGCTGCTCTGAAAGGATGGTTTTGAACGCAGCAGTTCCCTTATGACAGTACTGCAAGCTTTTGCAAACGGCGTGCCCTACTGCTCTTATTTTAGCGTGTGCTCTACTAAGGTATCCATGGAAACTTAAGAAAGAGATGTTAAATTTGTTGGATCTGTTTGGCACAAGGGAATGGAGCCAGGTGCCAGGGAGCCTATCATAACCACAGGTATTTTGATCTTCAAGCATGGAGAAAGCCTCTAGAGTCCTCAAACAAAGATGAACCTTAAAATCCTCAGACGAGTACACACAGAGACTGTGCAACCTCTAGAGAGGGGTCCTGAAAAGCAACACAGATGTAAAATATATCGAAAAATGGACAAATCAAAGCAGTGTTCAGATGGTCCCTCTGCTGCTTGCTTCTCCAACCAGGAGAACAACTTCCCTCCCTCCCTGAGAAAACTACAGCAGGCTGGGTACATTTCTGCAATAGAGACAGAGTTATTCTTCAGAGACAAGAGCTAATAAACTTCCACAGATTACATGAAATTGCTGCTATAAATCTGCATTCACATATACATTTCTTTCTGGATTTCCAAAATCCCTAGGAAACTGCACCTCCAGAGCACACTCTGTGAGCGTTGACCACAGCATTAAAGAATTACTGATGGAAGAAACAACAGGTAAGAGAAGGACCCTCTCCATGTTTCCTGTATGTGCAATTTAAGATGCTTTCAGAATCGCTTTGTGTGCCCAGACCACTGCCAAGCAATCCTGGCAGAGCTTCTGCCTTGGGCCAGCGAGCACTCAGTGGCTGCTGCCCATGACCAGACCACGGCAGCGTGCCAACAGCAGGGCAAGCTGATGCAGCTCCCACAGAGGCTCTCTGATGCCCTTGCCACACCCTGATGCAGTCCTGCTGCAGAAGACAGGATGCTTTTTTTTTTTTTTGGTTAGAATTGACTGCATTTTCCTTTTCATTTACATGAAAACCTTTCTCAAATCCCTCTGTGGCAAACTGTGAAGGAATTTCCTGTTTTAATACCCGCTGCCATCCTAATTTTAAAACACTGAGAAGTTACTGCTGTAATAATAGTTATGGCAAAATTTAAAACTTGTGTTTGTTTATTTTAAATGCATATCTCTATGCTCCTTAACACAACGGCAAATGGGTCATAGCTGACATATTTTGAGCAATGAGAACTATGGAATGTTCTTCTTAAGACCAAAATGTGACTGGTGGCTCAGTAGAGGCAGTTTCAATTTAATGATCCAGGAGCCAGGACATTTGCTGCAGTTAAGAACATGAAGTCTTCACATATGTTACAGGCATTGCAGATGCCTTCAGTTCATATTTGACAGCAGCGTTCCCTGAGTGCAACACCAACTCCATGACCTCATGTCACAAAACAGCTGCACGCTCTTCAGTAAAACATCTGTGAGGAGAGCATACCATGTACAGTCGTGGCTGATGGACTTCAGAGTTCACTCCTGAAACAGATTCCAAGTCTTCCTCTTTTACTAGGAAAACACAGCTGGGCAGGTCTCCATGATAGCGTCATAACCCAGGGTTCTACCCATTTCTATTGTTCAACTAGCAAGGCTGCTTAGCAGAGGAGTGACGAGCGCCATACAGAAGCTGAACATGTATCAATCCAACTCGTTTATGAATGCAACACTCAAAGAGTCCAGCGATTTCGCTAAGCTGCTCATGGCAAATCTCAACATCCACTCCACATTAAAAGAAATAAATAAAAGGAATAGAGCCAAGCTCCCCTAAAAGGTTATTTCATACCTACTTACGGTCATGACTTTTCTTGTTCTCCCCCTTGGAGGCAGTATCATCTGATTGCGCTGGTTTTTATTCCTTTTCCATTTCCCATTTTTGTTCACTCAGAGCCAGCACAGCTTTTTTAATTACCCAAATAAGCCAAGTTGTTCCTTCACAATATGCATAGACGAAAGCAGCCATAGAGAGATGTTTCTAAAACCATAAATGTTGCACTCTTTGAAGCTAAATGCTTCTGAATCCCATCTGACACAACATCAAAGTTAGAAATAATTCAGGTACAGAAACCGGAGGTGATGGGATCTCTTGGACGTTACTGCTTTAGAATTAAAGTATATTTTTAAGATGTTTTTAACAAAAAGGATGGTTGTTCGGTGCAATTATAAGTGACATCACAGTAGAAGACAGCAAAAAGCATTTGGCAGAAAAGAGCACAAGATACCACCAGTCAACTTGCACATAGCCCCAAACAACAGCGATTAGACAGCCAAACACAGCCTAAGCCTTGACATTTACATGTGCAGATCGGGCATTTTGCAGCTGAGGCAGCACTCTGGTCCTCTTGTACAGACCTGGCCTCCAGAAGGCTGCTGACTGCAGCTGGCACCCAAAGCCACAGCAGCCTGACCCAGCCCCTGGTGGCAGCCGTGTCAGAGGCGTGCTGCTCACACCTCTGGGCCAGCATGGAGGCGTTACACCATAAGGGCGTTGGTAAATCTGCCTCTGGGCAGACCAGAGCCTCCTGCAGCCACGTGAAGGTTTAGGGAAGCCTGCAGCTATGAGCAGGGCACCTCCCTCCACTGCTGAGCACCAGCTGCTGCCCCAGGGGGAATGAATTGAACACTTACTAAAAACTTACAGGGTGAGTACCACAAAGGAAAACTCATCAGCTGAATCAGCATCACCCAGTTATAACCAATGGCTGAGAAGCACCACAGGTCAGTGTACTGAGGAGCCTCACATGCAGCAGCTCGGGGGCATGACCGACTGCATCCAGGCTCACACTAAGCAAACTGCAGATACCGCAATGCTGTGCTGACTGAAGCTATAAAGATGACAGGCAGACACCGCATGCAACACTTTGCTGTTTTACATAGAGAGACTTCTCTCACGCATTGTACCACACTGCAGCAAATGGCCGCAGCTCCAGGACTGTCAATACAATAACACTCACTAAATCACATTTTATCCCTGAAGTCTTTTTTCTCTGACAGCTTCAGCATTCCAGAGACTGGAAAGTACATAAAGATTTCTGGCATAGCAAATCGTTGATTTACTGCATGGTATTCCATCTTCTAACGAAATCCCTCCTGTCCAAATTCCCCTCGTGTCACAAGTTCCCTAATTTCAGCACTGCACCACACAAACCTTGCAACTTTGCAGAAAACAACACACACAGCACTCCGTCATCTAACGGGCAACTGAACCTGTCATTCTGTTCTTCCCTTTTGTCAGCTGCTTGCTAGGGAACTGCTGCAGGTAAACTGCTGCAGGTAACTTCAATCAGAACAGGCATTAGAGACTTGATGTAGAAGTGCTTAACATGTACGTGAAAGGGGGAAGACCCAGTAAAGATCATCGTGAAGATTCAGCTAGTTTACATATATCATTATCTGTGTTGATTGGAATGGACACTATGACTCTTTTATTCCCATGCTCTGCAGCTAAGCTATTTCATTCAAAGTGCTCCCCAAATCCCATCATGATCTCTATAAGCTCAGCCTCGTAAGTTTCTCCGTACATTACCACCTGCCCCTTAGGCTCATCATCAGTTTCTCAAATCTTTGCACCATTCAACTAGGAGGAAAGGGATGGAGAGACGCAATGAAACCCGGCTGAGGCTGCACTGCCCTTGGGGTTATTCACCCCGGCCATGTATTCCCTCTCCCTCCCCCGGCTTCCTTCCCACACAAGGAGGGACCACCCCCGTCCTGCAGAGGCTTGGCCGACGCTACCAAGCGCACTGCGACCAGGAACGGCCCCAGACCAGCACCCTCGTTCCAGTCCGGCAGGACGCGGTCCCCCGCCACGCCACAGCCCCGCTCACGGCGCACCGCGCTGCCGCTC
>VXAV01009644.1:372536-396565 GCA_013399715.1 Alectura lathami
GGCGGAGCGGCCGCTGCCGCCCTGACGGGAGCGGCTCTGAGGGCAGCCGCCGGTGGCAGCCCGCCCCGGGGACGGCGTGCGGCACGGAGTGGGGTCTGCGGGGGACGGAGCGGTGGTGGTGGCTGCCAAGGGTGCGCGGGCAGACGGCCCTCGGGGTGTCAGAGGTGCGTAGGCGCAGCTGGCCTCAGCGTTCAGCAATCGCTAATGCGCGCCCCGAGCCCGTGAGTTACGGGGTTGCTGTGACAGTACTGCATTGTTTTGGTTGCCGTTGGAGTGAGCTCTTTCACGTCCCGGGGTACCTCAGAAGCTCTTTTATTATTAGCTAATTACCTGGTCTGCAGGACCTGGGAGAGAGCTACACCCATTGTCCCTTTGACCACGATCATGGCATAAAAGAATTTTCCCAAGAAGCTACTACAAACCAGAGAATAAAAGTAAGCCTGATATCCTCACATCAGTGATCCTGCAGCTGGAGAAAACATTTTCCTGTTTTCCTCCCATGCTGCTTGTAGCTCTCCCCTATTTTCCAGCAGCCATTCACATTTGGAAAGCACTGCTTGCAGTTCACGTGGAATAAATGAGGACATTAACTCCAAGCTCAGCCTTGGCTCCTTGCTGACTCCTAGGCTTGGGAAGTCACTTACATCCATCGCAAATTTCTGTTAATTCCACCCAAAGATCGTCCTGAGTCCTCCCACCAGCAGATCCCTGTGAAGCCCTGGACGACTAGCAAAGCTTGAAGCAAAACCCTGCAAGCTGCAGAAGCTTACTCAGCACATCCTCCTATTTTCTCCCAGGTTTCCTCCCTCAAAGCATGGCTCTGACAAGAGCCCTCACACCATTAGCTCTGCTCCCTGCAGCTCTGTTCCTTTGAGAAGGACCACAGGTGCGGCATACCAGGTAAAGTTCCAGCAAACCGCTTCACGTGCTCACAGCTGACTCACCTGGAAGGCCTGCACCAATCCCGTACGCACCAAAACGAGGACCTCTTCCTGAAACCCAGGGAAAAGGCTGAACTCCTCAGCTCTCTGCCTCCCAAAAGCAGCAGCCCCAAAGGATTTCCTGAACTGCTGAGGAGTGGCAAGGGACGGAGCATGCAGCAGGGGCTGAGCAGGGACAGCGGGGGAATGGCATCGCTCCACCAGCCCCAGCTGGGCGTTCACCTTCTGGTGGGAGCCGCTGGCGGGGGACCACGCACACGCTCTGCCAAAAACTGGGGACAAAGTGCACTGGGATTGCTGCTTCCTGTGCTTCCCCTCTCCTCCAGGCCGTGCAACAAAGGGGAACATCTGGCCAATAGTCTGCTTTAATTGCGTATTTAGTCAGGCTGAATATTTACGCTGTCATCAAACAGCCTCGGAAGTAAGAAACCAAACAACTCCCAACACTTGGTTTCCTGACAAGAGACTTATATAGCAGAATCTTTTGCTTCAAACTAAATACTTCAATAGCAATTGATGGAAGGCTTTAAAATGTATTGAGGTAATTAACAAAGGAAGGGGGAAAAGAAAGAGAAACAATCAAGAAAAACACACACACACCAAATCGTATACTTTCAGGAAAAAAAGCATTGCATGCAGGCTAGTCTTCCACAGTGCACAAGACAACGCACATAAAAATAGCATTTGCTGGGAACAGACATCTTTCTGAATGTCAAGGCAGTGACTGCATTATTCAATATCAAGCCAGGTTGCCTAAGCTACGCACTCGGCTGTAGGTGTTCTGAATAATGCAGAAGGGGAATATTTGAAGGCATGTGACTGCTAGTTTCAGAAATAAGACCATTTCCCAGAGAGTTGAGCATCTCCTTTTAAAATCTAATGAGAGGAAACAAGTGAAAAAGTGCATTTGAGGTAAAATGAGATTCTCATTCTAAAACTTAAAACATAGCACTAAGGCACCTTAGATTTTGTTTTATATAGATAATATGAAATCATATGGATAAAAATAAATTACAGAAAGATGAAGTAGCACATTATTTTTTCCTTGTCAATTACCTCGGTTGAAAACAAACTAAAAAATGTATTTCATATGAAAGAAAAAAACACTTTCAGAAAGGGTTCCCATATCAAATAAAACTGCTCTGGGGCTGGAAAGACTTCATTTTGATTCCTTAGGAAGCTTGTCACTTCTATGGTCATTTAGTTATATGTTGTTTGGAATCTGGTTTTAGTGGCTGAGATTTTATAAGCATAACAGGAAATTAGTTTAAATATAATAGATGTTTAGACTGCAGATAGATTTTGAAGAGGATGGCAGAAGTAAAGCCATCTACGTTCTCTGGACACCTGTTCTTATGAACACCTCCATAAGGTAGTTAGCTTGTCCCCTACTTTCATTTCAATATGGCTCTGGAAATAATTTTTTTACCTTCTCAGTTACCTAACGTGAGTTGGCTTAGTACCTTGCAAGGGTTAGTAGCACATAGGAAGAATTTTTTTGGACTCTGAAACCTCACAGTTGTGTTAGACTACCATGGCACCCATCAGCATTAAATTCAGGCACCCAATCCAGTGTTTACTAGGGCATTCCTCTGGCTATGCAGAGAAGCATGAGTACTGCAGAAGCTTGGGACAGACTTCTGGTTTGAGTTCCCTCTGAAACTCCTCTCAAACACAATCAACAACAGTGATTTAAGCTACTGTTGTTTGCACCCACAGAACACTTCTCCCACGTGATCTCCAGAAAGCTGCAGTCTCAGACATCCAGTTCCTTACACAAGGGGTTCAGGCACACCGCACAAACTCTCAGTACAGTAATACTGTCTGACCTCGCTGATTCTAATGGAGCTACCGCCTAGACGTTAGCCATTAGCATCAATGAAAGTTTCATGAGAAAGCAGATCGCTGCAGTGCCCTCTCAGGGCCATACTCACACGCTGTGCACGCTGCACTAATCTGTGGCTAGCCAGCGAAAGGAGCTATGTCCTTCCCACACGTGATCTTGAGGGTCTCGGCAAGACACTGACCATGCAGCACTGAGAATCAGTGAGCTGAGAACACTAGGCACAGAGGCCTGGCAGGAATGTCAGCATTTGAGTATTGAATATTGCTTTTAATGCATCTGACAGCAAGATGTACTGATCTTGTTACGGCCATGGAGATCAGCGTGCCACGTACCCTATACTGGTACCAGGGAGAGTTGGTATCTTTAAAAATCAAACCACGTTTAAAGCCAAAGAAGAGAAAGTGGGTAAGCGTACCTGCTGCAATGCCAGCTCACGAACCCCTCAAATACTATGTCCACCTGCTCAGCTAACATTCCTAGGGTGATAGTTTCATACTTCAAAAGATTCCTCTTAGGTACTTTCTGGAGCACCACTAAACATGTAATACCTGACATTTTTGTTATCTGCATAATTGTTATTGCAATCTACTCCTTCATTCCAGCTGTATGGTTTTACAGTTTACAGAACTTTAACCTCTCCAGTTCTGCTTATTGGTTCATGTACTAATAACTTACAAATTAATTTTATTACAGAGTCACCCGGCAATCTGTGTTTCCCTAGATGAAGTTGCTATCTTTCCCTTTCCTCTTATATCAATACTTAAGAAATCTTTGTAAGGTCATGAAGACAGAAAATCTATTCATCACTGCCATAGTATTTCAATAAAGAGCTTACAGAGCACATACAAATACAAAGGGTTTCTTCAAAAGGAACAGTTTTTAGTTTTCACGTGTCTTTAACAGATTCCTCATTCCTGATATCCCGCATCAGTTGGAAATGCATCATGCTCAGAATAGAACCTGCATGGAATTCTCCACCATTTCACATCTGCTGTGCTGTAGAAACGGAAAATGTGGTTCTGGTGCTCACAAACCTCTGGCAATACACTTACTCATTTGGAGAGTACTTTCAAACGTAGAAACAGCAGCGCAATGCTAAGCACTGCTTACACTGTGGTTTTTTCCTCTACCTTGGAAGTGTCTTAAAAACAAAAAAAGAAAGTAGAAAAAGAAACAGATTAACATGACATATTTTATATAACTTAATGTGATTGTGCTGTCATCTGAGTACCACTCTCCAAATGTGCACCATCTATACAGAGTAAAAAATGCTATTATTTTTAAAATATCAGCCCGATAGTGCATCCACAGTTGCTCGTTCTACCACACATTTCTTCTTGCTCCAAAAGAAACAAAACTGTGTAGGCATCAACCAAGAACTCAGCTTTGCTACCTGGTTCCTCTGAACACATACAGTGATTAAGTAAAGAGCACGTTGGCTCCTACAGAAGACAAAAGAAACGGCAGGTGATCCAGCCACCTGTAAAAATGAGGAACTGCAGCTGGGCAGGCCAAAGTTCTGCATACCCTACATCTTATGGCCTCTGCTCATGAGAATACATTGAACTCCAGGTGGCATGTCTAGGCGTTATTGTTCATAGCCGTGCTTTGAAGACTGATTCACTGAATTAAATAGCATTACCCAAACTGCGGTGTTATTTGCAGTACAAGTAATAATTTGATCCCTTAAAGGTATCCTGTGCCAGACTGATTGTGTTGAATTTGACAATGTAAAGGGCAGAAAACTCAGAAAATTATTGACCTCAACAAGTCATATAGGAGCATAATTTCTCATTGTACACCTGTGACACATAAAAATGTCATCACAGAAATGAACAGAACATATGACAGTTACCAGGCTCCTTCCTAACTGCTTTCTGAAGCTTCCTGTGGTCCAAGGAAATACTAGAAAGAAAAGGCAGGATGCTGAAAGATGGGCAGCACAGCTGACAAGATGCTCCAAATAAACTGCATCCAAAGGGAAAGCTCAAAACCAGGAGGATATGCAGTTTCCACAGATTGATTACTGACAGGGAAACAGTCATTTAGGTTCCAGGTAGGTACATGTCAGGTTAAGGGCTTTTTTTTTCCCTAAGGCGTTTGAGAAAACTGTTTAGTGAGTATGTAAACATAACACAAATGTCAATCCGGCTCATCGAGATTAGTGCAGAATGGATCAAAGGAGCAAGCACTGCGGTACACGCAGGGTTACATCCATCTCCCCCTGTACCTGGGAGGTAAAGGAGGTCGCGTAGACATACACATGTAGAGAGGAATAAAAGAAGCTTAAAGGCCAGCTGAAGAAATGCTAAGGAAATCACAGAGCCAATGAGAAATAACACAATCAGTTTTACAAGCAATATACCAGGGAATTCACACATCCTCCTAGGGCTGAGCAAGCTGGTTACTCGCTGGAGTAGATCTTAATGAATTCCACTGACCCCAGTTCAACAAGGCAGAATGACCCAGACATTTCAGATCTTGAAGGGAACTGAAAAATAACCAGAAGTCCTCTGACAGTCATAAGAAGTGCCCTGTGAATACTGAAAATGTTTTTACTATAATAAGCATATTTTGATAGGCCTTACAACCTTTACAATTTCATCTATATGAATATTATGTAATTTGATTTTGGTTCAAAGAATATTCTCCAAAACGAAAAGGCTAAACTGTTACAGGTCTTTTACAAAGGTATGTGTTAGAAGCGATCTTTCTTGAAACATAATCCACAAATATAAGTGATGGTGGATTTTTGTTCAGAGCATAACAAAAATAAATATTTGATAGAAAGTTATATTTAGGACTTCAGGTGACACTATTTATTCAGCCCTTGGTAGAAAAGCATAGTAAATCACATATATGGAGAAAAAAACAGAAATACTCCAACATGTAGTATGAATCCTCTGGTTGAAATATGTCCTTCCAAAATGTTTAAGAAGGTTCCAGTAATCAACGTACTTTTAAAAATTAAAGGGCCAAGTCATCAGTCAGTCACTATGTATTTATTTTTGGCTAATATGTCTGAAAATAATAGTATCTTGAGTATCACCAATATTTTCTTAAAATCTGAATGTGCCACTCATCCCTGCATACCCTTTTTTCACTGCCACACACTTCTATTTTTGGAATCTGTAATGAGGGCACACAACATAAATGAAAGTACATAATATCCCAAACGACAGGGCAAGGTTTTTCTGCTCAATATCTTGCCTCACCATGAGACAGATGAGACCTCTGGTGTTTTTTCTCCCTAATCACTAGGGAGATGCCAATTCCATAAGATTGTACTACTCTGTCACTTGTTGTAAACTCTTCCTGAAGTATCGGTATCAGCTCTTGAAGGTTTCAAAACGTGGAGTCTAGTATGCAGAAATGAAGGCTATGCATCAGTAAATCACATCATTTCTCCATCAAGGTGAGGAATTACTACATGCAGTAACAAGTAATTAAAAAGTCAAACCATGTAATATGACAAAGATGTGACTCTTTTTAGGAAAAATAGTTCAGCATATACAAGACTGACATCACTGAAATAGTTTCTATAAATGAATGCTGAAATAATTACAATGACTACATAAAAAATAGAAACAAAAACAAGCCATTTCCTGTATTTACACTAATGTAAACAAGCATACAGTCTGTCCCTGACTTCAGAATTCAATAATAGATAAAGGAGAAGAAAGAAGATGGCAGAGCTGTACTGGCTTACAAATGTAATTGAAACTGGAAACTGTAATTCAAAACTTGCTTTGATGACATATAAAGCTGTGACTTGGAGAATGCTGATATTTGTCTGTTTTCATTCAAGCACAACAAACCACACCAAAACCTTTAAACTGGAACATCCAATGCAAGAAACATCCTTCTTCTTACTAAACCTGTTGATTTTGCTTTTGGTATTTTCAATAATGATTTGTTATGTTAGTCTTCTTTGCCAGCAGAAAAGAATGTTGTTGACATTCCTCGAAGTGTTTAGGCTAAATTATTACTAAACTGCTTGAGTCTGGTAATTCAATAAATTAAGAATTTGTTCAAGAGGAAAACTAACTCTTCTTTAAATGATGCCATGTTTTAAAACTTAATTACTGTAATGATGCTTTAATCTCTTGAAGCAACAATAATTTAATCACTTTAATTTGCTTTTTCATTGCAAAAGAAGAATCTTGTAATATTTACCCCATTAGTTGCAGTAAGAGATCTGGATCTCTTGTGAAGTCTTGTGAAGACACTCCTTTAGAAAAAGAAATAACTGACTATTTTAGTATACTACGTGTGCATGTGTATCTTATAAAACTAGGTTTTTCCCTGACCACAAAAATACGCCTTGCCTTTTTGTACTTAAGACACGATGGCAAGCTGTAGCCACAGCTTCTTTCACAGGATCTGAGGCCTTTTCAAATCAGTGGCACATCTCCCGTTGGGTTCAGTAACTTTCGATCAGGCCACCACACGCTGAGGTTAAGTGACTGCTGCCTCCATAGCTGCAGACTGTATAACAGTGGACGTAATGATTCTGATGCAGATATTCCTGAGCTCACACCTCATTAATCTGTGCTGTTGTGCAGAAACTGTGATCACCTATAGTATCAGAATGAGTTCACCTGATGTAGATTCAGATGTTTTAGGAGGCCTGCCACACAATAGGAGTGTGTTTTTTAAGAAGGCATGAGGACAGAACATGCTGAGAAGGAGACGAGATTGCTTTCAGCATCATGCAGCACCGGCAGATCTCAGCAAGGTCATTTGGAAACCCAAACTGACCAAATGCACAGAGATTATCGATGAGCTCACATCTCAGGTGATCTTTGTTCATCAAGGCCTCCTGTCTTTGAAACAAAGGGCAGTGAAAGTAGATGTTTCTTTAAAATCAGTTCAGCAGAAAAAGTGTGTCATATGAGCAGGGAGCAAGCCCAGTGTAAAAGCCATCACCAAAGGAAGTTGTATGTGGTTTGTTTAGAGTGGCAGCATAACCTTTTCACGTTGAAAAAAGTACTTGACACCATTTATAAATAGTGAAACGTGTAAAAATACTGTTTAAATCCACTTGACATCCCTCTTCCAAAGGACTGTGGTTTTGGCTGGGCCCATATTTTCAGTCCTTTGCCTTGAGCTTGCATATGACTGCTCTGTTATTTAGACAGTAGTGACCTTCTTTTACTAATATAAAGAATGGGCAATTTTAAATCTGAATGTACAAAACTACTGCCACTAAAGTATAATTTAACACAGTGCCCAGTACAGGCAAAGCCCTCCTCCTGGAAAAGCTTTCTGCCAAAGAAGTGGAAAAGAAACAGAGGAGACAAGCCCTACATCAAATCAAATGGTTCGCTAGCATAACTCTTCCACTAGCATAAAGTAGGCCTTCGGATTGCATGATGTAAATAAAAACAGAGAGTAAACAAAAAACAAGTGTGAAGGCGTTGCTCAAGAAGCAGAAGGAGTGCATGGTAAGGAACGTACCACGAGGAGTGTCTGCCGAGAGAGGAATAAGAGGAGATAAGAATAATGTTTTCTAAAACAAGGTCACTGCAGAAGAGGTTTCAGATTGCAGTCTATGCATATAGCCTTTGGTGTCAAGCTGTCCACAAACAGTGCCAGGAAGACTGATGCCGTAAAAGTAAATTTTCTCTGTCATCCTTTTTCTCACCCGAGGTGCTGGCTGTCAAGGCCTATAAACTTCACTGTAGAGATATTATGTTAATAAGACATGAAATACTGTATGTAGCTACAGGGAAAATAGGGTGCTTGTATCAGACACATCTTCCTGTTCACTGATGCACGATCTGAGGGGCATTTTCTACAGATAAATGGGTCTGGAATAACATTAATTTAAAATTGTATTTCCAGTTGTAAACTGACTATGCAGACAATGGAGATGCAAGCAGTGCAAACATTGCCGTGGATGACTATCTACAGTCAGCCTTCCGTGTCCAAACTTCAGCGCTAGGTATTTGATTCCTGCAAAAGCAGCACACTTAGCTCTCATCATCTCTACTTTGCACCTGGGTAACAAGACATTTTAAAGTCAGTGTTTCTCAGGCACACATAACTCATTTCCCCCAGCACTGCATGGGTATCGTGAGGACTCAGCATCTCTCAAGATTTAAGGCAGGGAAAAGAAGCAATCTCTACTTCTGAATGGTTAATCTTAGATTTTCGGATTCTAACTTACCACTACTTTCTCTGAGGTGCAGCTGCGCAACATCTGAAAGAGCAGATGTCTAGCATTTAGAGCACTCAGATAGCTAGACGCCTTAATTTTCAAATTCACCTAATCCTCAGTGAAAATCACAGGAGATAATTGTAAAGTTGCTTTCCAAAGCCAGCTGGAAAACAGTCTCTATTTCTAGGTCCTTTGACAACCTCATTGGCATAAGTGCTGTCCCCTGTAATTTATTTTTGTGTATATCTGTGGTTTTGGAGAGCTTTTGCAAGATTTTATACTCTGCTTGCAATTGTGAAGATTTCTAGTGGAATTAATATTAATTTTGCCTGAGATAGTTCTTTTAAAACTGCATCTTTCAACAGGTATCTGAAATTGCAAGAACTTTTAAGGACACACACGTTTAAGGACTTAGAGCTACTAAGGACATGTAGAGTTACTATGGACAAATAAGGGAAGCGGTTGTACTTAAAAGGGAAGGTTTTTGTCTTATGTGTGAATAACTTTTACATGGATACCTAACTATGATTTCCTCCTGATGTGGTACAGTTGGCAGACAAAATTATAGGTAAGTAGCTAAAATCACAGCTTCTTTCAATTCACCGCAGAATCTCCGTGTTAAAGGCTCTTTGGGTTGCAGTGCTTCTCCATTTGGTTGGCCCTTCTCAACCGGTGCAGCTGAGCAGGGGCACTACGAGCTGTGGGTTGGCCCTTCCTAGGCCCTTGTTCCCCCTTCAGGGATTGCTGCTCTCCCATAGCACTGTGTTAGCATATTTCAGGTACCTGTGCCTGAGTTACAGCCAGCTGGCAGATGCTGATATTCTGATATTCCTTCACAGCTAGTAAGCTGCCTGCAGCTTCAGCTCCAGCTGATGCCTTGGGATCTGAAACGGGATTTTTAAAGTATGAGTTCCCAAGTTTTCACAGCTAGCTCCTTCTGACCCTTTCAGACGCTTTGGGGCATGCCTAAGCCCAAGGGTGACCAGCTGTACGGATGTGCAGTGGAAGAAATGGGTGCCTATCTTTCCTTGCTTTCAGACAACAGGTCTGACAATGAGCGATATGGAAGCAAGAGGTCTATTGAATACCTGCATGTGAGTAATGCAATTTGTCACCAAAAAAAAAAAAAAAAAAGGCAAAACAGTAAGCCAGAAAAGCATTTTAAAATTTAAAGGTCTACTGAAGACACTTCTTTGAGAAAAGATCTCCTAAACTCTCTCTAAAATACAAAATCAGAAGATGGTGTTAGTGGCAAGGCAAGACACCTTGGATGTGAAAGGAGGGTGACACAATAGCATGAACCCACTGAGTAATTTACATAGTACCTTTGTTTTCAGGTAGACTGCCAAGCCATCTCCCCTGCTTGGATCTGCAGTGTGACATGATCTAAAATATACACTTCAGTATTGCAGGGATGCCAGATTTAATACCTATACCTGAATTAAATAGACTTACAATGCAAAGCTGAAGCGAAATATGGTTTTACGTTTAAAAGTAACAAGGGAGAACAAAGGCATGTAGCTTTGCAGTACAAGACAAAAGGTATGACCACAACTTCTTACTTGTTTGCGTGACAGTCATCCCCACAAACCAGCAGGCATGACCTACAAAACTCTGCTAAAAAAGCCCAAATGGAACTCTTCACAGAGTTTCACCTGTAAAGGTTCTTCAGTCCTTCCTACTGAAATCAATAATTTCTTCAGGAAAATCTATAAGGATAGAAAAATATGCTGTGATCAAAAGCTCAAAATGTAAAAGATGCAAGCTAAACACATGTCAATGAGGTCAAGGATCCCTAAGTCCTTGTTTCTAACTCCCTTAAGGTTTGGAGAAAGGAGGAAGGGTGAAACTATACTTCCATGCCTTTGCAGTTACATCAGCTGCTGCAGTTTGAAGTCCTCCAAACAGATGATTTCAAAATCACGCTGGATTCAGACTGTTCAGGACTCTGAACACTTGAATGAATCTCTTTAAATAAGGCAGCAACCACTTCCACAGCAGCTGAAGTTTCCAGTGATCGCAGCACATTACGCACTGCACCAGCCTAGTCCAGAGGTGACAGAGGCACAGACAGCTGTGTAAGGCCAGCATCTGAAAGGAAAGGTTGCAGACTCTTGGGCAAACACAGATGATAACAGCATTCCTGGCAGCTGCCACTATGTAAGCATTCTGAAACACCCAAGGACATCTTCAGAATGTCACAATAGCATCTTCAGAAACTCCACTCTCATTATCATATTAAAAATATTATCATATTTTGTTTGTGCAGTGCTGGTTTTATCCCTTGACAACCTTGCACAACCCTCTTTAAAGCCCATGGAAGTTAAACACACTCAGGCAAGAACAAAATGGAAATCTGCTCCTTAAATATGACTGTACACAGACTTGGCAGACAAACCTGAACCCAGTAACATTCTTGAATAAGTATTACTCTGATTACCACAGATCCAATTAGGAACCAACACGACGGTTGCCTGTGTGTTGGTGATGGAATGGACATGTCTTAAAAACACAAGCAAAAACACACACAGGACTCAAAAGCAACAGAAATCTAAAATAAAAGCTGAACTCATCAGAGACAACATAAATCTATGATTATGTCCCCACATTTTGCAAGGGCAACAAGAGACAGCACACTGCTCAGCCCTGTTTGTCCCTAGTCTCAAGGCAAATCTGCATCTTTAGCTTACCTTTTCTACTTCTGCATAAATGAAGTACACTCAAGGCTTCGCTCAGTGCTTTCTACAAAACCTACAAGCAGTCAGTCAGTGACAAAACATTCCGACCTTTTCAGCGTTGCTCTCGCCGTACTTGATTTTTAAGCACCCCCATGCAGGGTGTACAACACGCAAAAAAAAAAAAAAAAAAATTATGACAGGAACTGCAGAAATACACAGCCAGCGCTCAGTGCACAGCTCACACTGACAGAAAGGCATCTGCCTTGACATCTTCATTTCCAGATTTTATTGACTGGGCTAAAGTTTTTGGTTTAAATCATTTAGCTATTGATACCATTTTTCTTCTTTGCTTCTTTTCAGCATTAGGATGTACAACAGTTGTGTTGCAGCTGCGTCAGGAGGCTGGAATTAGGTTTAGCAGTACAAATATATCAGAGGAGACAGACAGAAGGCATGTCATAGGTGTAGCATGGTTGAAACTTATGCTGAAGGGCTACCGCAAAATACAGCAGTGCTGTCTTGTGCCATACTTCTATGACAGTTGATATTTTAATATTCTATACTCTTTTCTTTTGCTAAATCCTAACTGTTTCCCTTGATTATGATAATAATACAAATCCTAATTACATACTCCAGTATTTTCTAGGACCTTGGGAATTAAGAAAAAGGGCACAGCTACACCAAAGGTCAGAAACTATTCACCCTCCCACTGAAATAACTAGCGTCAGCTCAGAAACGCACGAGGAAGGTGCCTGATGTTTTTGCGATCTCCAAACTCCACCACTAAGAGACAATGAATAAATTTTTAAATAATAGTAAGGAATGAATGAAGAGTCACCAACTCCACACAAATCTGACCATTCCTAAGCCAACCCAGGAAACTGCCTGTGTCTGACATACAAATTCATACATCAACAAACACCAGTTAAAACCTACATCAACAGCTGCATGGTGCCCATTCACATAGGCAAGATTTTCAGAAGCTTGGGGACAGATAAACCACAAATTCTCACCTCATTTTGGAAAAGCTCAGTTGAAATAATACCACTGGAATCTACAGTTAAATATACCTTGTCCTTACTTTTATCAGATTTATGTTTTGCTTTTCATATCAATTATCCCATAGACTTAGTTTGTGGAAAACTCTTAATGTCATTTTTTCTGCTATGAAACACATTAGCACTGGTGTTTTCTCAGGATGTCCCTTTTAAGTTTTTTTTAGCTGCCCTTCTGGCTCATTTCCTAAAAAAGTTTACAGCTTATTCAGAATCATGCTGCTCTTTTAATCTTTGGCTGGACCTGCTGTTATTTTCATGTTGCTATGTTATTCGTCAAGCTACATTAAGATGACTTGGAAATTGACAAATAGGATTAAAACCTTGTTGTTAATCTGTAAGATTGTAACAAAGCCTAATGACAAATTGGAGGGAATTCAGGGAAAAGTAAAAACGATGAAGGTGCTTGAGCAGCACATATTTAATCACTTGCAAAAGGCAGTGGCTAACAAACATGGATCTAACTAATGTTACCCAACCTTTGGCAAGAATCTACGAAATAAGGGTCACATTGAGAGCAGCGTGAGGTAATTTTTACCACAATTAAAAAAGGTGTAATGGGGTGAAAGGATGAAAAGGAATATTTATGGTAAACACCAGGAAGTATTTTAAAAGTGTAAATCTTAAAGGCAAACATCAAGAGGTGTAACAGATGGACAGAAAATAACTTTCTGGACTTAGAGAAGAGCTTCATGGCAGCTTCTTCAGCTGGTTTAGAAATGCCCAGTTTTTCCAGCTGAATGTATCCGATACCTGCTGCCAGAGGCAGCAAAATGCCATTTGCTGTGCTCTCCTGGCACACTGTAACTAACCATATAGAATGTCCAAGCTTGTTGGAAGTCCTGGTTTCCTTGCGCCTGCATAGATCACCTGTTGCCCATGGGCCTGAAGCTGCTCTGTGTCTGTGTTTGTACAGTTTGGGACGGGTTGCAGCAGGGCACTGGTACATTCCTGTAGCAGTTCATGCAACCTGTTTCTAGCTGTTCAGTTTTTTTAAGCATCTCTCAGGCTTCAGCTCAAAATTACCTGAGGTGCACAAAAATTGTTCCAGTGTGGCAGCTTGCTCCTGAAACCATTTTTTCTGGAGGACTCTGACCTCCTTTCTTGTGATGCATCTTCAGAAATTGTGGGGTGTCACCTAGGAGAACATAGCAGATGGAAGTGAGTGCTGCTGTCAACCACTCACCCAGCTTGCAGCCCGTCCCTGGGGCACAGCCCAAGCATCAGCCCTGCTTTAGGATCTGCCCTGTTTGTACAGTTAATATCCCACTGATACCAGAAGTCAGGGCTCATTGCAAAATACTGGACATACAGTTAACATCTGTGCTTAAAGAATAAAACTGGAAAGTGGGCATTCTTCTATGGCTGCTAAAGATATAAGTTCAATGGGAGGCAAAGTTCAAACATTTCGCACACCTTTGAAAATCTCAGTCAGAACAACCAGCTTACCTCAGAAACAGCCCCTCTGACTTAGCTCTGTAAAAACTAAGACTGAGCAGGTCTTAACCTAACAGCCCTTCATTCAAATCGTGGGCGGGAAGGAGTCCCTGTTCCAGATTTTTTTGCCCTTAATTACCAGAACTCAGCTGACTATCAAACCGCTCAGTGATACTCATTCCTCACACGTTGGAAGAAAGGAAAATTTCAACAGCTAGGTTAAAACCTTGTTGTATTTCTTTTTTGTTGTTGTTGTTTGTTTGTTTTACAATTGTTTTAAACTTATGCTGTGGATTATGGACAGAATTATTTTAGAACAAATAAATGGCACAGGACATTTTTGCATTCTTTTCCTACTTTATCTTTTTGCTTTCTAAGAAAACCAGGACCAATGCAGAGGGTGCTTGACTTGTCAGTTAATAACCAAGACAAAAGGTCACATACAAAAACTTAGCTTCCAGAAAATTCCCTGTTTAGCAGTAATTTCTAATTGATGCTGAGGAAAGATCAGGCTCCAAGCACTCAGACACTCTATTTCTTATCTGTCAGTGAGTTAATTGCTGCTTTTTCTCCACTTCAAGAAAGGCCCCAGCCTCAGATGAAACTAGAGTGCTCACCTTTTGAAAGAGTCACATGTATTGACCCAGACTCTTTGAAATGACCTTTCAAAGGCCATTCTGTGGTGCTGCTTACAAAGCACGTAAGAACTGGGATCTTTCTTTGCTGTCCCTATTTATAAGGCTAATCAAACCCTCACTGAATACTACAACAGTTTTAATATTGGCTTCAGTGGGAGTGGAAACGTGGTTATATTTGGCATGATCTACTGTTCACAAGGTCACGGTATTTGGAATCTAGAAGAAACAATAACCTTCAATTTACTCTTATGCTCTGGGGTTTATTTGAAATAAACTTGTGTTATTTTTCAAAGAGCTTATTTGTGGATATATTTAACCGGATCCTTGGGAAAATCCTCCTTGTGCTAAAATTAGGATTCCATGACCCTAAAAGACAAAAGTTACTGTAACATGAAGGAAAAGTATAATCTGCAGGGCTGGTTTTCAGATTAGTTTAGCAGACTCGTAGGCTTTACCCAACAGTACACTGCCATCGTGTGGTTCAACACATCAAGGACAATACTTATTAAAATACACCAATGAAATACTCCTAGGATGTGTACACAGATCTTTCATGGCTTTAATTTTCATGAAGACAAAGTACCAATTTCATGTTTTCAGGGTATTTATTGAAAGTTCCACCATTCAGTTAAAAAAAAAAAAAAAAAAGGAAACGATGTGATTTGCCCTTCAAATTAACAAGTTAAATTTTGTTAATTAACACTCTTCAAGATGAACTATATTGTGACTGCCTGACGTTAAGAGTGGACTGTTGCTAATGCAGGCCACTTCCACTCTTTCACTTTCTTTTATCCAAGATGGATGAGTTCTTGGGACAACTATATTATCCTAATGCAGACATTCCGCCGTGATGTCCTTTGCATACCTGCCAATACTGAATTTACCAGTTCTGTTTGTCACTACATCATACATTTAGTGATCTTACTGGAAATAAGGAAAACCTTGAATATCCCTCTGGCTAATTAGAATCAGTTAAAAAATCATCTCCCTGTGAGCAGCTGGACACAATTTCAAAGTGACTGCCTTTAAATAACACCTAAATTCAAGGTGTGTTTTCACACATAACTTTATTAATATCATGTTCAGTTGCTTCTCTGGCTTGAGAAAGAAGAAACTGTCTCCTTGACTTGCATTCAATCCTCTATCTTCAAACAGTTCTTTGCTGCCTGAACCCTAGGTATTCTGCTATGGATCCCAATGGGGCAACCCACTGAAAGCCTCTCACGGACTTCTCTTGCCTTGCTCAGAGCTCTAGAGCTGCAGTAGGAAGGGAAGTAGCTACCAGTCATGAAGAATCTTAAATTTAGGGGGAAGGAGTGCAAAGCAAACACTTCTTAGCGCATCTGCCGGTGACCAACATACAGAACAGCAAGGCCACGCTTCAATTTCTCTGCTCTACTACAGAACAAAAAGTATGATGGCTACAGTGAGCATAATATTCACAGGGGCCAGCCACTTCCTCCCTTTGAAATACTCATGCAAAGCCCTGGCTAATCCAATGATAAACAATTGGCAAAAGTCACTGACTGTTTCTTGTCCGTCCCTGATGTATTTAATAGCTAACCCTGCTTTAAAAATAAATAATATTAATAAAAAATAAATTTGGCTTCATAGTGCTAGGAAGTCAATGCTGGCCAGGAAAGTCAAATTTATATGTAGTACTTTATCTAGGATGGTCCTTTTTAAGAATTTGGTTCTGACACACTAGGCTATCACAGTTGCAGCCTCATAGCTGTAATCACACCATGAGAAGCAACAACTTGTTTTAAAAGGCTGATTTTATTTTTATTCACAAGGACCGCAGCAGCATCTCTAAGCAACAATCTGGCTGCTGAGTCCAAATAAGGAACAACTTGCTTGTAGGAGACAGAGTTCAAAGCTCATACTAGGTATTTGTTATTGCATGGAAAAAAAGTCCTCCCAACCCAACCATTAGTGGAGTTACGTTATGTCCCTGAACACAGTAATATATATTTTTCTGATCTAATATTCATCAAAAATCAAATCTGTTTTCCTTATGGCACATACACACACATATATAGAGAAACTTCTAAAACTCATGTGGTAAGTTTGTATATATACACATATGTACACATTTAAATTTACATTACCTTTAAAACTGAAAGAAAACGGAATATACATAGCGTAGCCCTTGCCTGTCATACCGGGAGGACAGACACATTCACTGTAATACCCCATGGGATGTTCACTATGTTATGCAGCATATACTGCATTACACACTTTCTATTATTTTCCATAAAACGCAACTTATAAAGAAGTCTTTCCCATCCTTCCCACCTCCCTTCCTTTGATGTTCCCCTTCTTGTACCCCTTTTTGCACGAAGAGCTTGCAGCTGGACGCAGTGATCCAGACGAGGGCGTGCTATTGCTTTGTATCATGGCCGGCCATCCTGGAGCTGAAGCCAGCTGCCTGTGGGGAGGGGGGCAAAGAACCAGAACACTGCACAACAGTGTAGGACCAGCAGTGCATGTACCACAGGCATGCAAATGGAAATAAGTCAGTAAACCAAGCCTCACCAGCTCCTGGGTAAGACTGGGTGCTCGCTATAACCCGTCGGGCCACTGGAGCCTGCCTGCTGCCTGCTTGAGGCCCTGTCTCCCCAGCTCACCACAGCCCACACGTGGCAGTCTGTCACCCCCTCTTCCTCCAGCCTGTCCAAGAAAATCAGCCCACAGCTCCCCTAAGATCTGGGGAACTTCCTGAAGTACAAAAGGTTAGGAGGAGAGGTGAAGATTTTGACCCGAGTCAATTGTCCGAGCTGCTGAACGCCAACTGCTTCTGAGAGTTGGAGGCCTAAGCTGTTGCAGACTCATGGGAGTATTGCACCTGAGCCAGTTCCCACCAGAGAAGAGCTCCTCTCTCCCTCATGTTCAAAAGTAGACACCCTGCAGACATGTCATCACGAAGAACAGATACCAAAACAAGAAGATGCATCCTAAAATATTATAAAACTGGGGACATCAATCAACATAAAAAGCTTAATTTGGAGCCCTATAGCAAATGTCTGCAAACTCTGCATCTTCTAAAAAAATTATGACTCACTTTACCAATCTCGCGTCTGGGAAAATGCTTAATAAACCAGGAAAGAAAGAAAACCTACTTCTGAATAAAAGTTCTCTGTTAATCAGTACCTTTTATTGCAATAAATTGCTTTGTTTAGTTTAACAACTTTCCTACATTGAAACAGGAAAAGTTAGCCATGAAAAAAAGAGCTTCACTAACTGCTGGAAGAAGCATGCTTGTTTAAAATGCAGCAAAATATTTCAAATTATTCAGATGAAAATTAAAAAAAAAAAAATAGGAGAAGTATATTTTAAGAAACTTGTATATGAATGTTACTTTAAGTATAAGTTCTAATATTATTAAATCCTATATAGCTATATTGCACAGAAATAACAATTAAAGGTGTTTTTTATATTTAAATTCTACTATATTTCAATAACTTCCTCTTAATGTAAGGCTATCCCCAGGCTGGGATTACTGTCATGTTTTCTACTACCTTCTGCTGCTGTTTTACAGAAGTCAAGGGCAACTTTACAGCTCTAGTCAAAGGCAAGGATCTTAGCTCTTCCTGATAAAAGTTAGGCATTTTGAATTGTTAAGTACAATTTTTGACAACTTCTGGTCAAATGAATATCTGAAGGCGTTTTTGAGATAAGCAGACAATATCATAGTCACCTGCCCGAAAAACATTCACTTCCACATTTTCAGGTTTTTTTTAGAAAATGAATTTCCTGTCTCAATCTTTGAAATGTTACTGTGCATTGTTAAAGAGTCGTGATATTTGTTCCTATGACATTTCATTCCAGAAGACCTACATTTCAACACTACAGATACTGATCTGCAACATAGCTTGCAAAGCCCTCTGAGTCCCTTTCAAATGAATTATACCACAGATTTAAGACAATCAAGTTGACTGATAAAACACATTGTAGAGCCAGCATAGTCAGTTCTATCTGACCAATGAAAAATCATCATTCTTTCCACAATATTCAGTAGGTTCTGCAATTGTTCTCTCAACAGGAGACAAAATGTTAGGTTACAGAACCCTTAAAATTCTCTGCTGGATCTCACAGAATCTGCAAGTCCCACCCCGCGGGGAATGCCACTTTCCAGCAGTCTCTACACATTCCCTGAAAGAGTTCAAATTCTTTACACCAATTGAACGCATTTCTCGTCTGGTTTGAATGGCAGACTGAATGGATACACTTGAGAGTTCTTGGTCCCAGACATTCTAATTGATCTCTTGGCTGCAGTGTACTGTAATTTGTATGGAAATATGCATTTCTCTGTGTAGGCTGTCCAGCAGTGGACTAAGCATAGTCATGTCACCTAACAAGAGAGCATTATGAACCATAATTTTCTCTGTTGAAATTATATCTCTCAGCTTAGGAGGTACATGAAGAACCTTTCCATATACACACACACAGGAGAGAACCTGTCAAAACATGTAGCTTTGATAACATCGACTCAAAAACTGAATGCTTAACAAGAGCTCTCTATGAAATAAATAGTGAAGAGGCAGAAAATCATGTTTTCTTAGACTGAAGTGCTTTCCCCACTATCTGTAAGACAAATCTAGCTGTGGCATTTGCACTGCAAATCTCATTAGGTAGGCTGGTAAGTTATGCAGGCAGAAACAGACTTCTAAGGATTGTTCTGCAAAGAGGGGGAATTGGCAGCACACAAAGCACTTCCCTTCCCACTCCCTGTGCTGTGGGATCTGGTGAATCCCCAGCTGTGCTATAAAGCAGACCTGTCAAGTCTCATGCACTGACTCATTCTTTTGTATCGCAGTCTGTCACTGCCAGTGTTGCACATTTTTATATGGCAGTACCATGGCTCTCTCCCACTTTTGGATCCCACACATCAGACGCAGGTGGTCAGTCTGATCTGTGATTATCTGACCAGCTGCATCTGATGTGTGGGTCAAGGAGCAAAAGAAAGGTCATGGTACTAGCACTGCAGCTGGGGAATGTGCTGTTTAGCAGGACCCAGTGCTGAGAAGAGTCCTGCTAGAAGGCAAGCTCCCCTCTTAAGGCTAAGTGCTGCAGGACACAGCGTTTAATGACCAGACATATGCTTATCACCTAACCTCGCACAGAAATGTGTGCCCAGCACATGGGATTTCATGTCTCTGAAGAGGAGAGACTTCAGAGGTCTGTACTATAAGCTTTGCTTTATCATGAGTTTTCTGCAAGAAAAAGCAGTAGGACAAGAACTTGAAGATCTCGTCATTATTTCCTCAAGAAAGGTTTTGTTGACCTTACCTTTCCTCATACACTATTATTGGTCTCCTTAAAGAAATAAAAACAATCACATGAACTCTGGTTGTTGTTTTTTTTTATTCTCTCCTTAATTTACAGGATCTAAAGGCAATAAGGAAGTGCTTACGGTGAAGGTAACACTTGTGAACTGATTTATGCCTTCTTCTGAGTCTCTCTTTGTGGCAATCAAAAATTACATTTCATAAATACATGTTTGTATGCAGTTGCTTAAAATGAAAAGGCGACTGAGGTTTTAAATACCATTCACCCAAAAAATCATTGTAAACATTTCAGCCACTCTCAGTAGAGAAGGGTGGTGACTGGAATATTAAAAGCCTCAAGGCTGTAGTTATTTACAAACTCTAATTTTCTAGGTTATTCCATATGTTTAACTTCTTTCCTCATCATCATCCTTCCCACTGCTTTTCATTGGCAGGCGCATTAACAACAATTTTGGTTATTCCTAACATTTCGGTCTCTGGTCTGATTTTTCTTCACCTTTAGAACTACACCCAAGGAAGACCAAGAACTGAGAAATACCTCTATGCAGAGAGCCTCCATATGGTCATGTGCGCCTTTCATTCCACACTGATGCATGCAGCAGGCTTCTTCTGATGCATGTGATCTCCTGTAGGATTCCTCTAGAACAGGGAATAACTCTGTATAAATGGAGGGATAATATATTAGCATAACAATCTTCCTCACAATTATAGCCAAAAAAGTCCAGCAAAACAAGGCTGAGAAAAAAAAAAAAATGGATAGGCTGTATATTTACAGTAACTGGGATCTTATTGTTTATTTGATGTTTTATGGATGTTTATTTGATTGAATCTTGTTCTTTATTTGGCATAATTTCCACTGACAACTAAAATTTGTTTACGGGATCATACTGGTGGAACACAGACATGTTCTTTAAGGCATTAACTACTTTATCTTTCACTTCAAATGAAAACTACAGTCCTTACACATGACGAGGTTTTCTGTTTGTACAGGTCAGTCATTCCTATTGCATCGCTTGGCTCTCTATTAGTAACGTGCAATTGCATTTATTCTTTATGTGCTGAACCCTAAGCAACTGTTTGGCTGGAAAATCTTTGTGCATTTTCTTTACTTCATTACATCTAGAGATGCAAACACAAAAGCATAACAAGTGATATACAGTCCATCTTATCCCAGGTAATCAAGTAAAACTGAAATGAAAACGTCATTTTGTATGTGACAAAACACATACAGCAGATATTCTGTTTAAAACCTAAAGTACTAATTCATGCTAGAACCTTTGAAACAAAATGTAAGTCTTGCTATTCAGCAGATGAAGTATTCAGCACTGGCAACGTGCTGTGGAAAAGAGTCAAATACGTTAAGAATTCAAAGCATGTTTTAAAGTCAGGTAGGTATCAATATCCCCACCTGAATGTTAGAAAACTGTTGAGAATTTAGAAGTCATCAGCCAACCCCATGGTGAAGCTTCCAACAGCAGTCTATCAGTCATGTCATTCTGCAGAACAGAACACCCATCTGCTTTCTTTGTAGGTTTTCTTCCCCAGATACAGCAGTTTCAGCAAACATTGTTGACTACTATTTCTGCTCAAAGTGAAATAAATCTGTCCCCTGCAGACCATTCACCCCTCCTTTTGCCTATGGTCAAGTGAACCCAGATATCCATTAGTAAAAACAGCAGTCAAAGTTCCAGTCCAGGACTGAACCCCTCATGATCAGCCCCCACCATACAAGCAGAGCTTTCCTGCTTCTGTAGCTCCTGGGTAGTTTTGCTAGACTCTGCCCACAATATTCCACTTCATAAAAACAAACCAGAGGGGAACCGGCTTGGCATCTTGGCTGCATCTAACATTGTATCCCTAAATGCAAGAAGGGCTTAGGAAGTCTTAATGAGATCTCTAGAACAAAACCCTTTCTAAAAACATCCCCACCAGTTCACTTCTCCTTTTTAAGGTTTTGCTCTCAGCTCTGCCCATAGTGGATCTTGCGCAAGTACGAATGGGATCGATATTTCTAGTTGACCTCAGAGTAATGCATCCACTCACTTCCACTAAGAAAGGAAAATTTTACAGGAAGTATTTGGCAGATAAACTAGCTCCTCAAAAAAAGATCCCCGCTTCCCAGTCCTCAATCTTCTCTCGTCTCAGAATTTCTACTAAATTAAGGAGTTCTTTCACTCAAGCACTCACCATAACAAAATCCCATGGTTACACTTGGCAGTACATTCCAGTG
Organism: Alectura lathami; assembly: GCA_013399715.1. NCBI lineage: Eukaryota > Metazoa > Chordata > Aves > Galliformes > Megapodiidae > Alectura > Alectura lathami. Next base: position 394,816 of record VXAV01009644.1, read on the forward strand.
ATGTTAAAAAGGGTAACTCTGCTTCGCCTTGCCTGGCTTCCAGGTTTGCAGCCAAAAAACAGCTTGACTTTAAGGCACAGATTATGATTCTTATTACTGTCCCATCATAACATGTGATTCAGGGATTCTATTTGTCTTTATAACTAATTAACTGAACTTCTCCAAGAAAGAATGAAAAATCCTAAAATCTTCCTGATTTTTCACCTCCCTAGAATTTATTTGCATTCATTCCACTGTTGAATGCAAAACAGCTGGACAAGAGGAAAAAAAAAGGAGGGAGAGGGTGTTCTAATGGAGAGGGTTAATTAATCAAAGAAAGAGGACATAAATGCCTCCTAGTGGCAGGTTTGCAAATCTGTATTTTATTACAGTTGATCTTTAGCAAAATCTATAAACATACAGAGGCCAGAAAAATGAAAAACAAGAATGCAGAGGCTCTTCTTTGTTTGGGTTTGATTTTAGCTTCCTCCTATTCTTTTCCTTCACTCTTTCAAAACAAGGAAAGTAAAGATTCACACCACATGACCCAAATTTATTCTTATTTCCATTTTAAAAGAAGATTCACTCCTATTTTTTCATCAATACTGTTAAAGCTGAACATTTAACTGACCCACTGTGTTTAGGTTTCCCTGAGTGCTTGGCAGAGATTTGTTAAAGATATAAAATAACATACCAAACAATGAAAGAGCATGTTTCCCCAACCATTTGTGTTGAAAGCTACTTTGTATATGTTCCTATGCAACAAAAATTAAGTTTATGTGTAGGTGTTCCATGTTTTTACAAACTCCACACTCCTTAGTTGTTATAAGATTAAAACAATTTTCTCCCTCAGTAAATGCTTCCCTTGAAAACCACTGGAAGCACATAATTCATCTGTCCATTTATAGCTTCTATTTTCTTCTAGGCACTGAGAAACTGCTGATTGTGATTGTTGTTTTCCCTTTTAAGAAACCAATGTTGAACAAGTGACAGATAAGGCAATTTAATGTTTCAGTGACCATACAGATCAATTTTTTCATTTATTCTGAAGTTTAAAAGAAGAAAAATAAGATAGGCAACTAAGGTACTATAGCAGGGATTTTGTTTAGCAAATTATTCTTTTATACCTAGAAAATTTAACAGGCACTCTCATTAAACCTGCAGGGAGTTTTAAGGTAGTTTTAAGTCCTAATATTTTTCAAAAAATGCATTCAAAGATTTTTACCCTGAATCATTTTCTTCTCTATGGAATCTATCAGAAAGGTTTGGAGATACAGTACAAGTCTTTAACTGTGAATAACAGAAAAAGAAAAATAAAATGAATTACCACAAGCTGCAGAAGATCTCGACTGAAAAANGAAAGACATATCAACAAAAAAAAAAAAAAAAAAAAAAAGGATAGGTAAGTGAAAAGGGAACACTGTGTAATTACAGTATTGGATAGAGAAATGGAGAAACCACACCTATCTGGAAAAGTGTTCATATAGAAAAGGTACAGGATTGGTACCACCTCTTAGCACTTACCATTCGATACAGGTCACTGTAGCGTGATGGACACCTGGTTCACTCTTCCCGTTCCCTTCAGTTCTTCTTGGTTTTTCTCCCTGCAGATCTCTGCCTTCTGTCCCTGCAGGACCCAAGTGTGCCACCTGATGTGCAACCCTATTAAGCAAGCTAGCATTACAGCGTTGTACATGGGCTGCCAAAGTGTGTGTACTCAGCCTGCTCACAACTAGGTCCTAGCAACATGATGGCTGCACACTTCACAGAG
>VXAV01009644.1:412977-460793 GCA_013399715.1 Alectura lathami
CGGGGCCGGGGGGCCCGGGCTGTGGTGGGCGAGCGGGGGCAGGAGGGTGGGAGCCGTCAGCCGCTCTCTGTAAGGCAACGGGACGGGCAGAGGCACTCAACATTTTTATGACTGAAATTAGGCTTAAATATTGAATTTCCCACCGACTCAGGCAATGGTTTTATCTTTTTTACCCTGTGGGGCCAGTGGCACATTGGTGTTGGTCCCAATGCATGAGCACAGCAGCAGAGGCTTTTGTTGTGCGCTGGTTGCTGGTCCTACCAGAGGTGGAAAGCATATTACCATGGGAGGCTGTAGACGGATGCCGCTGATAGAATGCTCCTGCTCAGCACGCTGATGCCTCAGGCCCTTGGCAATAAAGAGGCTGGGTTCAGCTGTTCTTGGAAAGCGTGTGGGCCTCGGACCAATCTTCTATGGGGTCAACCTGACAAAACATTGTAGGCAGTCGTATGCGACACCTATTAGTGCTGATGCTGCAATTGCTAGCAATACCAATAGGGTGTAAACCCTGAAAAAATAATTTGCACTATGTGGAAGCGTCTGTGGAAATGAAATATTACACTCTTTCCCGTCTCCAAGTGTTTTGCCCTCGCCAGTGGAAGATGGGACTGTTGCTGGTGATACCGTTCTCGTTTTGCTAGTGTTTGGCCCGTGTATGTGCCTCTTCCACACTGCGGTGGCTGTTCGCTGGTTTCCCCATGGGCTAAGTCATGCTTTCACTTTGGTGACTGCCTCTGATGCCAGACCAAAGAACGAAACTAGCAAGGGAGTCTGTAATAAACCTCAGGGGGCAACTTAGTGGTTATGTTTAAAGCAGTATTAGAGATCATTAAATACAGATGAGACCAAATATGTTCAAATACGTACCAAATAGTTGATGATACCAATTCCACAAGCCCATTAAAGACCGTGTTGGGTAAAGAAGTACGAGCACTCTGCTTGCTTTCTCACCTTTCTCACAAGGCTCAAAGCTTGCAAAGCTAAATTCCCAGATTTACTGTGGAGTGCTGACCCCTCAGCTACATCAGTTTTCTGTCCTGTTATTAGTGCACCATGCCCATAACCCCTTAAACTGTGGCAGCCTCGTTAGCTGGGTTCTGTCCAACCAAAAAGACACTTCTGATGAGAAGAGTTTGGTCATTGTGGTACAAAACCTTCCACCCAGTATGTTCTGCAAGAGGAGAGGCAACACATGGAGTGCTTGTCAGTGTTACTGAGGAGCTTGCTGACGAGATATTCCTCGTAAATTGTCCTCTGCTATTAAGATCTTTAATAGTCAGTTGAGTGCTGAGGTACAAGAGCCACTGTACATGTGTATTTGATGAAGCAAACCTGAAGCATTATTGAATGTCTAGGACATTAGATACTTTCTACAGGCAAGATGTATATTCTGAAAATTCTTCCTTTTTTTTTTTTTTTTTTAATCTGCAGGATGTAGAAAAGTTTGTGCATAGTATCTCAAGTAAGAAGTTTTTCTGAACAGGGGACTGTGGTTAAAGACTTTTTTTTTTTTGAGAAAAAAAAATTTCAAAGCTTGATAACTACTTTTCTGCTAGTAAATAAATAACTGAAAACATGCTAAGGAACTTAATGTTTGAACCTAGTAGAGTTATTCTTGTCTGGAATCTTTCCTCTTTCCTAATGCTTTCCAGAGAAAGAGACATGCATTTCTTCAAGGTTTTACCCACAAATAAAATCATTATTTTATATCAACTCACTACACCATGGAGGTAGGTGCTGTGCAAACCTTAAGAGAAACAAATTTCATGAGTAGCATGTGAACAGCACAGTGATTGTTTTTGTCACATCGTGTAAATCCAAGTAAGATCTGGGCAAATGCCTATTTTCTAGGAGAACTAAGGAGATTTATTTTTGATGATACCCATCACTAACTTTCAAAATGAAAGACATGTTCATCTGTGCTGAGTGTAGCTTTCGATTTCCCATGCTTACATTTGAGTTGGATCTGTTCCCTGGAATGACTCATAAGCAGATACTGTAGGAGTAAATGTGCAGTGTAACAGAAGTATGTTAAATTTTGAGGCATATAAATGGTGGATATAATTTAAATCTGTTAAATGGAATAAAAACGTGTTTGCTTAGAAACTGACTTCTAATGAGTTCTTTCTCTTTCATTTAAGGCCAACTACTTTTCTAAATTTTCAAAAGCTCCAGTAATATGCAAATTAGCTGGAAGAAAAGTTCTTGATGGAATTGGCCAACCAACATTAGAGGTGGAAATATATTGTACAGTTAAAAACCGTGAGAAGGTAGGAGGTGCTTCCTCCTGGTTTATTGTATTTAAGAAGTCTGTCAGTGAGACGTGCTATTCTGCTCCTATCCTAATGAACATTTAGTTTGCATCTTCAGTGAAGGATGTGAATCCCTGCGACTCACCAGATCAGTGAATAGTGTTGTAACTGAGCAAAAAAATGTCACGAAGTTAGCCAGTGGCAGCAGCTATGAAAACTCTGTTTAAGATCCTTTTATTTCTGTGGCAGTGTTAAAGTACAGTACAGTGTCAACAAAGTATACATGAAGGAAATTTTTTTGTTTGAGACAATAGGCTGATGTAGGTGACAGTTAAGTCAAATATATTTCTCACGTGCAGTTAAACTTCGGCTTGTTTTATTCTTTATCCCTAAAAAGGTGACAATCTGAAGAAATTTAATATAATTTCAATATCAAGTCGCCATAGTATATAAAGTTAATACTATTAATGCAGGCAACTGTGAAATTTGTAAATGATGTCTCCATTAAGTGAGTTTTGTTCATCCTCCTGTGCTGCAGAAAGCTCAAAATATCTAAATAAGGCAACGTGTGTGATCCTGAGTGATGGCATTAAATATTAATGCTGATGAGTCACAGTACAACAGCTGCAATAAAAGATGTCATGACAAGAGAACGATCTCTGAAATAGCTCTATTCTATTCTGAAAACAAAAATACATATGTAAAGCAGATCTGTCACAAGGTTTTTGCCTGAGTAGTTATTATTTAGATGGAGAAACTTGAGTAAGGTCTGTGAGTACAGAAGTGTACGAGACCAGGAAGGAGGTGCTGCATGAAGAAAAATCAGTTAAGCGGAGCAAGCAGTAGATCTGCAAATAGGCACTTGCAGGGTTGATAAGGACATCTACTTCTTATCATTTCAGATGACATTTCCAAATGAGTAACGAAATGGTGTTTTAAGCCTTTTACATTATTTTGCAGAGGATTTGTTCTGCTGTAATGTCTTTTCATTCTCAAATATCTGAAAATGCTTTACCTAAAACAACTGAAGCTGATGAGAAAGAAAGAAATGACTCTGTTACCACTGCTGTGGGGTGGGTGAACGGATCGCTGAGCACCCTGTTAAGGGACCTGAAGCCTACTGACCAGTGTGAAATCGATAAGATGCTTGGGTAGGCCTTGCTTATAATTTCTTCAGTATATGCTACTGTAAAACAAATTACTGATTTGAAATATTACTAACTTATATTTTATGTTTAAAACATTTAGAATAATCAGAGTTTTCTAGTATTATTTTTTGTAGACTTTTAGAATGTGAAGTCCATCTCAGATATATTGCACTGAAGTGAATCTAAATAAGATTTTACTGCATTGTTTACTGACTTCTCCAGCTTCACACAACGAGTCCATGGCAGCATCTCAAATAGCTGCTCCCAGTCCATTTCCCATCACGTTCTTTAGCAAGTGCAGTGTGTCTGCCTTCCCACACCTGACAATATTTTGAGCCATTAATCTTTACGCCTTTTCTCTCAGCGAATACTTTACAAAAAAGGTGGAAGAAAAAAAAGAAATTCAAAAGGAAGAAGGAGAAGCAGCAGCCACTCTTTCCCTTGGTTCACGTGCTCCATCAGCAGTGGCACTATCTGGGCAAAAAAAAGCAGCAAAAACAGGTTTGGGTTGATTTCCTTTTAATATTTTCTGTAATACCAATATTGATAAAGATGCTAAAATACTTTCTGAAGTATTCTTAGGACACTAAAGCATAGTATCACATGTTCAGAGGGTTTGGTTACTCTGTCCTAAATCTTCTTTCTGATCACAGCAGTTTCTACTTCAGAAATGAGAGGGAAATATACAGTTTTCCCATCATTCACTTGCAGTTGTTGAACAGTTTCTGCCTTTGTTTTACAGTTGGCTTAGACAGGAGGTTATTACTCTTGAGAGTGAGGAATAAGAATGGAGGAGGATGCAAATGAAGAATAAAAAGGAAAATGATAAGGAAAGAAAAGAATCATAGAACTGAAAAGGAAAATGGAAATAGTGTGAAGATAGAAGTTGAAAAGAATTGAAAGGAGAAGGGAGGAAGGGAAATTTGTGGCTAACAGACAAAAGAAGGAAATAAAGGTGAAAAGGGAAAGAAAAAAGGAAGGGGGTGAGATGGGAAAGGCAGTACAGTGTGAAAAAGAAGTAAGCAGACAATGCTACTGAAGAAAAAATGGTGTAAGAGAAACAGAATTACTGTATATGGGGAAAAAAAAAGAAAAAAAAAAAAAAAAGGATGATATGTTACCTCCATATATACATTATTCCCAGGGGAAAAGATGTTCCAGTTCTTGTTTATTGGAAGGAAGGGCATACATTTTTAGTAAACTATCGTTTACGTATCCGTTTAGTCTGAACTGTCATAAAATACCAGTAAAACCTCCCAATGCGTATGTTCATCATGTGCACACCGAGTTCCCCTTTCATCTCAGATGGAACACCTGCAGCTGTCAGGTCCATCCAGCTATCATTGTGCTGTATGTTGTGCTTTCAACTAAGGTTCTACTGATTTTCATTAATTTTATTTTCGTTACATTTGATTGTGATATTGACCATAATGCGTTTGTTAGATCCAGTGGCTGACTACTAGGAGTACTGCTTGTTGTGACCGGAGTGCAGGAACAGGTGGCAAATTCCAGTAGCAGGGACTTTCAGCGGGAGCATCTATGTTGTAATTTTTGCAGGGTACGAAGTAGTGTAGCAGAAGGAATCAGGAAAACACTGCAGTGCCAGAGCTGCTCAGAGCTGTATGTGTAGCCCTTTATGCAGTGTGAGAGTTGTGGAAGCTGTGTATAGTATGCAAATGCTGTGTAATCTAATCAGCATGTCCACTTAAGGTCCTGGTAGGTGTATTTTGTTGCCTGTCATAGTTATATTTTGCAGTATGTATCTATTTTATTGAAAACTTCCACAGCAAATGAAAATTTGTATGTCACTGCTATTAGGAGCCAAAGCAGTTGGTCGGATTGACAGAAATATACCCAATGCATATGATTTCAGTTTCACATAGGTGCTTATGTAAGCAGGGTAGGTAATAATAGTGGGAACTGCTGGGTTTCAAGCATTTTGACAAAAGTTATTCTACTGTGTCTGAAAGGGAAATAAGTTCTTTTGAAAATTTAACAAGATTTTAACAAGACTATGTGTGTGGAATATTTAAAAGACCTGTTCTTTTGTTGGAAAATCCAACTGTAATAGGCATACAATTTTTTCATGCTCATTATTAGAAGAAATCAAGTATGCGTACTCCCAATCAGCTTATAATGTAATGTTCCAAGTTGTTTATGCAAAAGCTGAACATATAAGGAGGCCAATAAATAATATTGTAAACATGTTTATGAAAGCAACCTGAAAAACGATCCGACATTACTGCATGCAAACATGCGTAGATTTCAGTGGCTGAAAGATCTCTAAGAGCAGTGGATTTGAGATACTTTTGAGAGTGAGGACAGGTGCTTTACGTATTTGTAAGGTCACTTTATATAAAACAAATGGCAAGATTAAGTTAAAAAATGAACTGATTTTTTTTTTAATACATTGAGTACACTACTGAAATGTGAATATTGTATTTACTTGCACAGCCCTGTTCCATAGGACACGTTTTAACCAATAAAATATTTAGCTGCCATTCTCTGTCTTGCAGGGAAGATGTCAAACACAGGAAAAACAATCCCACCTGCAGAACCCATTGAATCAGTGCTCTGTGGCAGCTTAGCCATTGGGGGAACATCACTTGCTATAGCTAAGGCTGGTGCAACTATAAATCACACCCCACTGTACGAACATATTGCACTGCTGGGACACCATCAGGTACATGTGACTTCTGTCATTTTATTTATTCCAATTACCAAAATTCTAGACTTGTGAAGTTTGGAGTCTCTCATGGAAGTGGGATTAAATATACCTCGTCTAATAGCAGGCTTGGAACTGGCCCTGTGCCACAATTAAAACATACAATAAATGACTCTCTTTTTAACATTTTGTTTTCACATGCCACTCCCAATTACAGGATTCACTGAAAGAAATGACCCTGCCACTCCCAATGGTTACTGTATTGAATTGTGAAAAATTTTCACCTGCAAAACTGAAATTAGTGAAAGAAGTTATGCTCGTACCACCAGTTCAGTTATCACTCAGACAGGTATTGTTTCTTTATGATCGTTAATATATTCTTTTGGTTTTTATTATTTTCTGTAAGTTTCATATAGATGTGAGTATATCGATCTTTTCAATACAAACCTTAGAAGTACATTTTTCATTTTTTGTTTACTTGCATGGCCAAAGTTTCAACCTTTTTTAAAAAAGGTTAAACCTTCAAAAAGGTTAAAAAAATCTATACCAGAAAAAAAATCAGTGCATTGAAGAAGGTGTAGAGGAATTCTGTTATAAAACAATAACAGACTTTAGTCTTTTTTAAAATGTGATTTTGCATTACTACATTGTAAGTAGCGTCACTTGTTTGTGGCACATACAAAACAACAAAACTCAACTAATTCACAGTAGTGCATAAAATCGTTGGGAACAAATTGCTTTAAAAATGAAATTGTGAAGATGGAAGGGAATACAAAGCAGAACAAAATCTATTCGAGGGGCAAGAAGGATGGGTGAGACAGACTGGGTCAACACCGTTTTTGTTTAGCCATATGTTGCATTAAAGAATGTATCCCCACAAAATGCCATATTAGGGCTGTGATTTCTGCTTTGTATGCTGGTGACCTGAACAAATAGCTGAGCTCGATTCTCTTTCTTTTTCCTTTTCCTTTAACTTTTTAGAATTGTCACCAAGAGCTCTTAATAAGTTTACCAGTTCTGTGCCTCTCAAAGACTTAATGCCTCGCAGCGCTCATGGGAAAGCAGCGAGCCGTTTGCTGAGTGCAGTAAGCGCAGCAGATCTTCCCGTTGTCAGCTGCGACTGACTTCTGCCCCCTTCAGTTTCTCAGTTTTCCTTTACTGGCACAGTTTCAGGAAACATGAAACGTGATTTACAAAGTTAGCATTAAACTTTTCCTGACTCAGGTGAACAGGAAAACAGTCTTGGGTTAAAAGCAATGGATTCATTTTACTGGAGCGTTCCTCCATTCCATATTGTTAGAAGTGAAGACAGCAATTCTTTCCCTGCTTCCTGGAAACGTTGTCCATTTTGTCAGAGCTTCCAGTTAGGAAGTTTTAGAGGAACTCACAACTGTGGGCAGTAATTGCCATCTTCCCACTTCTCACATACAGGGCAGACCGAGATACTGTTTTCTGGGAAGGGTTCTTTTTTGGGGAAGAGACCACTTCTTTTGCTTCTCATTGAGTGGCATAATCAAATATTTCTGTTCATTGCACTGCTACTAACCCTTTAGCACTGGACACTTGTAGGGGGGAGACTGTGTTCAGGAAGCCAATAATAGGTGTTTCAAAAAAAAACCTTTATATTGAGATGTGCATTTAGAATTGTGCTCTCTCTCCTGTTTAAGACACTACAATTAAATAATTTATCTTTCTTTTCAAGAATACTGTTGTTTCATTTCAGGGCATAGACAGAGTTCTGGACATTCAGAAAGAAATGATGAGACTGTTGGAACCTGCAGAGAAAGCGGTACAATAAAGATGTGCTAACAATGTGATGTACTTCATTTGGCCTCTCTGCTATTGTCTGTTTGAGCTTCAACATAGAATATTTAGCATGTCATCACATTGAGTCTTACAGCACAGAACAGAAGATGCGTTTCTCTGACAGATGAATAAAACATTGGCCATCTAGTGATATTACATTAATGAAGATAGAGTATAACATTGTTCTAGGTATAAGACTTTCTATTTCATTAGGTATTCCAGGACAAGTCCACTAGGAACAAACGCTGTGGCCATACAGTGCATGTTGCTGGTTCTGCCACGTCTCACACTAACACGCACTGTAACATGTTATTACTGCAGGAGTGTGTCAAGCTCGGGATTTGCGTATGCTTCTTGCAAAGGGAGGTTGTTGGGTTTCTGCTAGCAGAGTCCAGATTCTCGTTCCTTGAAACCCTGGTAGTGTTGATAGGCAATCTCTTTTATTTTCAAAAAGAGATGATGGCTGGGGCAATGCCCACGTAGAAATAGACATTTGAAATGTTGCCACCACAAAATAAGACTAGGTAGTTGCTTGTAGTCTCTTTGTCTCAAACACTTTTTCCTAAATTAAATATTTGCAGTCTCTTTAGAGCAAAATTCAGTCAACATGTTAGTTTTTTTTTTTTTTTTTTAATCTGAGGTCTGTCATTTTTGAACTTTTACATGGCATTGTTTCATTGTTTCGTTTTTCAGCCCCAACAGCCCAGCCCTCAACCAGCAGACAGTAAGAAAAGCAGAGCATATAATAAAGGGAAGAAATCTCTGGTAAGAAAAGAGATTTTCATTTTAAGCCTTCAGCAAGGCATTAACAACAGCAGGGAACCAAAATGTTCTTAAGAAATGTAACATTAATCTACATTACCATTTTGGAAAGGTCAAGGCAAGACTTCTAAATACTCCAAATGCCCATATTTTACATAACAATTTGGATTCTTCTGGCTATACCTTCTCTTCCTGTAGAACTATAACAGAAAGGGGGAATTCTTCTGGAACCTGGGCATTTTTCCGATACAGAAAACTTATTAAGTCACCAAGTGAGCATTCTGTAGGCCTGCAGCGCCAGCAGAGTACATGCCCCTTTGATCTTGTAAGCCCAGAACTATTACCTGTAAGACTTGCATATCGTGCTGTTTCCCAGCTCTGGAAACATAACTCCCCTCTTAGCCATGCTGCATTAAGTTCCCAGTTCCTGCTTGAGGTTACGGATAATGGCAGATAAGAGCAAGCAGCGAAAGGGCAGCACTCACAATAGTGGCAGGGCGTTATTTCATATGACTCAAATGATCTTTTGTTGTTTTGCTGGCTTTTTTTCCACTTCAAAATCTGTAGTTTATAGATGAGTTTTCTAAATAGCAGAGTGGAAATGTCATGCTAGTTTTGCTTCCCATTCTGAGACAATTAAGATGTTATCAGGTAAGAACTGTTGCTTTTGGGGAGTACACACAAGACAGGAAGAATAGAAGTTTTCATACTGGTAAGCCCTCATTCATAGAGAATTGTCCTTCAAGTTGCTAATGCAATTGGTGAGAACGGATTAATGTTTGGATGACTGAAGGCAGGCTGTAATGACAGTGAATATTTATGTAAGTTTTATATATTTGTAAATAAATTATTTTTGTTTTAATTTCAGCCACCAGCCTTAAAAAGAATATCACACTTAGGATGCCTAATAACAGGATGCGATAGTCTAGAACAACCTCTACTCCTAATGCAAACAGCTTGCAACAATATAGGTCTGGAGCTAGGAACAGACATGTATTTAGCGATTAATTGTGCTGCTCATGAATTAATGGATTATGTAAGTTATTTCTGTTGGTTTTTAAAAGAAATATAGTTATTTGTTAACACTTTACGTAAGCTTCTGACTGTTTTCCACAAGCAAACCAGAAGATTTGTCTCTGCATATATGAATTGTGTCTGAGTCAGCCCTACCAGCGCAGCAGACATGTTACTGGACTGTAAGTGCAAGGGGACGAGCCATGCAGACAGCCTTCCTGTTGGCAGCACAGCAGGAGCCGTGGGGACGATGGCACGCGTTGCTCCCTGCAGCTGTACCAGCACGCTGACACACCTCGTGTAGATAAGGCAGCGTCCCATTATGCCTTGCATCCTGCCTACAAACACCTCTGCTACCCTTACGATTTAACCTTTATCACCCACATGCCATAAGCTGGCCCACATCATCCAGGTTTATTCCTTTTCTCTGCTTATTTGTTTAATAAGGTTTTTCAGACGAGTCTGTGCTGAAGGTAGCAAACTTTTAATGGGCAAACACCCCCTACATGCTCTATTCAGCAAACCATTGAGTCAATTTTGAATGACTGCAGTAAACAGGAAATATTCTTTTTTTTTCATTTTACCACAAGGAGTAAATTAAGTAATTCTCTTCATTTAAATTAATCTCCTATCCACCTTGCTTGCAAGGGTGAAGAACAAGAAATTATTTATGCAAGCATACTGCTGTAATCCCTTCACACCACTTGATGCTTATTTCTCCATTTTATGACGCTACATCTGTTGTTGTATTCCAAGTACCTTGACGTTTTTGTACATTTTTTGCTATGGCATTTGTGTGCACCTACTGATATTCATCTCATTGTGTATCAGCGTTCATTTATAATAATTAATTTTCAAGTTTTCTATTTGATAAAGTTAATTTCTCTCCAGCTGAAGTCTTAAAGTTCTTAAAGCAGAATGTATGTTGTGGTTTATGTTTCCCATAATGATGAGATATAGTTTTAAACCAGTTTTTCGTCGTGGTGGTGGTGAGTTTTGTTGTTCTGTTTTTTTGTTTGTTTGGAAAGGGGAAAGAAGGAAAGAAAGGCAGAGTGTTATTTTTGAGTATGGAGAGTGTGCTCCTTTCTCATAGCAGTATTTGCCTTATGAAAATGAGGGCTAAAAATTAACCTTTGTTTTGGAAGTGAAAAGAGATTTTTCATGCAAGATTTCATAAAAATATCACCTATTTTTAATTTCATGACAAAGCTGTGTAAAACTGACAGCGTTGCCTAGAAAATGCTGAAAGAGATCTCCCTTGGTTTGGGGGTGGCATCTTTGGCACGAGCCCTGAGCCTACTGTTACTTCAGGCAGAGACTGCTGTAACAGCGTGCGCATCGGCATAAAGTAGACAAGCGAACGTGTGCTTATTGAAGGACACGGTCCAGTGCCTTCACAGGGATACCAGTGTCACAAGGGCTGTGTGCTCACATTAGCACTCTGTTTTTTCAAGAATTACCATTCTCATCTTTTCTACTTTTGAATCTACCTTCTAGGCTAAAGGAAAATATGAAATACTGACTGGAACATTCAAAAGTCCTGATGAAATGGTTGACATGTATGTGGAACTGATTCATAAATTTCCTTCTATTATTGCTTTAGTAGATCCCTTACGGAAAGAGGTAAGTTTATGTGAAACCACTGGAATTTTCACGCTTTTATAAAACGTGCAGAACACAAAGGTTCTGTTTTCAGCGTGTTTAGGCACAGAAATACCAGTATAAAAAAGGTCTGGATTAATCCATTTGCATATCTGTAACTGACAACAACTCAAAACTTTTCAATATGTTTGAGCTAATTCCTGATAGAAAATAATCCTGGCATGAACAGAATATGGATAGCACAAATATTACAAGAATTACAAGAAAAATCTTTTTTTTTTTTTTTTCCTTTTTCTGCTGGCTAAACCAGTCATTTTTATTACAATTTTCCTTCTTGTTTAAACAAATAATTCAAATTGAATTGTAAAAACAAACTGCAAAGTTGAGGTGATATATAAATGATATTATATTATATGGAAGAAGTTTTAAAAAATTTACATAGTTTGACATTCCTTAGAACTGCTCAAAAAACTCACACTGCTGCTCTTCTTTGTGATTGAGGTTTATACCCAAAGCCAGAACAAACCCGTAACTGGCAGCATTGCTCAGCAGAATTTTATCACTGTGTATTTTATCCCTGTGATCAAAATTAGAGGAGTTGATTGAGTGTGGGCAGTAGGTTGTAACAATGAAGGAGAACACTCCAAAGGATGTTACCAAGATGGGTGAAGGAGATTGCATAACCAGAGATATTAGCAGTGATGCGTACAGTGAAGTTTCCACGTATTACAAGAAAGGTAAAAACTTAATTTCAGCAGAAGCTACAACTCTGGACCTAGATTCTACAGTTGTACAACTTAATAAAAACTTGTTCTTGCTGCGGCATTGTACACTTTAGTTTAAAATAAATGTATGGCTTTTGTTTTTGTTGGGAAAAAAAAAAAAAAAAGGGAAAAAAAAAAAAGTGAATGGGGGGAACCAAAGTGTCTTTGTGAATGTGCCAAGTGCCTGAACCAGTATTTCTGAAACAGATGAGCTGCAGCATGGAGTTCTTAGCTGGCATTTACAAGCTTATTTTTCAAGCATCAGCGTGTATTGGTACCTCACGCTAGGTAGCCTTGCTCCCCTGCACTGTTTCAGACGGACTCCCATCTTCCAAAACACTGTTCCCCACTCCTGCCAGGGCTGCACACTTCCTTGCAAATTCTGAAGAAATCCAGTGACAATAGGAAAACCTGCAGGAGAATTTCAACAGAGTGATGTAACGCTTGCAACAGAGTACTGCTAAGGAAATGCTGTCCTCCTCCCCCCCCCCCCAAATCTATGAAGTTCACCCACCGCACATCTTTGCCACACATAATTAGGTCCTTGAGGATTAGCTCTGGTGCCAGTTCAACAACTCATTGCCAGGCAGCAGAACGCTGTACTGGTTACGTTTAAACATTTATCTGTGTCTCAGAAACTTCATTTTCAGCTACATACGGGCTTGAAAGTTTTACAGGAACAGGCTCTCATGCATGTTGCAAGTACAAGTACAAATTCCAGTGTGATCTATAGACCGGGAATTATTACTGAAAAGCATTATTACCAAGAATTACAAACTGGAACATTTAGGTGTTGTTAATATGAGAACTTTGTTTTCTTTGTGTCCACAGAATGCAAATTTGTAAATTTGTTTCAATTATTTACACATTCTTATCCTCTGTTTATCTTTAAATCTCAGTACAAAGTGGGCAGTGCATTAAAATCAAGAAACAAAGACCCTAAAAAATGGAGTTTTGCTGGAAGGAGAGTGTGGTATTCTGCGGTTCCCCGTGGGTCAGTCATGTAGCTCTGATCATCCTCTCCTCAGATACTTCACTGAGCCCATGGCTGCCTCCTGTTCCATTATTTTGTATTCAAACAAATATTATCACATTTAAAATATTAACACAATATTATCCTCTAAATAAAACAATAGAAAAATATTTTATTTCATTTTCATGTTCATTTAAATTAAAGACATCTCAGGAAAGGAAATCAAAATAGTGAAGTCCTACAGTTAATTTAATTTGAAGTATTTTAAACTGTACTTGTGTGCAACAAGCTTTGATCGATTCCAGATTAGAATTTTTGTATTCTGGAAAAAAAATTAAATCCAAGCAAAATTGCTGTATTTAATTTTTCTTAGGTAGACAGATTTAAAATATAAAACATATGCTTATATGGAGAGTATCTTTAGGATGATATCCAAACTAATTTTATTTTTACCTCCTCAGTTAGGGTTTTCATTCAGTTTGGTGTTTTAAACTGCAGATATTTACTTGATTGTTTATGCAGGACAGACAACAATGGACTAACATGTGCTGTGCTCTTGGTTCCAAATGTTACCTGATTGCTGAAGACGCTGCCACAAATATTTCCAAACTCACAACAGACCAGAACACAAACATCCCAATGTGCAGTGGTGTTGTCCTAAAATATATTAATCAGATCAAGGTGTCAGACCTCATCGAACTTACTGCACTTCTGGATGGTGAGTAGGGAGGCTAAAAGGCTTCCTTTCAAACCCTGCAAGTCAATAAATAGTGTTGCTGCACCAGTAAATATTGTTTTGCTTCACAAATCTCTGTTCAGGAGCTTAAAACAGGATGCAGGCTTCAACTATACTACGAGTTCATACCTTGTGGGTGTTCTGAGTGTAGGTGTCCTTTGGCACTGCAGAGAAGTGTCATACAGTTAGGTGTCACAATTAAAATAAAACAAATGAGACAGCTGAGGGATCGGAATTTTGATTAATACTAGTATTAAGAAATCAAAAATGTTTCAAAGTGCAGTTCACACAAATTACTGACTACGTATCACTGAGCCGTTGTGGTAACAGTACTAAGAACTTGTGCAGTTTCTTGTGTAAGATTTCTTTGTACCATTTTTTTGCTTTATTCATCTTTATACCCAAGGAACAGATGGACAAATTTAATATGTATAATTCCCTCCCTCTTATTCCTTCAAAAAGCCCAGAATCACCATATCAAAGTGAGTATATAGCAACTTAAACATTTCATTCAGGCATGAGGGTAAGCTCCTTTTTATAGTGAAGAAAAATCATTACTATAGTAAAGAGCACATTTAAAAAACAGAACAGCCTCCTGGCCTGCAGGATGCACCACCAGAAACACCAGCTAGCGATAAGAAGGGCAGGATGTTAGCTATTCCCTGACCCGTGCTGGAAATAAAAGAAACATACCTTTAATGCCATAATTGTAGCAAACTGCTATCGTTTACACTTCTATGAAATGAGTTTCATTGCTTGTACTCCTGTTTGCATTTAATCTTAGCCCAAAGGAAAAAAAAAAAAAAAAAAAGTCCAAGCAATTTCTCTGTCAAATTCAAATTTATAAAATGCATATACTAACGAAGGTGTTCCACTCCTGCCATACACAGGTCAGAGGCACGTTACCATATTAGGCAGTCCAGATGGAGAATCTTCCGATGAGAGCCTTGTGGATCTGGTAAGTACTGAAAGCCGTTCGATGGCAGAATTGCCAGAACCCCGCTTTTAACATGAACTGTTTTTTAGGAGAAAGCCTGATTCCGCGTGAGAAAGAAACCTTTTACAAAATGGGCTTTTTATGGGCTGTTTTATCCCCACACACAGAGTTAATCGTTGAGCCCAAAGAGAACACACAGGAAATTTGCCAAAGCAGGGAGTATATTTGAAAGTGTGGATGATCTATTTGGTTGCATTCGGTTATAAAAAAAGTGAGTTACTTAAAACATTCCTGAATGGTAATAATATATAAAAACTTCTAACAGTGGTACATTTAGCCTTTTTGTATTAAAGCTACATTTGCAAATAAAATTTCATTTTGTATGCCAGTGAAAATTACTGTTTGCATCCAGCAAATCTTTCATCAGGAGATTTTATTTCTGTTTAAAGGAGGTTTATTATCTGTAAAAAGATAAGAAAATTGTTAAGTTAGAAGCAGGATACCATGTATAATTATCACAAATGACTTTGCTTCCCAAACCACACAGTTTTAAAATACGCACTTTCTCGTTTTAAGGCTGTTGGACTGGGTGCCAGCTTTGTCAAGTTGGGAGGTCTTTCCCGCGGAGAAAGGGTGACCAAATACAACCGCCTCCTTGCTATAGAGGAAGAGCTGGCCAAGAACGGAACGCTGCGTATGAGCTTCTTTCTTACTTTGTTTTCAGCTTGCAATGAATACGAGAACAAAGATTGGAGGGAGAATGATTGAAGCTGCACCACAGGAGGGAGGCGAAATCAAAAGGCTATAAATAAGCCCTGACAAAAAAAACTAGGATAGCACTTGCCACAATGTATATTGTTGTCCTAATGGATTATCTGTTTACTGAATGTTAAAATAGACCCCTTCTTGAGGAGTAGCCTACATTAAGCCTTTTTCCAGAATTAATTGGTAGGAGTCTTGAAGCCCACAGTGCAAAAGGAACAAAACAAAAACCATGCGCATAACACTCCGAAAAGCTGCCAAAGTGGAATTTTAGGCCAAATATCCCACCTCCCTCCAGCCCCCAGACACATACTGCTAACAAAACTTCATTTCACAGCCCTGTTGCGTGTTCCACGTCCAGCAAAATGTTTGGAAAGCTACAATTGCATGGGTAGCACTAAGTAAAACCCAAGAAAAACCAAAGTTGCGGATGCACATTCAGCCCTAGCGACTTGTGTGCATCTGCCTGCATTTCATGGGCTGCACCTTCATTTCACACCATTCTGCACACTGTTAAATACTGCTCCTTAGAGCCGCTTCTCACTTGCTCAGGTACCGATCAAGTCGGGACACAGGCATACAGTCTCTGAGGCAGGAGGCAGAGACAAGAAGAGGAAGAAAGGAAGGAAAGGGTCTGCACAAATTTATTATGGCTAAGTAGAGAAAAATGACAGAGAATTAAGTCTTGATTTTCTTGTTTCTAATCGTTTTACGTTCTGTACATGAGATGGCAGCATTTGATGTGCAGAACAAAGCATTTTTAAAGAAATTACTGAAAATACTTCCTGAAAGTTCAGGAAATTTCTCACTTGCTCATATATATTCATTGTAAAAAATAATAGAAAGATACACACATTCATTTTGATGAGTTTCGCAGAATGGGTTTTCAAAACCAACCATATTAATTCTAGGGGACTATGACCTTTCACTGCCTCAGCAATATCAGTATATTCCCTGTTCAAATGGATATAATTAAACAAAAGAGCTCGAGTCTGACACATTTAAAACCATATCTCGCAAAACAAAATAGCAACAATTGCTGAAGCAGTTAATTGTTTGGCAGAAATAAAATCGAGTAACTAAATCAACAGCAGGGAAATACGGAGACAGCATGTCTGAGCTGCATACCAAACTCCTCATTTGGCTGGGCTGCACGTTACCAAATACACTGGAGAGCTGGGCAGTGGAGGCCTCTGTTCGTGGCTCGCGGACAGGAGGTGACGCCGACCCATCGGGAGCCCCCCGGGGCTGAGCGGGGCACGCAGCTGGGCCCAGGAGCACCGCAGCTCCGGGTCCTGGGCTCTGCCTGCTGCCGTCCCCTGTGGTTGCAAGGGGCTGGGACCGCGCAGAGCTCTCTGTCCAGGTGCGCCCCAACGATGCGTCTCAGCCCCCGGCCACGCCTGGAAGGCGCACGGGAACGGCTGGCAGACTGAGCCACAGATTGGCCAACCCTTTGCTGGAAGCTAACGCAGAGCTGCGACCTGTTCAGTGGGCAGGCGTCGTGTGTGTGTGTGGGGGAAAAAAAAAAAAGAACTGGGTGCTGAGGTTAGGGAAGAACGGAGTCTTGGAGCGTTGCGTGACTGAGGAAAACCAGCAGTGAGAGGTGAAGTGTCAGTTCTAGGAGCAACATCTGAACCTGGGCGTGTATAAGGTGTTAGAGGCTGGGGCTGAGGAAGGAGACACAGGCAGCTGATGGGAACCCGCACAAGGGCACTGGTGCAGACGAAGATGATGTTCAAAGAAAGGGCAGCAAGAGCCAGAGTGAGCAGCCAATAGGGATGATGTGTGAAGAAGTAAATGTGATAAATATCCCAGCTCAGGCTGGTGTGATTCGTAGAACATTTTGGGGTGGAAGGGACCTTAAAGCCCACCCAGTTCCAGCCCCCTGCCGTGGGCACGGACACCTCCTGCTGGCCCAGGCTGCCCAAAGCCCCTGTCCAGCCTGGCCTGTGCCATGTCCCAGTCCTGTACCTGAAGTGCAGGAGTGCTGCCCCTTTGGTTCCTAGGACCAGGCTTTGAACGGTGTTTAGAGATTCACGAGAGCATTATGTGGAAGTTTAAAAAAAAAATCTGAGTGCATCAGGAAACATTTCAAGGAAATGGATTTCAGCAAGTGTAAGAACATCCTTCTTTTTGCTCTTCTGTTGCAGGGTATGAAGCAAATTTTGAATTTATTGATTTTACTGAAGAACCACAGCCAGAAAAACAACTGCCTGATGTCCTTCCTGCCCCACAGCAGGAATCATCACAGCTCTCAGCCAGCCCTGCAGGTTCACAGCCAACCTGCTCAGCCCCCAGAGAGCAGCACGCTGACCCAGGGCTGCCCAAAGTAACTTTCGGGTAAATTTCTAAAAAACTATTTTTGGTAAGGAACTCATATACTGACTGTTCCTTAATCCATTTATTTTAAAACACTTCAAATAAATTTTTTTAAAAGCATTCAAATATTAGTTTCTCTTTTCCCAGGAGACCATTACTTTCAGCTGAACCCAAGTTAATGGAACAGTGCCTCTAGTTTGAAAATCCCACAAAACTCCATGCCTTATTTACAAATTGACAAAACAAATAGCCCTGTGTTAAATTCAAAACTAAATGTTTGTTTTGAGAAACTAGAGATCTCTCTCCACACAAAGAGCAAGCTATCGACGAACAGTAAAAAAAAAAAAAATTACAAAAAACAAAGGCCTTGACTGTTATGCTGCTCCATCCCCCCGCACAACCCTCAATGCTGCTCTTAGATCTAGCCTACAAGGGAAATTTTGCTCCAGTTCTAGCTCGCTATCAACACAAGTGCATCAGTGCAAACTCCAAATGTAGGGCACAAAGCTGTAATTTGCATCGATGGGAAGCTTGCTTCAGTCTGAAACAGGGAATAACAAGTCAACTTCACAAGGTCTGGGAAACTTGTCAGTAGTCTTTTTAATAAGCAACAGTGAAAAGATAAATTATTTATATCGTAGGTAACAGTTTACATAAAAGAAATACTCTTTTTAAAACTTCTGGGTTGGTATAATTTGAAAATTTGAACATATAATACAGCAGTAATGATCGGAGGAAAAATACATATATAAAATACTGCGTTTTAAATGCAGTGTAGCAGATACGTAAGTGAAAATTAACCACCAAAACCACCACCACCCTCCGGAAAGCAAGGTATCAAATAAGGAGAGACAAATTTCCCCAAGTTTAGGAATTCAACGTAGTTCAGTAAATAGGTCAAGTCCAAGATTTTCTTAGCAAACATGCAAAAAACACCAGGAAAGATGTGAAACTATCACTTTCGTTACTATCATTTTATTTGTTGAAATAGCACCAGACAGCTGCATGCAGAGCCAAACTGACAAACTCAGAACACTCACCCTTCAATACCGCCACTGTACCAAATCATTACACAAAAACAACCCAAGTGCACGCAGGTACGTGGCCACCCCGTTCCAGCGACACCCGCCGTCCGCAGGCAAATCCCCGACCACGTCTGTTCGCTCCCTGTAAGCGAGCGAGACGCGCTGCATTCAGCAGGACGCTGCAAGCGAATGGGAGCCGGCCGCGCAGCAGAGCCGTTACGCGCCTGTCCCACGGCCTGCACAGGAAGTAAGGGCCGAGGGAAACTGGGATTCGTGTTGCCAAATAGAGATCTGAAGCGTTGCCTAACAGAGAGCTTAACGCCACCACCCTGTACGAGGATCAACGCAAAGCATTCTTTGTTGATGCTACTGGGCTTCACCTAGGAGTCCTCAGAATGCAGGAACTCGCAATCCTAGGATGACTGAATCCCAAACGTGCTCCACACTCCTGGCAGCCTAGGATAACCGATTTTTTTTGCAGCAGCACACGCGGACTCCAGCTGCATGGGTCCCAAACTGCTGCATGAGAAGCCTGGCAATAAACCCTCCCTTGGAGGGCCGATGGTCCAACGAGAGCACCGGGCCCGGCACAACGCGCCAGGCTGCGCTGCCTCTGCGGCTCGGCCTTCAGGCTGCTGCCTACGGGGGAAACTACAACAGAAGTGCTTGTGCTTTCCGCTCCATCAAAGCGGCCTGTGTGGAGACAGCAGTGAGGAGATCTACAAAACCTTGTTTTAGGCAGATACCAAAATATTTTTTAAAGCAACGTGTCTAAAAATTCATTCTTTTAATTATTAAAGTACCCCCATACTAGAGCTGAGGTGAGTCTAGTTGCCTTCACAAGGTCTAACCCAAAGCCCGTCCGATTCAAGAGGGATGCGAGGGGCTTCTGGCAAGCTTTAGAACAGACTTTTAACAAAGTACCTTCTCAAAAACAGTATTATCAAAAAAGCCTTTCCAAATAGAGTTTTAAAGAAAAGTAAGGTAACAGTCAATCTCTAAGGAAATATTAACCATACCTGCAAAACTAAAACGGGAAAGGGATTTTGAGTGATGTACGCTTACTTAACACTAACGCATGTAACAAAACCGCATACAAAAGACCATCTCAATCTGCACCACTGAAAACTGTCTGGAGCGCAGACCGCAGCCCCCAGTAACACACCGACGCACGGTACACGTCCAGAGGACGATTCCCCAAATTTGCAGCCTTTCAGAACGGGGACTAACAGCTGGAACTGTCAGTCTCTCTCATTTTCTCGGCGCTAGTTTCTCTAAGCAGCGGCTTGCTTTTTTCTTCTTTTGCTTTGTTCTGATGCAGGGTGTTTTCAGTCAGCTGATCCCCACTGCTGGAAACGGGATCTAGAACTACAATGGACTCTGTCTCTTTTTCACTACTGGAAGCTTTTCCTGTAAATTCCGTATGACTAGGTGATCTAAAGGAGAAAGAACAAAAATATGAATGCAGGTAACGATTCACGCATTTAGTAAAAACAATGTAAATATACAGAGAAGCGTTTCTATTAGTAGCAGGTGTGACCAGGACAGGCCCACTAGACTGCTGGACAGATTGACAGGTTACAGCCGTCACACGCAGACAGCAGCGCACAAAATGCACATCGCCCTTCCTGAGCCATGTGTGACGCTGGCCCAGTAGGGTGTTTCACTGGAAAAACAAACCTACAGAACACAGAAGAAAACCCTTAGACTACAAAAGAATCACTTTAATCTGAAGAATTTATTTTCTCTCTGCTCATCCCAGAGCTGGATTTAGGTTCCCCTTGTCCAACAGAGCAGTTATACCCAGAGAAAATGCTACCAGCTGTTGTCATCCACAGGCTATAGTCCTGAAGCCTGCGAGGAGAACACGGCTTCTCCTCCACATCTGCATCCCACAAACAGGGGATGCTGCTTCAGAAACGGGGCTACGTCTTGACTGCCCGCAGTGCGGATTCTTGCAGATGAGCAGCCCTCTGGGCAAGGAGAGAGGAAGGAAAAACCAGAGACACCAGGACCGTTTGTCGAGGCTGCCACGAACACTAAAAGCACTCGTCCACATCCAGAGGCGTTGAGAGCGCGCAGGGAAAGCCTTCGGTCCGCCAGCACGCGCCAGCCTCAACGGGGCCAACGCGGGAAGGCGGCACCCCAGCGCGCTGCAGGGCAGGGCACCTCCCGCGCCAGCTGCCTCCAGGCCGGGCCGGCTCCGCAGGGCCTGCAGAGCACACGTGGACCTGCACCTCCTCCAGCACGCCTCCAGAGCCCCGCATGCCTGTGCGTGTGTAACCAGGCGTGCTCGGGGGCTGTCCTCAGGGCGCACACGCATCCCGAGCGCAGCTTCGCAGGGCCTTACGCTGCGGTATGAATACAGCGCAGGTGTCTACGCTGCTGCAGCCACAGCCACCACAATAGGTGCAGCAAAGCTTAGCGTGGGACGGTCCTACGCGCACTACCTGCACCCCTGGGTGTGTGGGTAGCTCTCACAGAAGCCTCACTGAGGAGCTGCTGAATGCAGCTGTACTAGTCCAGGGACACTTTTTTTTTTTCATATTTATTTCTCACATTATCTCATAAGGAATGGCCTCCCATACTGCAAAGGCAACGCCCTCCTGAAAGGAAAAAGTGGAATCAATCAGAAGCCAAAGAAAGAAACCCATCGAGTGGATCCATCTGCTATGAACTGCCCTTTATTGTGACAGCCTTTGTCCTAAAGAAAATGACAAAGAGAAAAGAGGTCACCCCGCTCAGCAGCACCAGAGCCGGTGCGTGGCCGGGCTCCCACCTGAGCGGGCGAGCAGCTGTGCGGGTCAGAAGCACACCAACAGCCGCAGGAAGCGCAGTTGTTGCGCTGCCATTTCAGGAGGAATCTACTCAGCTTGCTGCTGGAAGTATCAAGTGAGATTCCGCGTTCCGGCTTTAATTACGAGGATTGTCTCTAACAGCAGAACTTCGGCGTAAGTTAATTAATTTGGAAATTGGCGCTAATAGATACAGTTTCAGCCTCATTTGATTATCATCAGAAGCTAGTGATTTCATAAGGAAAATAATGCTTATTTTATGCAAAAGTTGCCAATCATTCCAGGAAGTACAAGGTGGGGTATTTTGAATGTTACAGCAAATTAAGCTTCTTAAAGCAGTGTAACCAGAAGAGGGTTATTTTAAAAAGTGCTACCTCTGAAAAGCTGATTGCCCAACACTGTAAAAATGGTCAAAGCCATAAATGCCAAGTTCATTTTTATTTCACTTTGGAGGTAACTATCTTTCAAATCCCAACAGCTGGACTATTTAATACAATCTGGTGAATCAAAGTATAATTCTTCACTGGGCTCACAGCGGGGAGTCTGCATTAGTGTATGGCAGCATTCCAACAACTGATGCACAGCCAAACGCTCTGAAGTCTGCTTCATTTATAACAAAAATGGATAAAACGGCAATCATATTTACCACCTCCAAAGGACAGAAAAATGAAAGATGTCGATATAAAGCAGTTTAATGGAGAAAACCAGTGATTAAATCAGCACTTCAAGCATAAAAATAAGAATTACTATTCAGACTTTGCTGTACTAGCATTCCCTTCTTCAAATCCTTTACACTGCTGCAGCACCAGCCTGACAGTGCTGCTGTTAGAGCCGAGGTACTGTTAAAAATTATTAACCCTGTTTACCAGGTATTCATAGCACCCTTTCAATAGCTGTCAAGAGCAGAACGCAGGCACAGTAAAGTTGCAGTGCAGGAATGAACATAATTTTGGTGCCCCTTTCAAAAACAGTTTTTGCTGTTACAAATGCAGCGTGGAAAAGCAATTTGTGTTGATGCAGTTAGCCAGTTTTGAGCAATTACAAATGTGTCCAGCCAAGGTAGCTCCATCTAGCTCCTCCCTCATTAGGGCTGTTAATGTTGTTATCGGTGTTCTTGTTATTTGTCCAACCACAGATATAAGCCAGAAATCGAGACCCTGGTTCCATTATGCTCATTTACACGTAACTGCTCGTATGTATGCATATATTCTTATGACAAAATGCATGAAATCTGTGCTATGAAATCCAGATCAGGTGAGAAATGCATTTTAGGTTAATTGTATGGGATATGCGAAGTCCCACGCAGCTGTAAGGACTGCTTGTGACAGGAGCATCAGAAGCAATAGGTGTACAAATACAGGGCTGTGCCTGATGGACCTCCTGCGCCGCAGTGCTGCTGCGCCTTTTTTGAGAATAACTTACAGCAGGGGTACTTGGACAAAGTAAGGAGCAGATCGTCAGGTGAGACTTGGATTTTGTTTCCTCCAGTCAGTATTATAAGCTTAGTATCATTTCACCTTGCTTGGTGCTCTGTTCATGAAATCACTGAAACATCTTTCCATTAGAAACCAGAATTTTGTGTAAATATCACCAAAAATTTTTGGAAGAAGTGTCATCCAATTTCCTAGCGATACGTAAAAGCTGAAGGGAGCCAATCAAGGAAAACCATGTAGGAAAATTCCTGGGTTTTACACTGTATTTAGGAAATGCTGGCAAAAATCTGCTCCAGCCATGACTGGTTTCGCAAGTCCATTGTGCAAGCACGGGGAACTGCATGCTGACCCTCTGCCTGGAACCCAGGTGGTATGAAGAAATCTCTGATACGAAAGCCAGCGTTAGCGTGACATCAAATTAGCGGTCCTTGCCTTTCAGCAAGGTCCCTCATACCTAGGGCACTGAGACACCCGTGACCTCCCCTCAAAGAAAACTGCTTTTAAACCCAAGCTAACACCCAACCAGTGCTACTCCTTAGTGCCCAGGAGACGAGGTTCGAAGCATTACGCAGCATCCCAGATGCTTCTCATTGCAGCGTTCCCTCCATACTGCCACCCCAGGGCTCTGCCAACTAACAGCAGCTGCCAGGCCACTAGGGTCAGCCTTAAGCTTCAAAAACTTTCGCTCAGAACAAAGGCTGCAGATGGGTTTATCAAATATTTTGGGATCTTTAACCCAGCAGTGGAATACAACACTCAGCAGCAAAGGCTAAAACTAAACAATGGTAGGAAATACGCCAGTTACAAGACTGAAGAGTCTTAAATGAACCAAAAATTCCACCACCCTATTTGGCAAACGCAAGTTAGCCGGGATGCAAACAGTGACAGCAGTGAATTACTCTGTTGGTTCCTTCCTCTGACAGTGCACAGCACTAGATATTTAGGAAGAAAGTGCAAGGAACTTTCTCCATTTCAGGAGTGCCTCTGCCACACCCAGCAGAGCAGCGAGCAGAGCAGAATCGTGATGGCCATCTGTATGCTGGATCGAGCCATGGGAAGTGTTCCCACTTTAGGTACTTTTTGGAAAATGCTCCTTAAGATCAGCAGATTAATTTCCATGAAGGATCTTACAGACCTTCTACGTGCACTGAGAGTTAGAACACACAGAATCTAAGAAAACATGTGACAAGAGCTTTTAGAACAGTTAAAACTAAGGAGACCCCAAACTTCCAGACCATCCCATTGTGTTCTTCATTTGTTGTTCAAACCAAATTGCCCATGTTCAAGCTGCACTGGGAAACCTTTGTGGCCGTGCCTGGCTGCGGCTGAGCTGCTTCCCGCAGAGCTGGTGGATGATTCAGGGGTACTAAGATTACAGCCAGGAGAAGGAGGACAAATCCTTTAATTGTATAAAATCATGAGATTAAGACTAACCCTCTCTGTGGTTCACTGTTAACAGAGATCTCTGCTGCCCAGAAACAAAATGTTTACCAAATTCTGGGGGGAGGAACAGGAAAAAAAAAAAAAAAAAAGAGGCAGAGCCAGACACACCTCTCCCTTCTGTGTCTCCACACCGCAGGGAGTCACGGGAACCCTCCACGCTCCCAAGAGAACTGAATCATCCCCTATTCTCTTCTGAGCAATTGTCCCAGAATTACACTCATGCTGGGTTAAACATTTGGGAAGAGATTTGTAGGGGAACTTACCTGAATACTGAGGTAAGGCCTCAGTTTCTCTACAGGACACACATTATTTATGTCTCCCCCCTCACCAGCAGCCTAAACTTCACACCTTCCAAATCCTCTTTGTTGTAACAATTTCCTGTACTAACATAACACCTAACCTTCTGGTTAGAACCCTACATTTTTAATTCTGTGACTCCACTATCATCGGTTAGTCTCATTACCAGGAAATATCTGGATCGAGCCGTACCGGCTCACGTTGCAGCCTTTTTCCACTAGCCCTCCCTTGGTGACCAACCTCAGCGGCCCAGCTGGTTCACCTGGATGCTTTGGAAACACTTAATCACATGAAGGCCCACGGGGTGTGCGGAGTCCTGCCTCAGCGAACAACCGAAACCCCCAGGGTGGCACATCAGCATTTCGGACAGGTTGTCACAGAGCTGGCGGTGGGGGTGAACCAGGATTCACTTCGTGCGCTGAGTTCTGTCAGCGCTGCTCACAGATGCACTTTCAAACACACGTCCTTCCTCCTCCATGAGGACAGGCGTACTGAACTGACACTCGGTGTGAACAGTGGAAGACGAACAGGTCTGCTGGCATTTAAATGTCGGTAGGTATGACTCCTCCAGCTTACATGGCTCAGTAAATGGATGCGGCAGCAAAAGAGAAATACCCTATGCGTGACTGTCTGTAAGGTTTTCTGAAAGAAGCTGTACATTAAAATCTAGCTGAAAAATAAATAAATACTGCACTGGAAGAGACACCTGGTGACGATGAGACACGCAGTCCTCCCCACCGTGCTGTAGAGGGTTTGCTTAGCTGCTGACAGCAGCGGAGGGAGGTGGCACCTTTGTCAGATTTCAAGGAATTGCAAATGACGAGACAGCTGCGTCATCCCACCTCGGGTACGAATACGGAGAAGTGCCACGGGAAGTCCTTTGTACGCCTCCGTCACTGGGGGAACCCGCTCGGAGCCGCACGCTGCCCGCGCAGCTCACACGGGCTGCCTGAGGGAACCGCGGCGCGACGGCTGCGGCGTGCGGGGAGCAGCAGGCTGTGCTTTGGGCCGGCGTCCTCGCAGCACGCGTGTCTGGGTTGCACGCTGAACCCGGGCAGCCACCGCAGGCTGGATCGCACCCCCGGCTTAGCCGCACCCAGCAGTGAATCCAGGGATGTGGTCTGCACGCTGAAGCCGCTCGCTGCAGGATACAGATCAGAGCACAGCAAAGGGGGACAGCAGGCAGATTTCCCTCAGCAGTGCACCGTGAGCCAAAATAAACTGCCTGTACCGATGTGCCCGAGGAAGCCTAGAAAACTGCCTAATTCCAGAGCTCAGTTGTCAGGTGGGTTAGACAAACAAGCTTCCTTCTGATGCTTGCTCCAAACGAGCCACGTTTCAACCAGCACTGTACACCTCGGGGTCTGGAGGCCACCTCTGCTAACCTTTGCTGCAAACAGCACCCAGGAGAAAAAGAAAAGTAATTGCACTTCAGCACGGCATGAAGCATCTTGGTTACTTCCACTGCTCCCTGCCCACCCAGCAGAGGAGCAGAGAGCCCCAGCACCTTCTCTCCCTCGCTGCAGAATCGTCCTTGGTGATAAGCCTTTCCAATTCAGCAGCTTTACACCAGCGACGTGGTGCACAGAAGCCCTGCAGCACTGAGGAATCTGGCCCATCACATTTGTTTTAATGCTTTAAACAGATAAATTCAAATGAAATGTGTCTTTTAGGATGTCACTGAAGTGGCACGCTGAGAAATAAATTGAGCTTCACATATGCTTTTATAACACATAACAACTGTGACTGTCAACACAAGATCCTTTTCACTGTCAATTCACCACGCATTCTGCAAGACCTTGGGGCCTGCAATTATTTCATTTCCTTTCTCGTAAATGCAATTTCCACTTACTTTGGTGGAATAAAAGGTAGACAGAAGGTGGTAGGAGTTGCTGTGTTTTCCGATTAAGGTTATCTGTTCAAAATTGTGGAAATCCACAAACCACAAACACAGTATTTTTCAGGAGCAACTTCACCCTCTCAGGGCGAACTTTCCTGGCAGTTCAGGAAAATGCAATGGCATTATTCACATCAAATTACCTGTTGAACAAATCTACATCTTTCTGATTAAATTAAAATGAAGATCATCTTTCTGCTAAAGATACTTTAATGAAATAAAATGGGAAAATACATACGACTGGAAAAAGCAGCCTGCTTTTAAAACTCAGTGTGAATTAAACAGGACTGCAGGAGACAGAAGGGAAAGTGGGCTCCTTTTATCATTTGTTTTTGAATAGCAAAGTACCTGAAGTAAATACCAGTTCATAAAACCCATAAAACCCATGTGAACTGGATTTCCAGCCCATTTGTTGTGACTTACTCGTCTGAACTAAGGAGTGGAGATGTGCTAGAATTGATACTGGTGTTTTTTTCTTTTTTTTTTTTTTTTTTTAAACAGGATAGGACAGGAAATCAGAGGTTTAAGCAGCCATAATTACAATATTCTGCTGATCTGATTTGTCTCATCCATTTCCCTTTCTTGAAGTGACAAAGTGACAAACATCCTGGCGAGGGAACTGAAGCAAGTGCACAGCCCCATTTCAAAAGGAGCCTGGTATTGTTATAAGGCAAGCCAGCCTGCCACCGGATCTGTCTGAAGCGAACCTTTCTGAGGAGGTTTAACTCTTTGATGCTGAACTGGCACCTTGGGTCTTCAATCTGTTGTGACCAAAGATCCCTCTGTCTGCCTGTGCAATACAGTACTGCTTTTTTTTTCCCCCCCTCTCTGAGGAGCCTTAATCTGGAGATTTCAAGGCAAGTCACAATTTTTTATCAACAAACATTTTCGAGCAACCGTCTGCATTCGCTTTGGTCCAACGGAAACCACCCTGCACGCCTGCATACAGACCAACGTGACTTACATGAGTCTATTTTAGAAAAAATTGTGCTAACACTATATTTAAAAAAAACACATCAAAAGTTAACTATGTAACTGCTCTCTTCAGCATACAGAAAAAACGTCAACCTTGCTATTCCTCAAAATCTCTTTGAGCTCTTATTTTTTGCGGCAGAGAAGATGAATGATGAATTTATGAACAATGTTCATAGATTCCACAGAAAAAGAGCTTTGTTACAGCGAATTCAACTCCTGTCTCCGAGTGAGACTTGGAATTATGTGGGGAGTCACTGATAAACAGCTGTAGATAGTACATCTGTCCTGTTAACCAAAACTGAAGTGAAATCATCACTTTCAAAATGCATCAGCTAAACGGATCTGGTGCTGAAATGTATCTAGAAAACCATACTCTACTTACTGTAGCATAGCCTTGGAACCTGTGACACCTTTCGGCTGGCTGGAAACAGGACCTGAACCAGGTGCTTTAGAACTGAATTCTGTCCCCAGATCCTTCTTGTTCAACGCTGTTTGTGCAGCACTGGCTTCTGAACCTAACACAGGCAGAGATTTCGATTCTGATGTGGCCAAGATTCCAGTGGGATCTAGAACCCAAAGAAAGTTTAATGTTTCTGTTAGCCAAGTTGACTGGTCTAGAAACAACTCATAAGAAGAACAGAATTCCGGTCACCAGCAGACATCAAAATAGAATTTTAAAGAGCAATTTTAATGACACAATGGCTGAAATCGCAATGGTCTGGAAGAGAAGGTAAATCTTCACTTCAGGCAGGGGCAGGAAGAGGTCTGTGAAGGAGTCGAGGCACTTACTGCCACTGTCCTGGTCAGTGGTCACTTTCCGGCGCCGCAGAACCCGCTCTAGCTCCGTCTCACCGCTGTCTGTTTCAAGGGACTTCAAGCTTCGGGAGCTAGTGGACTTGTTCAGCGTTTCCTATAGCAAGAAACAGGCATGAAAAGCTCTCTGAGTACATACTGAGCCCTGCCAAGCATCCCACCTGCCCCACGTGAGAACCTTTTAGACCTCCAGAAAGCAACTGCAGTGCTTGGTCAGCATGCAAAGCTCTTCCTTCGGAGTAACAGAGAGCATCGGGGCCCCGGCCACCACTCCTCCCCGTACCTGGAATCCCCTGGATTGCCTTAGAGGGCCAACACCAGGCTTAAGAAGGATGCTGTGGGTCACTAATGAACAAACTCTGACATTTGCAGAGAACCAACTTCCTCCCTCATAAAGGATCTTAAATCACCATCCAAAATAACACATCCTTAACACCTTTTGTTGACAAACATATAAATGGGGAATGGCCAATGACAGAAGGAAGTGGCATCATAAGCTGCAAAAGCTGAGCTGCTTTCAGACTCCTAGCAAAGTAACTCACCAAAAAATTCCTCATCACCACACCCCCCGCCTAGAATATCTTCTCTGACAACTACCTGAAATTTAACTGAGATACATTATTAACGAGTGGTGTGCTCCAGATCTGTACTAACACACATACACGAAATCAACTTGAGCAACTGAGTCGCTCCACCACGACCGCTTTGCCTGTAACAGTTCCATGGAACAGTTCCATGACCTATGTGAAATGCACAGTTAGCACAACGGTAACAACAAGTGTTTACTCCATCACATCCCACCCCCGTGTTTGCTGTCAAACTGTGCATAATGACTGGTCTCAAGAACAGACTGGAACTGTATTTTACGTAGCATGTCTTATAGTGCAAATATCCTGAAAGGCTCAAAAGCAACAAGGCAGAGGCAGAAGTATGGTAACTGTAGGTCTCTTTCTGCTTCCTCCGAAGGACGCAATCGAGTCTCCCCCAGTGTCAACGACATAGCACCAAAGACACAAAACAGACGCTGGAAGTGAAAGGCTTCAGCAGGGTCGCTGAGTCCACACCAGCCCAAACAGCACACCACAGTACTTACGGAATTCCATTTAAAGCAGTCCCCAAGGGGCTTCATTCCTTTTCTATTTCCCTCCATATTTAACTACATGCCCCTCCCATTACAGCTTGGCACTAAGGTCTGGTGGCTCTCTAGAACACTTTCTTCATCTTTCTCTGCGTTCCTGTGACTGGAGAAGTCAGTTTCACGTGTCACTGGTGCCACGCCTATGATTTTAAGTCACCGTTAGCTATCAGCTTGCAGCGGCTGCTGCCTTGCTGTACTGTCTTGCATCATCCAGCACAATACTGAAGTTATTTTTATAAGGGATGTTTAGGTGTTATCGTGGATGATCAGGAAAAGGGTCTTACCTGCTGTGGAGTGGATGTGAAGTGCTTTGCTTTCACATAAGCAGAGCTTTATCATATTCCACTTCACAAAGGCAAAACGTCACCTGACGTGCCAAAGTTACACTTCAGCTTTAAATGCTCCAGGATCACAAAAACCAGGGAACAAGAACTAGGGCTATTTCTGACTGTTGGATAGAATTCAGCACTTGTGCAAAGAAGCAACACAACATGAATTAAGGACAGGACAACAGCAGGCTTAAGCACATTACTTTGAGGAGGACCAACTACAAGCCTAATGTCTGTTTAGTGAAAAACAGGTATGCGGAGGGCTATTTCGAATCAGTTTTTTCTACATACGAATACAAAATGACTGGACAGCTTGTGCTCCGTTTAGGCTATGTCCATGCTAACAAGCAATCTGGTGCCTCAGAAGAGAGCAGTTGATGATGAGAACCCTCCACCTACATGTGCAGTTCAGGGGCTTTCCCTTCGACAATATTTATGCAAGTGCCTTTCTTCCCTTAAGCATCCTGACTGTATGTGGAAAGTCTCCAAAGGTGCTATGCCAGGTGCAGAACATAACATCCCGTCTAGCGGCAGGAACATACAAGCCTGGAGCACACTTAATGGGTTAGTTTTCTCCAAAACACTTTCTGTTAGCAAGATGAAGACCATCCTTTCAGCAGGACTGAAGTCACAGCGGGGATATAATGGGATTCACCATCAGAAAACTGCTCTGCAGCTTCAAACCAAAATACTAATGCAGAACTTTCAAATACTCAGCTACTTTGCACAGAAGGTCCTGTCAGCTCAATGAGAAGAAAACAATGAAGTATAAATTACAAGTTTTCTTACCAGAATCCCCTTTAATTCTTTCATTGCACTGTCAGAGGGCTTTGGTGTTTCTGGCTGTAAACAAACATAACACACTTATGTTACAAACCATGTGCTCACTAACCTGGCCCAGCCACAACAGACTATGGCAGACTTTTGCACAAGGGCCTACTGCACACGCATGCAGTTGTGTCACCTTCCTCTGCTCTCTCCTCTCACAAGCCCATGGCTAACATTCAAGCTATTTGCTTATACAGCTGAAGGGAAGAGTCTCAGCTCAACAATTAACACTGTGAATTCCAGCCTCCACATAAAGAAAGATTACACTTCTGTGGAGACAGCAAGTGGTACTTTACAGCACTGATACATGCATTGGCTACTAAGCGTTGCATAAAAGGAAGAAATATTGCTAAACACAGCATCCTTCTTGATCTTTCCCTTTAACCAATTCAGAAACAGCACAGAAGGGATAACTTTCTCTGCAGTTGCTTGTTTTACAAGATGTTTGCTTTCAGTTCCTTTCTGTATCACAGAAACTGGGCTTGTACTTAAGTTTCACTTCTTTTTTCTTCAGTTTTCAATTCTTCAGATATTTGCTGCTCTACTGTACTCAAAATTAATCAAAGCAGAAGAGGAAAGCAAGGCAAATATATTCTTCTGCATGGTTTATAGGAAGTCTGATTTACTTGCAGTATCAATTACTATACCCAGTTAATATTACTGCTTTGCTATTTATTCCAAACCTTTGTTTTAGGTCTGCTTGACTGGTTGACTGGTCTCAGATGAACTCCCTTCTTAATTCTGTCCATCATTTCTTCAACAGCTTGTCTCTTCAGATCTGTAACTTCTTCCCCTGTTCCAAAATCAAAGAGCACATCACATCCCAAATACAAACCAGAGGAACAGCAGAAAGAACATGTTAAGCAGCCAGCCTCCTGAACAACTTGCTTGCCCTGTACAGCCACTCCCCACAATCAGACATTAGTTTCAGTGACAAAATGGCATTCAGCGATGTTCTTAGTTACACTCCCTGCAATAGTTCTTCCTGCCTGCATGTGTTGCCTGCTGCTCATGTAGTATCCAAATCCATAAAAATATAAACTTATTTCACCCCCATAAGCAGGCTGTTCCCAGGGTCTCTTACAGGAGAGCACGACAAATTCCCACAGCGCAGTTAGCACAGGACAAGCTGATATTGCCCAGCAGTGGGGCCTCTGTGCCCATTACAGGGCCACCACATGTCTCGCATTTCATGTCAGCTTAAGAACCCTGCTGAAATGATACATGGACATCCCAGAGCAAACTAAAAGCACACGTTTCAAGAACACCGTATTGAGTGGAAGGACAAAACCTGAATGCCATGAGAGAAACAGTCTGATGTTCAAGAGCTTCTCTATCAGGACTGCAAAATACTCAGGTGAAACTGGAAGCTGCGTGAGGAACCTAAGCAATATCTGTTAACTTTTCAGAGTTCTAAATAATGTAACAAAAGATACTTCATGTGACATACCAAAAAGGAGAACAAAATGACTACTTAACAGCAATACATGGAGAAATACGGTTGATGCTATTCAGAGCTGCAACGTTGTACCTTATGTAACAGGAATTTTAAATAGACTTTTGCTCTCTCACTTGTCAGGGCACTACTGATGATTCACAGAAATGCAGTTTCTGTATTGTAAGCCAATTTGATGTCAGGCTTTAATTTCACAAACAGGCTGTTTCAAATATAAAAGCTTAATTAGTGGTATAGGATAGAAACCACTCATTCTCAGTCCTTAAGAAGGGTTAAAACAAGCCTTACGTTGGATATACGAACTAGATCAAGACAGAACTTTTCTCCTATTTTTAAGAACAGCTCAGCTATTAAGAGAAGAAGCAGTTCATATGTGATTGAAGAAAGGTCAGAGCTGTTAAAGTTTCCTAATAAATAATGAAATAGGAGCTTGAGAACTCACTGTAAATTTCATAGTATTTCCCGCAATCACTGTAACAGACTCAGCAAAAAGTTGTAATCAAAACATCTAGGATGCTTCAGGATAAGGAAACAATAAATGAAGGCAACATAACTGAACTTTTACTGAAAGATGAGAGTGATTTCTTCAGGGATCTCAGTACAAGGCCATGTCTCATTATTTTACCCAGGCCAGCAACCTTACTTCTCTCAGGCTGGTAACCAGTTCCCAAAGACAGCCCAAGCCCAAGTTCACTCCACTCCTCAGTTCCTCCCCTAAAAAACAGGGGTGGTAGTGCTCCCTTTCCCCCACTTCTGCTTGCTGGTCCCATCCAATAACCCAGCCGCGCTGGCGGTACTGTTACCATCTGCTAGCAGTGAGTTTCTTTACCAGTTCTACCCTGTACCTATAATTTCAGCCTGGTTCCCCTCTGCAGCTCCCTTCTTTGTTTAAGTGGCACCAAATGAGTTAAACAATTCACTGCAAACAAACTTCTGCTGTTTTAGAAGAAAGGGAGAAATAATGAGAGAAATCTTGGTTATTTAGCTGGCAACACTTGTCTGACTAGCTTGGACACTTCAGGCACTCACGATCATTCTTAACTCCCTAATAAGTTTCCAGCTTCTATTAGCAACAACAAAACGCAATTTCAGCTGTTACATTGCATGCAGGGCCATCCTAGCACAAGACGGTTTTGTTTTAGTTTTTCAGTATTATTAAAGGATTAGCTTTACGGTCAACTTTGAGTGGTAATTTTGTAAGATATGAATCAAAGGATAAAAACTGAAGCATTTAAACTAGCCCTGTGGAAAGGCTCTGGATAGAAGAAACCACAAGAAGATGCTATTCTAAGCTGGCAACTTCCCCGAGTTATCCAACATATGGCCTGCACTCCGCTTAGTGACTGCTGGGTTTGTTCTGCCTCTCAGATACCCTGCGGGTGTGCAGAGCACTAGACATGCTGTAGCTGCAGCAACATGCTGTAGCGTGTCTGCTACGCATGGGCTGAGCCCCTCAGTGCTGCTCTAGTGTAACTGCTGCAGACACATTACCAAACTGCTAGGGTGCCGCTCCACAAGTCGCATGGATGGCATCATGTTAGCGACGCTAACAGCATGGAGCCTAAACTGAACCCGGAACGCCCCCCACTCATCTCACCCAGCGCATCTCCATTCTCAGCTGAGTGCTCACCTTGTCAGGTCCTTCCTGCAAGTCAGTGACAAACACAACCACCCTTCTCCTCACAGGAAAAGCAGAGGAAGACACATTTTTGTCACACCAGTGAGTAAAATCAGTGCACCGATCTCTCTAATAAGCGTAACACCCAGAAGGATGCAGCTGGCCTGCAATCACACAGCTGGACTGCAAGACAGATGGATGTGCTGGGGCACAGACAGCAGTTGTTAACGCCGACAACTGCAAGCGTTTGCGTAACTGTTTGTACCAGAGCTGACTTTCACTAGCTTTGTCTACTGAACAGTGCACATAACTTGAGGAAGGATGAGCCCTACCTGACTCCTGCTGGGGAGGTTTCTCCTTCTTGCTCACGTTGGTGTTGGAGTGAGATCTCTTGCGAATCATTGACATGAGAGACCTGTGAGGAAAATGAAGCTGCAGACCATCATTCTGTCCTCTGTCACACACCGCTAGAATGAGCTCTGCACATGACCCACCAGCAGCTTGCTTACACCTGATTATACAGCTACTTACAAAAGACTCATTTAACAGTTCTTGAACACAGATGTATGAACTGAATTACCCCCTACAATGCCTCCCATCAAAATGCACCAGAGAAATCTGCTCCTTTTTAACAGGCATTAGGCAAAATCAAAACACTTCAGATTTGAATATTAAAAGACAGCGTCTCATTGTGACAAATGACAAATTGAAGTTGTTCCAGCGTTAAAAAAAAAAAAAAAACAAGGAAGAACTGTAGATATTGAGGAAGTGTTATTCTCCAGAGGACACTTAAATATGGTGATCAGTATCTCCTCACCAACTCCAAGTTTGTAATCTTCTTACAGTGTCAAATAATTATCCCTTCAATACAGTCAAAATGTAAAAATCCAGGCAAGTAAATGATCCATCTTAAGGCCCAAGTATAAGCTCCTGTGCACATCACCTGCGTCAGTGGGGCCTATCACAGAATTGACAGAAGTCAATTCACGACACACGTAAGTGAGAAAGAAGCAAGCACACCAAAGGAGCTAATGAAGGTAAAGGGAGCAAAAGATCTAACGCATTGTTCAGGTACATTGCATTGGTCGGCTTCTTTTATGGTCCTTTGAAAAAAATCAGTCTTAATTTTGACAATTTTGCCCAGACTGCTTAAAGATGGAGTGCTTTGGTTTTTGTTGTTGTTGTTTTGTGGGTTTTGTTTGTTTGCTTGTTTCTTTTTAACTTACCAAAGTAGTGGTTGGAACTAAATGGAGCATGCATTTTGATCACCGGTATCTGACAGGAAGGGACACACAGTGACCCAACATATCCTTTGGTTCAAAGGGGCATTCTTAGCAGCGTATTCAGACAAGCACTTCACAAGTCTATAATTATAGCTATCAGGTGAACAGAAAAGAAAAGTCTCCTAAAACTAGTGGGTCAGGTCTCTCTCCTTCTCCAAAGCCAGAGTCCAGTCAACAGATGAGGCTTGGGAAGGCAGAAGCTGCTCGCAACCAGTCAGGGTGTCAGTCTGTTAGCAGGAGGGGCAGAGAGCATCCTGATGGCAAAGCGGAAGGAATGAAGTCCAAGGCAGACAGAGAAAACCCTTTTTTATTTAAATACACTTTTCCTCTCTGGATGCAAGCTCATGCGATGCATTCTGCTTCAGTGAAGACATCAACACCTGACTCGATTCAAGCACTTACCGTATGGGGTTAGGAGGAGGCGGAGGAGGAAGAGGCGGTGGCGGAGGGGGCGGAGGAGGAGGTGCAGGATTTTCAGACTGGTGTATTCGTTTCTGAAGCTCATCAACTGTGCAAGAGAAATAAAACGAGTGAGTTCTCTGATTCTCACATCTGCTCTAATAACAACCCTAATGGCTTAAGCAAAAAAGCTACTCATTAACCAAAAAGCCCCGCAACTGATAGGAAGTCCTATTTTTGGCAACATTTTCTGCTAAGAACAGTCTCCTAGATGCACAGAATTGCCACTGAACAGTTACCTGCAACCTGGTTACTTTCAAACTAAAATGTCACCCCCCCANGTCACCCCCCCCCCCCCAACAGAATTCTTCATACAAAGTGTCAGAACAGGGAAGTTTCTCGTATTCATTCGTGTTACTGTCTGTTTGAGGTTTGCGGGCTGCACACCAGCCTCCTGCATTTCCACGGAAGCTGAATGAACCCTCACGTACATCAGAGTACAGAACATCACCACGTGCAGTCTTAGATAATGAACTAAACAAGAGATGAGACAAATTAACAGGGATGGGGCTGGAAACGGACACTGTGCCTTGCTGATGGACTTTGGTGTGTCTTCTCTCCCCAAATAGCCCAAACTGGGGGGGGAAATGGGATTCTCTCACTCCTGTTGTTGTGTCAGATGCCTATATAAAAACAACGTGGAAATGACTTTTCTGCACTTGAAATGCTGTTAAGTGCAATTAACTGTGGAAGGGCAGAAACAGAAAAAATAAATTTCTTTTAGGCACAAAAATTCTTAGCAGTTGTTTCTGAATAGAGAAAGAGTTATGAGAGAAGCATGGAACACGATTTCCAAATTGGATGTGGTTCTTCAGTTCTTATTATGATGATTTCAAATTAAAATTACAATCTTTAACATCTATATTTAAAGCAGGGAAAAAAAAAATAACCAAGCAAATTTAAACTCCGGGTACAACCTTTATGTTGATAAATCCCTTTTGAAGGGCAAACAAGCTTGGAAGGAAAGAATCTGCTGTGAAGTTTAGGTCTTCTCTAAGGCAGCTGAGAAGAACTCGCAAGTCTGGCTAGGCGTATTTTTAAGGCTGGGTAATGTAAAGCTCCAGCACAAAACAGCTTTAATATCAATGCTAACAAGCTTAAAGATAGTACTGCTCGTCAGGATACATTTCAGAAAAGCATGGCTATACATGAAGTCTCATCTAAGGATAAGGGGTCTGGCCTCTTCTGACAAGGGTTCAGACGTTTTCCTGAGCAGATACCATATTTAAAACTAGCACTTGCTTACGCCTTGGGCTGAATAAGGATTGAAAGCAAAGGCTTGTGCAAATACTTAACAGACCACAGGCCCACATTACACAACTTTAAATGAAGAGCAATAAACACACAATTTTCCTTATTTTCACTTATTTTTAAGACTAGGAAAGAAGATACATTGTGGTTGAGGATGAATGATTCCTTCACACAGAAACCCATTCAGATGCGTATGTTCTCCTACAAGGCTGAGGGCAACCTGAGCACAGTGTTTTTATGCGTGACAGAAGTTTTACAAGGCTATTCTTCCACGTGCACTACAGACAATGACTGTTCTGTGGTTGAAGGCCATTGCTGAACCTCTCCTCCTGTGAAGCACAGGTCTGGACCTCAGCTGTTGCTTCTTGGGTCTCACATACAACATGTGTAAGATAGGCACCACTAACACACTCAACTATGCTTCTGAAATGGAAGTCATTTAATGACTTTACCTGTATGCTTTAGGTCTCTCGCTTTTTCTTCAGAGTTCTGACACTTAAGCTCTAGTTCCTTTTTATCTTCTTCTAGGAGTTCTAGCTGCTGTTTGAGGCGACTAATCTCCTTATGCAGTGCTTGATTTTCTAGCTGCTCTTCCAGTTCTTTGACCTACAGTTGGCAAACAACAACATTCATTACAATAAAAGCTATTTTTTGTCCTTCCTTTTGACAAATAACCCGTCAGGTGCAGCTGTTCCCAAGAACATGATGTTACAGTATAGGCACGAACTACAACTCCCAGAGAGGGGACAGTTTTTTGAGTAAGAACTAGATAGTTTTTTTCTGAGAGATGTCAGAATTTTCTATTCTAATCCTAACTTCTTTTATCTCTTTCTTAAAATACTTCTTTAATTAAGCCATAAGATTTTTTTTTCTTTTTCTTTTTACAGAGTTTCTAACACATTACTTGAATTAAGTTGCAGAATATTTCTTCATTTGAAGCACGAAAATATTAACATTTTTGTTCTTTTACTGACTGCTTCCACTTTAGATGCTATCACACAGCTTTTCCCTGCTTCAGCATGTCTGGCTCTCTTTACCAAGAGACCAGACTACCAACATTAACTGCTCACCTCTCGCCCTGTGATCTTTTTAGCTTATCCCGTCACCTACGCAGTCACCTCTTCTTCACTTAATGCTTATAATTAAGGTTGTGCTTTCCAGGCATCCAGAAAAAAAAGTACTTACCTAAACCAGAACCTTCAGGCTGAAAAACCTTCCAGCGCTATACTCAGGTCTTACCAGTGACTGAGAAGGAAGGAATCACAATCTTCTCTAACATTTAGCTTTTAGACCATAAACTCTTCTAGGGGGCAAGATATCAAATAACTCTTAACGTCAAATCCATGATAATTTGTATCAGTCCTTAAATTCAAGGAGGCTTTCAAAGATTTCTGCATGAGATGAGAAGTGGTTCTACCTTTTGTTGGTGTTGAAGCCTCTCTTCTTCTAACGCATGGGTTAGCTTGGCATTGTCATCCAAAGCCTTCAAAA
Source organism: Alectura lathami (assembly GCA_013399715.1). Taxonomy (NCBI): domain Eukaryota; kingdom Metazoa; phylum Chordata; class Aves; order Galliformes; family Megapodiidae; genus Alectura; species Alectura lathami. The sequence continues at coordinate 451,249 of VXAV01009644.1, forward strand.
GCTGCTGATCGGGAGCAGAATTTTGCAGAAGCAGCTGACTCTGCCTTTTCATCTTGTTTTGCTCAATAAACATCTGCCAAAACAAAACCCACCCCCAAACAAAAACAATAGTTAAGCAAAGCCTAATGCTATCCTGGGGGGCAGGGAGAAAAAAGGCAATTGGAAAGAAAGTGAAGAAGTCAATGTTGTGTTAACATATTAGGCATGAGAAGGAAGGAGAAAAAGTCTGAGAGTAAAATTTACAAGAGCTGAGCTCACGCTGAAAAGAACCAGAACAACCCACGGCTACACCTCTACTGCCTGCATCTTGGCAGCATAAATGATTCAAATACATGCCTGAATTTTGTTTCCTGGAAACATGAACAATCCAATTCTGGGAGCTCTGGAAGGATTAAAAAGAATTCAGGGTAGAGGAAGAAATGTCTAGGAATTCACAAGCTACCTCCTCAAACACGTCTGCCAGCCTTGGCATACAGACCACTTTCTGCACCACTACCTGGATATGTGCATGAGGGAGTGTCTTTGGGAAATGAATTTCAGCCCATGTTTGTGAAATCAGTGTATGTACCTGCCCTGGAAAAAGGCATTTCAGATCAACTGCAGTCTGTTCCTTCTGATATTTGTGTTCTTTTCTCTTTTTCAATTATACTTTTCATACATGAGGGGAAAAAAAAAAATCCATCAGTTTAGAGGCATGACACTGATACAAATAACAGACACTTCCCCGGGCTTCACTTAAGAGGTGGAGCGGCTGTCAGCACGTGTGTTTTCCTTAAAAGAGAAAATTTGCTTCTTCCAGTCTCTTCATGAACTTGGAGAAAAAAATAATTGTTTCCTGCCCCTCCCCCTCCCCCCCCCCAGTGAATTTATTCTGCACCCTGACATCTCTTTCAGGTAGTGAGGTGCCTGCCAGGCAAAAGGAGGCTGCACTTTTGCAGAGCTCAGCTGTTCCTATACTTATAGCAGAAACAGGGACTGGGTCACGCTGAGGTTTCAGATGAGTGTGCACAGGTCAGCAGAGCATGCCACTTACAGCAGGAGAACAGAGAACAGCCAGAGACTCCCTCAGACTGCTGAAACACTGTTCTGTAGCACAGCAAAAGCAAGAAGATATTTTAAAAATAAAATATTACAAGTATAAAAGTTCCATGAGATTTTTCCAGGTCCCCATAGTATTTATTCACAAGCCAAAATTACAGATACCACATACTGACTAATGGCTTCTTTCTGCCCAGGGCTCATGCACTGCTATGTGATTTTTTTTTTTTTTTTTTAAATACAATCAGATTGTTAAGAAAGATCAGCTGATTCAGCTTTGTAAGTAAGCACTCTACCCTGTGATCTGCACAGGCACCAGCGTCTTTCTAGAAAGTAACTCTCTTCTAGCAGGACACACGGAACGAGAAGCATCCTGACCGTGCTGAACTTTCAACTCGCAGCGCACCCTGCTTGACTCTGCGTGCCAGGGAGAGAGCGAAGGGATGCAGCCTTAACGCCAACAGAGCCAGCAGCAAACCCTTCACCGGGCAATGCTGCGCCATGGGGCGGGTAACGAAGAACTGGAAGCGTCCGATGAAGGGGAAGCAATGAACGCAGGCTCCAGTGCCACGCTTGGTTAAGAAACAAACCAGAGCAAATTTACTACAACACACAGAGCGGAGAAAGAGCTTGCCTTCTTCCTGTCTGACCTGCTCAGTGACAATGGGGTGAACTGCAAATGCTTTCTGCAGGTAAGCCACAGAGCGCTGAGCTCGCTGCAAGCACTCAGCCCGGCTTTCCGCACGGCCAGCCGCTCACTGGGAGCAGGCCGGGGGCACACGCAGCCATTGGGGGCCGCGTGCAGGCATGGGGAGGCTCACAGCTACCCCCTGCTCACTACACTCAGCGCAAGGCCTGCGTGGATGTTGTCAGAAGTGAGTCTGATACATACGGAGCAAACGTTCTGTACAGAAAGTGAGCTCACAGCAAACTGTGTGCTGCTTTCAGCCAAAATGTACACCTTATATCAGCTCCCTGTCCCAAAAGCTTCTTGTGGAACAAATTCCTCCTCATGCCCAGTTTAAACCTTCCCTGGTACAGCCTGAGACCTCACATCCTACCATTTGTCACCTGAGAAAAGAGAAGTCCTGCATTTTCAATTAGCCTTGTAAATTACTGTCATGATAGGGCAAGTATGTTCCTGCTTACAGTATATGTGAAAGGGTCTTCTCCACCATGTAGACAAAAAAAAAAAAATTGCTTTTAACTTAATGCTGCAACCAGATACGTAGAAACCAATTTCTGACAGGGAGTCCCATCCATTCCAAAAGTTACTTCCACTCCTGCAACTCAAAGTACCAGCATATCCTAGATTAAAGGCCAAAACCAGACCAAAATGGTCAGGGCACATACAGCAAAAAGAGCTGGCAATGAACTGACTGCAAGTTTTTTCTCTCTGTGTTTGACACAGGACAAAAGAGACCCATAAAATCAATTCTAATTTTAAATTAAAACAATTACTGCTTCAGCAAGGAAGAAACCTGTCTGCCTGCACAACCCTGAATATTAATTAAAGCAACTGCTGAAAGGGCAAAATAGCTGCTAACAGGATTATTTGGACCAGGTGGAATTTAACCAATTGATGGATTCGTTCCGACTCTGCCACCTGCTAGACAATTATCTGCAGAGTGTCCCAATCAATGCTAGAAACATCAGTCAGTGCTGGGAGAATCTACTGAAACCATGACTGCAGCTAAAGGCAGGCCACAAAGGACTTACACCTATCATCTTCTTTTCAAAAATCTCCAAGTGCTGTACAAACCAGCTGTGTATCTCTCCCTTCAGTTTACAAATGGAAGCTCTGAAGTGCAGAAAGTCTGGGACTTGGCCACGTTCCATCAATGTAGTTTGCACAAAAACTGGGGGAGGGAGAGAAGGGGGGGAAATCCTGAAAATAATAAAAGCTTTTTTCTTGACCTCAGTGAGGCCACACCTCATTCTCAGACCCCTGCTCTAACCATTACCCTACAAAGCGTTCGCTGCAGCTGTTTTTTGTTTACACCAGAATTACAAAAAGGAATTCTTCCTAATTAAAAAAGAGTTAGAAAGCAACTCTGTTGGTGTCAAGTCCCTGGGAACAGGCGATCCTCATTCAAGCAATATTCAGGGTACAGGATGCCTTCTAACTAACTCTTCTCCCAGGCGCAAAAGGAGGCCAAAGAAAATGCTTTAATATCCATCTGTTGCAACATTTCTATAAATCTATAAATCATCTGAGTACTCACTGTATGTTTTCTTTTGTTTTTGTCTTAGCCACAGTTTGGAAGGGGAGAATAATCTCAGAATACCGCTGCACTGCTATTCTAAGGTAATCACTGGCAACATAACGCAAAAGAAAGGTTAGTGGCAAACATTACTGACTGTAAATAGAATAACTATAGGTATGTGTCAAGGCAGAGTCAAACTCCAGAATCCTTAAATAGAAAAGGGAACAGAATCAGTCAACTGACCAGCAGGCCCTCATGTCAAACCCCTGGCAGCACTGCTTCATCTCCTGCACATCCTAGTGAGGAATCAATAAATCATCCTCACGGAGTAGGAAAGCACTCACTGACACACGCTGTACCTTCAGGAGCCAATGTCTTTTGCAGTATGGATACCCTGCAGCCCTGTATTTCAGTGTTCAGACATGAAGTAAGTCCCTAAGAGTGGCAGGATCAAGGTTCTTGCCTCTCCCCAAGGGAGCAGGCTGTTTGAAGGATTTTATATGATGTGGGAAAAAGCGTGATCTTGCCCAGTTATGGCTTGACAGAGCACTAAGTGGCTCTAAATTTAGGAGGCACTCTGGATTTAAAATATACATCCAAGTGTGGATTTTAGTTCAATGGCTAATACGGAAAAATATGTATACACACACACTTCAGCTTCATAACTGCTGAACTGTGCTGTATTATCAAGGACATCTGGGCTTGTGAGCTTCACTGCATATGAATATTACAGCAGGAAACAATGGCTAGTGTTTTTTTGACGGAAGAGTTGAGAAACAGACATATCTCATTAAAACACATTAGGAAACTCAGCCATAGCTTGGACATTGACCCAGAAATGCTCTCAGTACACTCAGGCTCAATGGTGCTTATCAAGCAATGACATTAGCCCAGTGTGAGTTACAAAGCATTACTTGTTTTAGTGGGTTCATAGGTTTCTGAAAAAAACTACAACAAATATATGTGTTCTGTAGTTGGGATACAATCCGGAAAACTTACTTCAGCACATGCTTAGCTTTAAGTGCACGCTGCATTACTCAAGAGCTGAAAATTTTGTATCTGGTGCTTATATTCCTGCCTCGGATCTGCTTCTATTGAGAGTAAGCATCCTGAGATGCCAGAAGACAAGATACCTCAAAAAGTTGTTATCAAGGGCATGGAGGGCACAGGACAAGGCTCTAAAAAAAAAAAAAAAAAAAAAAAAAAAAAAAAGAAAAANCCTCATGCATTTCTACCACTGCGCTGTGAGCTTCATAGATCGGGATTTTCAGAGGAGCTAAAGACTAACCACACGTTTTCAAACTGCCACAGAAAACTGAGCAACTTGATCATGAAACATGACACAGGCATATGCAACACACAGTAACGGGCACCCAACAGTCACTCCCCTCTTTCCAAATGATCCATAATATTTTATGAAAAGAGGAGGAAACGTCTTCCCTTTTATCCCCAACAGTGCCTGAACAAAAACAATAACAACAGAAGAGTAAAACAAACAAACAAAACCAGAAGAATTACATTAAAAAAAAGAGACCAAAGAGTGTTTCCTAAAGCATACATACATCTGTTACCGTTTCACAAGCTTGTTCCTGGGAAAAAGCTTGATGAAACATATTAGTGTTGCATCATGCTTCAAAAGTGGGAACATCCAGGCTTAGGAGAATTCAAGTACTAACCACTTATCATGTCTCTTTAATTATTAGTTCCAGTTCAATCAGCTGGACTGCAAATTAATTATGTTCAGACACCAGTTTCTGTCAAGCTATCCTTGGTAATACACACAGCGTGGTACTGGTAAGCACCGAGCTGCTCTGTGAGCATCGGTTTTGCAGAACCCTCTCACAGATGTAGCACATTAATGCAAAAGTTCTCACGAATTAACCCAAAAGGTCACAAATGCATCTGAGGAAGAGTTCCTTGGGAGCTCCTAACACAAACCACTGAGATAACCAAACCCATAGTACACAATCCCATGAGCAGTGCAGATATCTGTGCAGAACGACTGCAATTTTTCCTGGGTGATACAAAATGGCAGCCACCTTCTGTCATTCAGTACTGGAAGACTCAGCCCCAGATGAAGCAACACATCAGCTGTGCACTGGCACAGGTAAGGGATAAAAGCATTTTGAAGGAAGCAAATTAAATGCAAAGATGTTATCATGTAACAGTTATTTAGAAACACAGGCACAGGTTTCCTACACCTTCTGTAAGCATCCATAAGCATTGAGAACAGGAGCGAAGTCAGGGAAAAGATGAACAAGGCACACTACAGACTTTGTTTTTTAATCTATATGGATGGCAGTTCCTTCAAATGCAACCTCTCAAACCACAAAATATTTTACAGATAACCATAAGGACTTGGCAAGCCCTTCATTTTTAGTCACAAACGAGAGAGGAACCCTACAAATCTGCCCAGCGGTTTGGCGCTTCATTTCTATATGTCTGACGTGCAGCGAAGAGATAACAACAGATCACCACCAACTCTGAGAGCACGCTGCCTCTTCCCAGGAAGGTTTCCAAAGAAATTTCAGGTGCAGTCGTCGTCTCCATGCCAGCATGCACGACAGTAATCAACTGTTCACTTTACAAAATATTGTTGCAAGGCAGTTTGCATGCTTAATAAACCATTTATGCCAGATTATTTCCTTAACTCAGGATTTTTACATTGTTAAGACTTTCAATTTACATCTTGCACTGTGTTCCACCCCTTTTGGCTTGCTTTGATTGGATGCATTGTATTTTGCCCATCTTTGTGGAAGAGTGCTTTTCAGGGCTAGCCTCTGTATTATTGCCATGGCCTTCAAGATACTCCCTGCCTTCCTTTGTTTGCTTATAAACTGCTCTACAAAGAGCTGAGAGATCTTAAAGTGTCTCTTAAAACATGACACTAGAATTCTGGTTAAGCTTGCCAAGATTCCTGTGTTAACAACCCTGTTTTATTCACGTAGGTACAGATTTTTCCATGCCCCCGCCCCTTACACACTCTATTTATTTAGTTCTTTTATGCAGATTCCCGTACCTTTCATAATGGATTGTGACTCACTTCAAACCCTTTCTTTTTCCTTCCCCCTCTCCACACCACGGCTGACAATATTTACTCAGTTTCTTTAGAACCTCTAAAGCGCATGAATTCTAATGTTTGAAGTTGGATCATTTTTGATTAATTAAATATATATTACGGCGGTGCCAGCAGCATGACTGTAATTAAAGCTGGATTGGACTTTTTTAATCAAAAGCTCTGATCTTCAAGTGTTCTCTCACTCCTGTGTGCACTTGCTCCCTCTCTCCCTGCCTTTTCTCTCCCCCATCTGCGTTCACTGCTGCACACGCGCTCACCCTCCCGCTCTCTCACACCTGCACTCCCAATTGCTCACATCCTGTGGCAAATCCTCATCTCCTGTCAGAAGCAAAGGACGGAAAGGGCATCACTTGGAGCAGCAGCTGTGCCAGCCACTCGCGTGGTCTCCTCTGCGGCAGACGCCGTATGCAGGCTCCTGGAGACACCACAAACCAGTACAACACGCTAAAATGAGCTGTGCTAAAGCCTACGCCACAGTGCTGCATTGACACATGCATTACTCAGAGGCTGTTTCCCTTCTCAAAGTGCTCCAGCATCGCACAAAGCCCTCAGCGCAGGGTGCTGCCCTTCGCTCGGAGCTACCCCTTCCCTCAGCACTGCACAGCTCATCCCAGTGAACCATTGTGGGCTCCCGGACAACGCAAGCAAGAAGCCAGCAGGACTTAGTGGTTTACAGAAAGCCTTTATAGGGACAGAGGAAAGAAAGAGAAAGCAGAAAACCCTCGCACAGTCTCCTGTGAGGACCCGCAGCTCTCCCACAGCCACAGCCCAGCAGAAAGTGCCCTCGTGGGGCTGGGCCTCTCACAGTGGACACCATCGGTGTGAAACCAGGCCGGCGTAAGGGAGTGTTAAAGTAAGGTGACATGCTGCCCGTTCCCCAAACACAGCTGAGCAGCAGCTTTGTGGTCGCGTACTTCTCGGTGTTAAACATTTTTCCAAAAGTCTTTCTGAATGGCAGGACGCAAACAGAAAAGAACCAGGTACACCAAGGAAAGGCTGGGCCTGAGGGTCAGCACCACAGCAGCCTCCAGAAGAACCTCCATGAACCAAAAGACTCAGCCAAGGAGCTAGGCGTCAGTCTCCCGCAACAAGGGCCCCAAATTTTCATAAGATATCTAATTTATATTTCCATATTAACATAACGACAAAAAAACGTGCATGTTACCAAATAACCAGAATTTCTTGGGCATTGCTTGTAAGTTTGTATGTCAGTTTGTTACTCAATTTCAAAAAAAAAAAAACACCTTAAATATCATCTTTCAATATGTATAGCAGCCTGAATGTTGCAGTTATGAATCAATAAATGCAACATTCTGGGCCCAGAGTAGCAGATAATACTCTTTTATGACCCAAAAACCAGCTTAACTGCACTATCAGAAATTACTCATTTCTGAGAGATGTAAGATCTTTACATACAATCTTTTATTGTCAACTAACGAACTGAAGCACATCATTGTTCTGTGCAGAAGATAAAGCAAAGAAACAGTATGAGATGTGGGACAGATACTGTAGTAACGCATGAAAAATGAATATGCTTAGTTCTTAAAAACCTATTTTCTGAAAGTAAGAGTTCTGCAGGTATCACAGCTGACAAAACCTGCCAGCAAAACAATAATGACTGCAAAGTTTCAGGAGGTTTTTAAAAGGTGCATTGTTAATGTATTTATCATAAAATGTGGGTAACAAATCCGGGTTTCCTGAAATTTAAAAATAGCTACAAGAAGTTACCAGTCCGTGCATTCTATAGCACAAAATGATAACAGTCTTGAAAAAAAAAAAAAATCAAAATGAGTATTTAATAAACACAGGCAACATTTTATTTTAAAACGTTTGGTCACTAATAAGTGCTGTGGCACTGCAGCCACAGCAAAGATGTCCGGTGCTGCTTAGCAGAGGAATTTGGGTTGTATGTGCAGTCTGATTTCAGCAATTAATCCTCTTCAGCAATTTTTCTGTAATATCTCTTGACTCTAACAGCATTCTGCAAAGTCCATTTACCATTCCAAATTTTGGATATTGAGATGGACATTTTAATAACCAGTATATTATTTTCATATCTTTTTCTCTTGGGGGGAAAATGCGTCAGCTGCTTTAGCTTTGCCTGAAGTACAGTGACATTTTCAACACGTGGCAGAGGTACTGACAATAGTCAGGAGACTGCAGGTACGGGCTTCCCAAAGGGTCAACACAGTGACCTTGCAAAGCGGAGAAGAGGAAAGAGTTGCAGTATGTGGAAGGATGAGAAAGAGAAGCAGTACTCTTGGCTCAGTGCTGTGAAGTTCTACAGCCGTTGTACATGGCACAGTGAGGGACCAGCACCATCCGCTCACCTCCCTCACCACCAGCTTCCAGATTTTCAAGTCCATCAACAGTTTATCTTAGCCCCAGAAAATGTTCTTTTATATTATTTATATTTTTATTGCTATATGATTCTATTTACACCCAAGGAAATAAAATAGCCAGCACAAGACACAAGACTAACAGGACACAGTAAGAACATGCAGTTTTCTGTACAGTTTCAAAATTAATATATGCCCTTGCCCACAATTACTGACTGAATGCAGTTAGATGTACAAGAGTAATCAAATAGCCTTTTTTTTTTTTTTTTTGAAATACAGGAGAGAGGGGAAAAAAAAAAGACAAAAAGCAAAAGAGCTCTCTACACAGACAAGGCTAAATATTTGCTTGCTGGCAGCCATGCTTTCAAAATCTGAAATTAGATGTTTTCCTTAAAGTATTTCAATAACGATAACTCCAAATTTTGATGTAGAACGGCTTTCTTCAAAACCACAACTCCTTGAAAAACAACTGCTTAGGAAGTCCTACTTTTACTAAGGAAAATATTGTTAAAAAAAAAGCTTGAAAATACAACCCAAGTGAAGAGCTCTTGAAAGTCGGAGTGCAAACAGAAAATGCACATAAGAAAAAAAAAGACAAAATTTCAACATTTTATAGGGCTTTGCTCTATCAACAAAATGACAGCATTTGTCAGCATTTTCTGAGGCAAGCAACACAGCCAGCTGGAAGCCTTCTGAGCAATCACTTGCCATGCTACCCTGTACCTCGTTTTCATCTTTGGGAGTTTATATCACATTGAAACTTTTTTTCCCCCCCAACCTGAATGCTTTTTGCAGTAGGTTATTCAAAAGGCACATGTTAAATAGCAGTTAAACCTCAATTAATACTGTATTTTGCCACTTTTTTTTTTTTTTTTTTTTTTT
>VXAV01009644.1:466667-479757 GCA_013399715.1 Alectura lathami
GCCTGTTTGGCAGGAACTCTGGAATATGGACAAAGTTTGTGTGTACAAAGGTACACAATGGAACTGTCAGTGTAGGGTCCTGTTTTACAAGCTTTGAAGTGGTGACCCTGCAGCTGAAGTAACACCAAGGTGGCCTTGTTCTGCTTAATCTTCACTTTGTCTCAACAACATTGAACTCTTGGCTGTGTAGATCTCATTTTCCTACTGCACTGGAGTTTACTTTGCAGGACACGTATCTATCACATACATCATACAGCATCACTGCAGGCCTACCGTGTCCTTACAGTCTTTCCTGGAAATCCTCTGAGGACAACTCTCAGAAGCATGACTCGCAGCCGGACGGGTATCTAGTCCCAAGCCAACACAGGCGCCCTTCCGACCACTTTTGCTGTGGTGCTGTAGGCTCCACAACAATGCTTACCTTTTATTTGCTGTTGACAATGCACAGAATTGCATGATCCAGAGTTAGCTTCTGTATCTGTGGATGGCTCATCCTCATCAATGTTAATCTCTTCAGTGATAATCTCTGGGCCCAGTTTTGCCATATAAAGCATGCTAATTCTTTTCAAGGTCTTATTTTCTTTGTTCAGCTGAAAGTTCAGAAGTGCAAACATAAGAAGCTAGTTACTCTGTCTTTAAGCTGCTATGCAAGGAAAAAAATAAAAAACTTTTTTTTCCCTTTCTTATTGAACGGAACAAAGAGCAACACAACGTGACATTACTTTAAATGCTCCATTCAACATTAAAATGGTCTGAAGATGGGAAGCTTCCCCTCCTTCTCCTCTAAGGAAACTTGAATTCTACATGATGCTTCATCCACACCCTTTTTTCATCAGGGAAGATGTTCCTTCCTGGTACTTCTGACTAATAAACACCCTGTGTAGGATCAAATCAAATCTACTATTAAGCGTACATAATGCTATGTTGTCTTTGTGCTAGCTGCTTCAGCTCCAGTCCCCCAAGTATGTACCAGTGTCAACCAGAAGCCCAGCTGAACGACCTGAAGCAAGGTACCGTGTTTCTGAAAGCTCATCTGGTTTTGCCATATGTATCAATTGGTCAAAAGAAAATCTCTTACTTTGCTTATAAACTACAAATAACAAGCACCACAATTACTGTACTCCCAGTGAGGACAGAATTACTATAAAGTTCTTTTAAATTATTTTCAATTCTCAGGAGTTACTACTGTACAGTCAACATATGTAAAACGAAAGGCATACCACACACCAATTCTTTGCGCGCCAGACCACAAGCCAGAAACCACTCTAGGCTGGATGCTTAAACACATGCCTGGTTTATAATGCATCTCCTCCTTGACCAAGGTGTCAGGAAAAAGTGTACAAATGGGATTACTGCAAACGTTCTCTCTAAGTTTGTTTCACTGTTCTGGATCTAAACGCCCCATGCTAGCAGCTTTCAGGAGGCTCAGCATAATCTCAGGGGTGGTCAGGTGCATGTTGGGATGTCTGCCCACCAGCCAAGCACTCCCTGCATTCAGCTCCAAGAATTAGACTGCACTTTCCAATAATGACATACAGCAGAAATCCAACTTTTGCACTGAAATAAAACAGACACTGAACAGTTAGGCTCACCCTGATCTCTTGCCTGAGCAACTATCTTTGATCCACCCCTTCCCTCAGTCCCGTAACTACAGGAGATTTACCCAAGAATTTCATCTCACTCCCAAGGAACAAACCTGAGCACGTGGGATGGGTGGTGTGGGGAACCTTACATGGTTCAGTCAGCTTATGGCAACAAATCTGCTTTGGGAAAGCAGCCCTGGGGGATAAAGCTAGTTTTGGAACTGCCCCTGAATGTCCATTACAGCAAAAGTGCAGGGAAGAAGAAAAGTTACATAAATACATTCATTTTCTTATTTATATGCTGATTGCCTATCTTATGAATTCTAATATAGTGTCATTATGGAAACAATTAAGTAAATACCTCCAGAAAGTACATTGCTAATGCATCTAAATTAAAGTGATTTCTTGCTGGTGTGATTTTTATCATATCTAAGGATGTACTTTGGGCAGGGGACGGGGAGGAGAGGGGGGAAAAAAAAAAAAAGGCAGTCAGATTAAAAAAAATAATAATCATAAAAGAAAACNGAAATTTGGTTCAAAATTGCTGTAATCCATTTTCTGATGAAGTGGCTCAGATGCATTTTACACAACCAAAAATATACAACAGAGAGATAAAAACATTCTTTAATAATAATGCACTTCTGATGAGATGGAATATAGAAAATTACACACTTGCTAAATTCATCAGACTAGACGCAATCAACAGAGCAGCGGAGGTCACCTTTCCCCTGCCCTCGCTTTGCTTTCATAAACAATCACCTGAAATGTAATGCAGTGGTTGACTTTTTCCATTTGATTTAGACACTGAAATGCTCATTATTGCTTTATATCTCACACAGGACAGTTCTAAAACTTGTTTTGCATTTAACCCAAATGCATATAAAAACTAGGTATCAACAAGTTGGTCCATGGCTTCCTGTTCCAAATAGAAAACAAATTCATATGGGTGTCTTTTGCCTCCAAAGTCAGGAACTGTATTTTGCATTTCAAATACAGCTTTGCTTTTACTACTTTAAAACAATTTCACAAGTCTGCTAGATTATGCAAAAACATATATGGGACATGCACACAATAGCAAGTTAAAAAAGAAAAAAAGAAACCAGATGAAAGAGAATCCCCATAATTCTCACCTTAGAAGNTCAGAAGTATCACATCTTTTTTCGGTTAACTTTCTACGTTAAAATTTCAAAAACCGGGAAGCACATCATTGGACAGCCTGCATGGATAGGAACTGCTATGAACACGGAATGTCTGGATCACTGCTGGAGGATCCCTCAAGCCATGCCTGCAGCACCAGACAGGGAGCTGAAGAACTGAACATAACCTTAAGGGAGCAGAAGGCCAGCAGAAGCCCCTCTGACCATCGTCATTCACCATCTTTATTTCACTAACACTTGAGGAATCAGTCATGTCATTGGGACTGTCCCTTCCTTTAGATTGCCATCATAATTCTCCTGAAAATTTGGCATGGATGCAGTTTTCATAAGATCAGAACTTTGATATTTTTAAACAGCAAGATGAACTCAGGTGTTACAAAGATTATTTTCACCTTCCAGTCCTCAGGTTTAAACAGCATTATAGTAACAGAATAATAGAAAATAGGAAATGCCTTCTGCCCTCTTCTAAGACTTTCGTCTGAAAACTGAAGAGAGACACTTAAGTCCCCTTTGATATCTAGAAATCATCTTAATGACCATGGAACAGGGCTTAAGGATAGAAAACACAGGCTGTTGACAAGCTTTATTTAGGCAGCTTTATCGATACTTGGTCAATATTAACTAACAATATCATTAATGACGTAGGAAACCAGCAAAACATGGGTTTGCTATCAAATCAGGAGCTGCACGCAAGAAACAAGTTCTACAAAATACAAGTAGTTTTCATGGTGTTCCTCAGGTTGTCTGATCTGGAGGTCTGTGGCTCAAAATCCAGAGCTTCTCCGAAGCACTGGCTGTTAACTGCCCTCTAAAGCACAAAAAAAAAAAAAAAAAGTATGGGCAAGAACTGGGAAATCTTGGTTCACAAACTGTATTTGTGAAGTCTTCTAACTGCAGACCCACCACACCTTTCTTTGGTTGTCCTTAATTTCCTTTTTTTTTTTCCTGGCTTCAGAGAAGTTACATGCTCCAAGCATGCCACACCAGAGGCCACATCTAATTTGGAAGAGGAAAAACTTCAAGTAATACATGCTCATCTCTCTTCTGTTTTTATTCCACTTAGCTCTAGAATCTGGAGCAATGAAGTGCTTTGGTCAGGATGAGGGGCCAGTGGAGATACAGAGCTGCTCCCATTTTACAGACAGGAATCTAATGCCCCGAAGTAAAGCCAGCTGAAGTTAGGAAACAAGGACTGGGCTCACATGGTAGAACTAGGGATTACTCTTGGTTCATTTAAACTTAATTAACCTGCAATTATGATTAACTCAGGGGAAAAAATTCTTTCCAAATTAAATACAAAAATATATTATTTCCTAAGTCTGTCCAAAGTTCTTATTATGTCAATATTAAAATTCATAAAGCAACACTAAGTGGCCTGAAACATCTCTAACCTTGACAGTTTTTTTCAGGGGTAATAATAATCCGCAGCAAATGCAGGCCAACCAAAAACCACTTAACTAATTAGTAGTTGCAGTCACCGAGAAAACATGAATCAACACTGTTATTACAAGTGGCACATTTGAGTGGCATCTAATTATGACTTGATGAGCACGATACTTGCATTATCAACATTACTACTGCATCCCATCAGGGACTAAAAGCCGCTGATGGCATTGACTGCGAGAAACTCCCACTCAATGGTACTGCAGCACCCAACAATCTCCTTGGCAGGGGCACCCTCACTAAATGACATGTTAAGCGTAATTACTGGTAGACATTGTAAATAAACAGGATTGGAAGTGAAAATTGTACCAAGAGCATAAGACACAATCTGACACATTGGAAGTGGCAGCCTTAATTGAGAGTTTCTTTGACTGCTCAAGATCATTTCAACTGCATTTCTCGGAGGACAGTGATTATAACTGTGGAGACAGACGGCATAATGGTATCAGCACTGCTGACAGAGCAGTGAATTAAATTGTATCTGCTGTTGTGTGAAAGCCTTGATGAGAGGTACAGATCCTTAGTGGTCTTATCATTATAACACAATGGTCATGTTGTCATCAACCTTGCTGGCTCCAATTGAAAAGAAATGATTGTGTGTTGAAGCTTTCCCCCCCACCACCACCTTCTATCTCTTGTGCTCAATAGAACCAATTTTCAGAGAGCTATGAAATCACGCAATAGGGCCTAAAATGCAGCTGCTTGGCATACAAACGGGGCCCCATTAAACTGGAATCACACACAATATGTGTTTATGCCAGGAGAACAAATAGAAGCTGAGTACAGGCCAAGTTTATTCACAGACACAAAGCCGATGTAGCTCTTCATCAATATAATTGCCTTTTATATTGTCGTTTAAATAATGGGCTCTATTATTGCCTTAAAATCCTAATATTCCTGGCATTTTATCACTATGTTTACAAGGTATGTCCTTTAAAAATGTGAAAGGAAGATAAAAGAAACCTATAAAATTTTACAACATCAAATATTACTTCAAATTTTAAGTCTTAACTACTTGACACTTTCTGCCACACTCTGGTATTCCTTGTATCATAACAAAAACAAAACAGGCTGCAATTTTTCCCAGAGGAATTAGACTTCTTAGAGAACATTCTTGCCTCACAGAACAGTTACCCAAGATCATTTAAGGCAGCAGATGATTCCTGTTGATCTTACACTATTCTCCATAATTGTATCATAGGAACAATTATAAAATAGAAGCGAGCAAATTCCTTTATTTACGCGGTCACACAAAAGTACGGGCCATGTGATTTCCTTATCCTGCATCAACTTCACCCACATTTCTAATGCTTCATCGTGCAGCTCACCATGCTGGCACAAACCAGACACAACAGACCACAATCCCATTGTGATCGTCTCTTCTGAGGAGCTATTCCACTAGGATACTTCCACTCCCATTAGATGTGCTTTGTTGCTTCCAGACACCGTACAGCTTCAATAGAACCATTACCACAAAAGTGCAAAACTGAGTATCGACATTCTCACAGACTAGGCAAGGCAAAACTTGCTCTAAAAGGTAACAGGAGATGTCAGTTCACCCTAAAAACCTTTAATGGTGTGTCTATGCTTAAAGTAATTTTTCTCTGTCTTCATGATAAAAAAAATCACTACCAGCAGCAGCAAAATTCAGCAGTAGGGTCAAATCCTACCAGTCAAATATGTCATTCCCAAATACGTTACCCCCATATATGTAATTCCCAAAGTCACTCGCAAAATCTTGGTGAGACAGAGCCACATTTACACCACTATTTTCACCACTTTGCACCTTAAGAATGCCTACCTGTGTCAGAACCTGTCAATGCTGTGATGGCAGTTACTCCGACAAGGATCAAAGTCTTACCAGATTAACTCCTTAAAACAAGGCTTTGAAGGAGAAACAGCAAGTGGACCTCGATCTCCGCATTCTTAACACTGCTTTACAGAATGCAGAGCTATACCCGTAACTCTATATCAAAGAAATTTCCACTAACACATCAACTTACTCTTCTGAAACTCCTCCAGTTTTCTGACAGCCTCATCTCGCTCCTGTTTGATTTTGTCACACTAGGAAAAGAGAAAACTGAAATGAAACACTGATCCCAGATGTTTAATTAGCAGCCAGTCACAACATGCAAAAATAAACAAAGATCAACAATAATGTACAATAATGTACAGGAGCCTATGAAAGCATCATTTCTTTTTACTCCAGTCATGGAAGATAGATGGGAAATATACATTTTAAAAAGTCATTACCCAGAGTATTTCTTAACAGAACGACAAGCTGCACTTGATTTTAGGCTCCACTTCAGAGCTCAAGATAATTTAGAAAATCCACATCATCCAAAACCGGTATAAACAAAGTCATCCACGTACCACACCACAGAAAAAGTAATTCTTTGTATTACTTTGTATTTGTACACTTTAAGTCTACTTTCTTTAACATAAATAGATTTAGAAAAGGCCTGCATTTCTATACAAAAGGCCTACATTTCTATATAAAAAAGCACTCAAAGCCAATAAACAGAGACATCCCCTTCAGTGTCATAACGCTGTGAGCAAAGCTCTGACCTGAAAAGGGAAGGATACTCTTTTTCATACCTTGATGACTACTCACCACCTCACTTTTATTAATCTTCAGGTTAATGCTAATACTACATTGGGGTTGCAATCACTGATGGAAAGGTTTTTTCAAAGACAAAGAGCAATTAAATAGACTTTTCTAATAAAACTCCTTTTATATAAGCAAATGAAAGAATCCAGAGAAATGAGTAACCTTCACAAGAGTCACAGTCAGAGAGTAACCACACTGAAAAACACATGACCCAGGGGGAAGTATGACTGGCACATAACGCGTCTCACACTCACGGTGTACCAGACATTCTTCCTCACAGGCGGCTGTGCATGTTCAAGATCATAAATTAACTTCTGGAAAAGATCTATGCGACCGAGTTCCTCACAGCGTAACTACTCCTGCAATTGCAAGGATTCCAGTCACTGGAACAGAGTTGAGAAAAGAAGAAAGCTGAAATGATTTTGCTCGATTTTCAGTTTTTCCACATGAGGACCCGCTTTGAGTTAGCCTCGAAAGGAGCCTGCTGTTAAGTAACAAGGAGGAGAGCTTGATTCAAAGGCAGCCAAATTCAAGAGAGCCCTTCTATTGGCCCCACGGGACTTTGGATGAGGCTCAAAGAAGGGTCTGCACTTGGACAGGGAGAGGATGCCACCAGTGTTGCCACAGGAGCAGTCTCTACACTGGCACTGGAAGTGCTGCTGATGGCTATCTGTGGGAGCAAGGAGCTGCACTCAACAACCCACCTCTCCTCTTGCTACTTTGGGGTGATGGGACGAGGGACAGCTGCTGAGTAGGGAGGAAAGTCTGTGAAGCAGGGAAGAGCTGCAGAAGGAGCAAGCCATGCTGCCCAGGCAGTGCCAGATGAGGACTCGCTGCTTCATCTGGCACCGTGGGGCGTTAAAGCAGAGGTTAGGAGCGTCTTGCACAGGAAAGGTGGGAAAGGAAAATCTGTGCACAAATCCTGATGCTTGCTGCCCTCCCTCTCCTCTTCCTCAGCAGAAATTTGTCTTACCTTACTGGTAGCAGCGCGGTCTAAGAACGGAAGGCAGTATAAGACACAAAAAGGAAGTATTTCTGATTGTTCCCGCAGAGCAGCAGCGCGAGCTGCTGCTGCTGCCTCTTCATGTTTTACAACAGAGACACTGTACCACACTGGCATGCTTCACCCACGGATTTTGCTGTACTCTGCAAGCTTACAGCCCACTGCACATGAAGTGGGAAAGTGCTTTTAATGCTCTGTCTAAAAAAAAAAAAAAAAATGCACACAAAAATTTGCATTTTTAAGTATCTGTTGCCTGTGGAAGTAAGCAAGATACTTCCCTGCTGATGGAAAACTGGATGTCCCAGTAGCAGAAAAATCTCCTTTTGAAATCCCTCTGCAACATGCTGCAAGGCCTAACAGCTCTCTGTGCAGCCAAAGGGGAAGCTGAATGTCCTGTTCCACTTCACCTTGAAGGCTGTTTGCAGAGAGCTCCACTTGGA
This sequence comes from Alectura lathami, assembly GCA_013399715.1. Classification (NCBI taxonomy): domain Eukaryota; kingdom Metazoa; phylum Chordata; class Aves; order Galliformes; family Megapodiidae; genus Alectura; species Alectura lathami. The sequence continues at coordinate 474,905 of VXAV01009644.1, forward strand.
CCACAGCAAACTCGACTGCCGTCCTGATAGCTCTGCACAGTTGGGGTCTGCAGGTTTGGATCTCTGCAGAGCAATTCCTGCTCCCCATCACAGCTTTCTGAATATTTTCCTTTTGCTGCTACTGTGCTTCAGGATAAAAGAGCAGGAAGAAGAGTGGGAGATCGTTGCCCTTGCTGAAATGATCAATGGAAAGCAGTCTGCCTTTTGCCTTGCAGTCAGACCTGTGCCAGCAGAGCCGTTACACAGCCCTGCAAAAACAAAAAATAGTTTATCTCCAATTTAGCTAAAAATCAGAAAAAGTTGAGATTGTCTCTAACCACTTGCACTGTTTAAAACTTGAAAATTAGGCAAACTCCTCATATAAAACAATTAAGACATAATAAGAAACATTGTCTCCCCTTCAATATATTGACCTTCCCTTTAAAACCTGAAGCAGTTAAAAATATCAAGTTTTGATACATTAGCTGCTCTCAAAAAATGCACAGAAGCCATCAAAATTCACAGCCACCTCATTTCAAAAAAGCAGTCTGAGGTGCATACAGGACAACTGTTAACTAACAAGAATATAACTCATCCTAAATGTTAAAAGAGAGGTAGTGCTCTACTACTGTAAGATAAACTGTTCACTTTTCACATTCAAGTGTTTGAATTGTTGAAGAGAAACAGTTTTCAGGCATTTATTCCACTGTCTCCTCTTGTCAGTAGTAACTGATAGCTCCAAACTCAAGAGTAACCTCAAATGGAAAAAAGGTAGAATACTCCTGGCTCGTCAGTCATTTTTTCTCTTTTTCACTTTATTCTGTTACGAGTTCCAGCTCCTCTGCAGGGCAAAGTAACTGTCTATACCATTTTATTTACTATGTTTTCACCTAATATTTACAGCATCGTTACCTCAATATAAACCAGAGGTAACTGGCAACAGACATTTCAGTCCTGAACTGGCTGTAGGAGCCAATGTGAATTCCTTGGCAACAAGAAGCCACTGCATCTGTATATTATACATATACAGTAAAGGAACCGGGCCTGTACTGGGAACTAGCACAATACCCAGAGGGCACCACACCAGCACGGGGACCTGACAGCACATGGTGATGCTGGGCCGTCAGCGACCACATCCACCTAGAAGGCTGTGGGTATCCAGGGCTGCACGCCCACTCCCACCCACCCAAAGATCTTTCGCCTCTAATTTCAGGGAGGCAGTTGGTGGGTTTCTTGTCTACTCTCATCTAACAGTCATCTTTTTTGCCAACCGCTTTGTACATAAGCTCCTACTGACTTCAGTAAAGGGCCTTCAAAGGGCAACAACAAGAAGGGGATTGTTCAGCCCAGATATTAAAATGCAAGAAGTTCACATAGTAGCCATATTGTCAATTAAGCCATTGCTAAGCAACACAAGATACGTTCTGTCCCTTTACACAGATTGTAAAATTTATGCAGATTTAATGCTAGCTCTAAAATTATTAGTTTGGCACAGCGTGCAAAAGTATCCTATGACATTTGCTATGCTTCTAGAAAGAATGAGCATGTCATCAAGGCAGAATCCCTTCTCTGTTCCCATTTGGTGACAAAACATATAATCCACTCCGTACATGTGCTTTAACAGAACAAACACCATGAATGATGTATCAGAGATACAGTATTACACCTACTGTTTTGGAAAGCTGTCTTGCCTTTTTTTTTTTCCCCTACTGGCAGAATGACAAAACACTGTCAAAACCAGTGTTCAGAGTCATTTCTGCCTGATTAGCAAGTAGTCAAATATTTATTCATGATCCGACTTAATATATCAGAACTGCATATTAACTACATTTGTGTGCAACTGAACATTAGTCACCTTTTTTTTTTTTTTCCTGAACTAGCATGGCATGTTTAGCTGGTTACTTCTCTTAGGTCATCTTTTTTTTAATTGAAGTAATCTGCCAACATCATTTTTGCTCCAGTTTTTTAAAGTGTTGAAAAATACTAACAAAAAAATGCCTGCACTCAATTTGTCAGAGACCCCACCAGAGACCTCCAAATTGGCAGTTTAACAAGAAGGTGAGGAAGAGACATTGTGGATCAAAGACTGGATTTTTTGCTCCTGAATTTTCAAAGTTGGTAGCATCCTCTTAAGCAATGGTGTTTTGAACAAAGTAGCTTACATAAAAGTCAATTTACTTTCTAATATTAAAAAGAAAAAATACGGAATAAAGGGCACATATTTTCAAAAATTAAAGTTACATCTGGTTCTCAGTTAGCTGCCTGCAATGCACTTAGTTCCACATTTCCAATATAAAGCAGGATCATTTTTCCCTTAGTTAAACTGACTTGGCTCTTCCTTCAGAGCCATGTAAGTGCCCTGGTGACTTAGAAAAAAAATTCCACTGAGTGGAATCAAAAGCACATACATACTGACTACTGTCTAAGGCCTGTGTGGTGCTTCCCAATAATCATCTGCAAATCTTAAAAATAAATTCTCTCTCATCTTCCTCCTATGGATGCAACTGTATGTCCATAATGGATACAGAGGAGGCTCACCTCACACATACTGACAGAGTGGCAGAAATTGGAAGAGCAGTTATTTGCAACTGCCAAGATCCACAGACACTGGCAGCCTGTGCTGTATTTCCTCCAGTATCAGGTCTGACCCTGCAAAGCATAAACTAGGCATAAAGTTACAGAGACGCTAATGAGCTTTCAGGATCACCCAGCCCTACAACAGTTTCCTCCAGTGTTAGCGCTGTAAGTAAACATAGCCATGACCTCACTATCAGTAAATTCTTTTTGTGCAGAAGAAATGCACTCAGGGCCTCACACTTAACCACTTGAGTCCAAGCGCTTAAACAATTAAGCAGAACTGCTTACCTAAGCTCACCAGGCTGCAGGATGGGGGTTCTTAGGTCTCACACCTTACAGCTGGGCAAATTAGTTCAGAACATGCTCAGTGCTGGAGGATTTTCAACTGCTATGCAAGTCTTTTAAAAACATCATACCAGCTTTCAGAAGAGAAGCATGAGAGTGACCACAGATATGCAATTATAAGAAAGAAATCTTGTGAAAAAGAGGAACAAGGACGAAAGAAAAGGTGAACATAAGCAGTAACTCAGAGCATCTCATTTCTGAGATGTTTTCCCATTTGGACTGCTTTTGAAAAAAATATTTCTCCATAAAAATGTAATTCAGGAAAGCCATCCTCAACAATCCCTGCCCTTTCCCCAACACACACACACAAAAAAAATATTTAAGAAATCCTAAAGCAAGCAGAACTAGGTTTCAGGGCAAAGCTGGAGAGTTCGTCCTCCATGTAGTGGACAGTGCAGCTGTAGAACTCCTCACACGTGATGGAAGCCAAGTAAACACCCCAGGCTCAAGGGGAGACAGGACAACTTCAAATAAGAGAGAGCTGTTGAGGGCAGAACACACAGAAATCGTACAGCTCAAGAAGTGCTTGAGCTACAAATGGTTTGGGGACTAGAAGAGCACTCTGTGGAGATACGCCCCTCTGTCTTTGCTGCTGGCCTCTGCCAGAGATCACATACTGTGCCACATGGCCTCTTGGTCCACCTCATTTCCATCCTCCCTTTCTCCTGAGCACTAGGAAGCTAACTGCCACAGCTTTCCCGACTGAATACAGAGGACAGATTTCCTGGGCTGTCTGAGGCTCTGGTGTAGGACAGAGAACAGGAATGCAGGAACAAGCACTGAAGAGACAAGGTCAGTGGGCAGGAGGGAGTGAAGCAGAACATGCTTAGCTCAGTGGATATATGCAGTATCATTGCTGAAACGCAATGTGAAGATAAGTTTAGAGTTTTGTTATATAAGGAGAGAGTTGTTAAGGATAAGGTGTCCCCATTATAGCCTTGAATTACAGCAACATTTGTAACAACCAGATTAAAACTGACCTTTCAGAAATGACTTCACAAAAAAAAAAAAAAACCGGAACCTCCATGCCCTAATGTACCCTACATGGCAGCTAATAAGGACCACTAATACCAGAGAAGCGGGAATTTTCTGTTTACAGTACAGAGTGGCAGTGCCCCCGTTGCCTTCTCCACTATCTAGAACTGATAAGAGGCTTTCACTGGTCCCAGTTTCTTTCGGCAGATATCTGCTAAAAAACCTTTTGCACACAGGCAATCATTTACCCAGCACAACGCTGTCATCTCTCCAAGTTCTCTCTGCAAATGAACAAGAGTCCAGGGTGAGGAGAGAGACCTTGCTGAATGTCTTGCTAGTAGTGAAATGAAGCACTTTTTAACACAATTACAATAAACCACCTAGAAAGTGGTTCTTACATACCACAGGACCTCAGAACATCATAAAATAAAGACTGCGGTAATTAATGAAGTTCAGCCCATACGTTCCGTATTTCTTTTCAAGTTAGACAGGCACACATTTCACAACAGGATATGTGACACTGCAAACCTGTTTTAAGCTGCAGTACCGTTCTGCATGTTGGAATAAGACACCTTCCTCTCCTCCTCCAAGGTATTTTGTGGAAAGAAAGGGCTGAGCACCTTCAGCAATCATACTCCTACCTTCTGAATTTTTGGAAGGGCTGGGTGAGGGCAGGGGTTGCTCTATTTCCTTTTCAGTAAGTCCCAGCATGCAAATCAAGTTGTAATAAAACAATGTTCAGATCCAAGGGAAGCAAGTTCTCCTAAGAATATCTAAACACTTGAGCTGGCCTATGCTGGCACTGTAACCATATGCAAACAGGCTATAGCAGCAGATATATCTATATATCTATATATAGATATATAAATCTATATATGCACACAGATTTCTAGCAACTTTTCTGGACTAAGACAGCTAGAATAGCTGCAGGGAGTTACTTCCATTGCTCATTAATGCATACAGGTGCAAGAAGTACT
>VXAV01009644.1:479784-505578 GCA_013399715.1 Alectura lathami
AGAAATAATCCTCAGATACAAACCTCCTCCTTTGTTTTCTTATTTTCTGCTCTAAGCTCTTCATATTCGCCAATAGCTATAAAAGAAAAATAAGAAAGAAAAGGTTAACATTGCAGCATCTCCTTTACTCAGATTAGCTTTCTATTTCATTCATTTTAAAGCTCTTCTGGCACTCTACACAGACTTTTAAACAACATAAACTTCGTTAACAGCCGATGGGTGAACTGGATATCCTTTTAGAATTGAAGTAATTGGAAAGTGTCTGAAAAGATGGCGGCTCCCCAAACAATCAATCTTTGGTCAATGGAGAGTTAAACAATCTCATTGACTGAGTTCAAAAATTGCAAGGTGAATGTACTGGCTTGCAGACAGTAGTTTACACCCACACTGCCTAAGGTTACAGATCAATGGTAGAACACACAGCTAGTGCAATATTGTGCTGCATACATGTGCATACGTACCTCCAGAGTAGCACAGCACCTAGTTATCCATTTGAATATGTTTATATAAAGCAGAAGTCCTAGGAGAGACTTTTTTCCTCTATACTCCCAAGTGGAGACCTGACAAGATGGCATGATCTACCCATGATCACACAAGAACTCAGCTGCAGGGAAGGGATCAGCCCATGGGATGCTGGAGGTCCATTGGTTCAAACCAGTAACAACACACAAAAACAACCACCACTCAGCTGCCTATTCTGCTTCCAGGTCACTGTGTAATTTTTGTGTGCCTTTTCTAAAATGTTTATTCTACTACCTTAGGGACATGCCTTCATTGCCACAACTTCCCAAGCCTATTGTGTCCCATAAGGACTGTTTGCCTTCAAGGCCACAGAAATTCTCCTGTTATTGTAAAGAACCTGAACACACCTCCAAGAGGTAAGGAAACATATTAGCAAGTTCCTTGCTAGAAAGGAACTCTGTTCAGTCTTTAAAATGCATACTATGAGAATAAAATGAGACATGATTCTACGTCTTACTCCAGCCCTTCAGTACTGACCACTTCAAATTTTTTCTCATACCCAAGTTACACTAGCATGCCAGTGTTATTTTAAGCCAGGTTAATTTGAACTAAATAAAGGACTTGAATACACAGTTTTCAGCTGATAGAGATGTTGTAGGGTAAGGGGTTAAGTTTAAGAGAAACTCCATCTGAAGGCACAAACACAAAGTCTGGTAGATTAGCAACCAGAAAACTGCTACTCCTTTCTAGCTTTAAATATTCAGGCTTTTCCAAACAAGCAGCTCCTAGAAATAAAGTCACACTTCGCATTATTGTAACATCCTTTTCCTCCCCTACTCCCAGCATTTCAAAATCTGTTGAAATAAAACTAATTCAACTCACTCTTGAAAACTAGGTCCAAGACATCACTGTTCTGCTTGTCTTAAGCATGTCTATTACTCGCACGGAAATACATCAGATGTAAAAAAACTCACATTACCCTCTTTTCTCCAAGACCATTTTAGAGATATAGGAGTGCGATACAAGATGTCTGGGATACAGCCAGCAGTTCTCAGCCAGTACCTCCGAACACACCAGGGCCCAGACCAGGAAAGGGGAAATTGTGAGACCCTGTTCCTACATCGAGTGAAAGGTAAACTGAGGAATGCTAGAAGTGCCTCAACCAGTGTCTCAACTCTGCTGTTACCAGCAAGTGTTGCAAATTCCCAGGGCTCTTAAAAAAAAAAAAAAACACCACAGTGGAATAAAACCACTGCAAACACAGTCACATGCTATATGCAAACCCACAGGAAACCTGATAATTTAAACAGATGGAAAAAATCCCCACTCCTGCTGATCCAAGCAAAAAGGTATGTCTGAAAAGTGGAATGAAGAAAACCAGGTTTCTAGAGATGTGCCTGCACCAGTAAAACCTGTAAAACCAAGGGCTCCCACTCACCTCTCTTTACCTTGTTCCCACTTTCCCTCACCTACTTCAGACACCCCGACCCAGGGGTACCAAACAGGCAGAGATTTCTAGCATCTAGCACCGAGATGCAAGAGAAAGATGAAGGTTGTACCTACAGATACTGCTTCTTTGTACTTGAAAACTGTTGGTGTCTGCTCACCTTTAAGGCAAACTCAGACTTGCCATGCAATGCTTCATAAATGACTGAAAAATGCAGCTGCAGATTCGTCCCACCCTTGACAGCTCTCCTCATCTGCTCCTTGCACCAGCAGCTCTCAAGTCATAAGCCCCTCAGGCATGGGCACAAGAACAAGTCACCACAAAACAAGCCAGCTTTGAACTTACACAACACTCCAGTGACCCATGGTAACAGCTCACCTGCGTGTGAGTGGGAGCTAAACTGCATGTTCGAGGCAGCCAGTCCCTCTTCTACCGCTGCTGGTAACCCACAACACATTTGTCATGGAATGAAAACACAAAATCATCAGCTGCTTCATGCCAAGCTCATGCTGCAGCCTTCCTCGGTGTCTTTTTACCATGCCCACCCCCTTACTGTCATTAAAAAATGATTACTGTTTTATTGAATGCAAGTAGCAACACTCTAGTATCTTATTTTAAGATCTTTCTTCACAGAAGGCAGCTTCTGGATGACGCTTTCATACAGATCCCACCACCTGGATTTTCAGGTATGGATTTATGGAACACTAATGAAGAAACGTTTTTTATCAGGCCTGGAAACTGAAATAATAATTACAAAATGACTTCACACATTTTCTGCTGTATATTAAGATTCTCCGCAAAGGCAGAACTCAGAAATTACAAGGGGCAAATGGAAAGTTGTTGAAACTTTTATTTTATTTTTTTTTAAACATCAGAGGTTTTATAGTAGAGATTTCATACACAGCTTTTCAAGCATTTCGTGTACAACAAAGTTTTGAGGCCACCCCTAAAAGAGTCAAGAGCCTCTCTGCTGCTCACTGAAGCACTGAGCTGTGTAAAAGCCGTGGAGTGCCGAGATCGCCACCACCATCCTAGGACAACCACCACCACCGGGGCATCACTTCATACGCTGCAAATCTCACATGGAGCATTTAGCCCCAAAAACCTCTCTGGCAGGTTAGAAGAAATGATTATCACTCTTTTACTCATTGACAAACCACATATCCTCTTGTACCAGGACTTGCCTAACCCTTCTGTGAGGGCCAGGACTACTTTTGCTCCTTGATCTACGAAGGCTCTCACACAGCCTACCTGGCAATGCCATCTGAAGGCTTACACCTCACCGTGGCTCATTCAGATTATGTTATGCTTGCATTACCCTAGGATGAAGATTACTGGTGAGTGAAACAAACAAGTCAGGATGCTTTACAAAAGGTGCTTTACTAAAATTCCAGAACAACTATACCACATTTCATCAAAGAATCAACATTGTAACATGTGGAGAGTAAAATTCCTATTTGGTACCCGTTAGCCTCCAGCGAACCCTGAAGAAGCATACTAAACATGTATCACATACCTTGAGGTATTGCCACTGCCTGACACTAAGCTAAGTTTATCCTGAACAGAATTATTCCTGATACACAGGAGCCTCATTGAAATAATTTAGCCGGATCCAAATGACATTTCTTTGCTTCAGGCCAACTTCATGCAGCACTACAATATGATTTCAAGACTAAGGAAAGAAAAAAATTGTGAAGAGGAGAAAATAACAGAATATTTTGGGCTACAGCTCTTCAGCCACTCAAAATTTACTCCCAGCCAGCAGCGTGCTCATTTTCAACTAGCCACAGCATAAAACAGACGAACACAGCACACTTCTCGTAACGGCCAGAAGGGACTGTCCTGAAAACATGCACCAATGCACTTCATCTGTATTAACGTGAGCAGGTAACTCTGCATACTGTTGCCTTTCGATTTTAAGTTGCCAACCTGTGCCTCCTAACAGAAGATGAGTATTATCTCAATTAGATGTTCTATACATTAGATACTTATGATAAAAAGCATTTCTTAGGAAAACAAGGTGAAAAAGTAAAAAGAATGTAATGATCATAAATTATAATGAACTGAAAATGCACCTTGATGCATACAGTGAGACTTCCCACTCTTTTTTTTGTAATAAAAAAAGTTGACACAAATAAGAAAACCCTATGCTCATACACTTCAGCATCTTCATTGCAGACCAGAGTGGCCTTCGAGTAGATGGAGAGCCCTTCCGTGCCAAACCAGCCCATAGTGCCACCTCAGCATTTCAAACCTCCATCACAAAATAAGTAGAGCACAAGGAAAGCACACATCATTCCACTACCTGTCCTTCCAGGCTGCAGACTGGACATGTATTTACTGGTGCAGGCAAGAAAGTCCTTAGCCCCAGATGAAACAAGCTATCCCACTGAAGTCACTTCGTTGGCAGCAGCAAACCCATGCCTGGCCTTTGGCAGTTTCAGATACACCGTTAGAGGGAGAATTGTCCCTGACATCTAGACCACAGCAGAAGCTTTAGCGGGCTGGCTTCTGCCCTAGTGCTCATCCCAGCACACCTGGAAAATGAAGAGTCAGGCCAAACCTGCTGCACAAACTCTCTCTCAAATAGCAATGACCTCCTGACAAGCAAAGAGCACACATGAGCTGTGAACTGCTGTCAAGAGTGACAATACAGGTGGGAAGGACGCGATTTTTCTGTTGTTCCCAATTTTATGCTCAAAGACCCTCTCGCTAAACCCAAGCGTTCTCTATACCATCAGGACGTGGGGTGGCATTGGTACACCCCACGTGTACAACGCCCATGTACAAACCCTAAGATTTATGTAACAAACACTACACAGAAAATATAAATCGCGTGTAAGTGTATATGGGTGTTAACTCTGAGGACTGTAAGTCAGATTTTGCATCTGTGTTCCCACATGCTTTAATTTCACTCAGATCTGCAGAAGCGTGTACTACGAAGTGGTTCATGAGAACCCAAACTTGTGTCCTGAAGTCCTACAGCTCACCAGAAACCAAGCATACCGCAGCCTGATAAAGCCTAAGCTTGTATCAAAAGATTTGCCTTCACAAGTTTCTAGAAAAACAGATAGGGTTCCACAGAAGAAAATGAAGTGGGAAACACTTTTAAACTCTAATAAATGAAGGAAGTGTTCGAACAGGTTAGGTTTTGCTGGGGAAACGATGGCTACTGCACACACAGACCCATAAAGACGTGTACATGGAAACAAATCTGTAGAGCAGCTGCCTACAGAAGAGAATACAGCAGCCAACAAGATAGCCTGCCCTGAGTAAAGAACTTCCTCTGGCCATAAAAATTACCTCTCTGCTACAACGAACACATTCGTCAAATCACATTAAGAGCCTGCCAATAGTACATACTTCAAAAGTACTACTCGGAGATATTTGTGCCAGACTGACAGTCTGTACTTCAGAAGATATATTCAAAGTTTCTGGCACTATTCTTTAAGAGATTGAATAGATCTAAAAAGGAAAAAAAATAAAAACAAAAAGTTTAAAAATCAACGTTTGGGATTAGAGACTGGGTATCATCACACCGTCAAAAAAAGACAACATACAAAGTAAGATAAGGCCTTTAAAACAGGTGAAGAAAACCATGTTGAGTATATTTGCAGTTAACAGTAGTTGTTAACTACAGTAATTTAGCAAAGCCATCAGAACTTTGGCTGCGACAGTGGTGGCTGAAGAGCAGTTTTACACAGTGTGTAACTCCAGATGTTTTGGTTGCTGACTGCTGTTTTGAGCCGAACAAGGACATGACACAGCTGAAGGTGTTTCTTTAAGAACAAAGTTCCTGCAGCATCAATAAAACCAAAGACAAACAAGGCAATCTTGGCTGGTAATTGATCAGGGCTATGATGCAGCTGTTGGGCTGGTTTGGTGCCCTGCTGAAAATACCACTTTTAGGTAACACTAATAGCTACAGCATACCTGCTTTATCTAATCAAGCCATCTCAGAAAGCTATTTAAAGTATTATTTGAGTTTTAATTCTTTAAGTCTTAAATGTCATCGATACAGAGATCATGTTTCTTCACGATGCTCACCTTAAACTTGGCACTGGAACAAGCTGAGGAAGGAGCAGTGTCAAGTGTCCAAGCCTAATCCACAGGACTCGGAAAATTCAGCATGGGTGAAAGATAAGCCTATCATGCTCACAGAGCGTTTCAGTGTCCTTGTCGCTGTTCAGAGCTCTGCCAAACAGCCAAGTGAATTTGTCCAGACACCAGTCAGCGTCACAGCTGCCACTGAGGATTGCACAGCAGCCACAACTACCTGCCTCAGGTGCAGTCTGCTGACCTTGTTCAGGAAAAGTAAAAGCAGCATTGAAACATAACTGCAATCAGCCACGCACACAGCTGCTACCTTCTCCACCTTCCGGATCACCTTCCAGCCAGCTTAGTTAGCTACCTGGCGTTTACGTGCCGGGATGTCTCTTAAGACTGGAAGAACAAACCCTAAACCAGAAACTGAGCAAGGGTTCTTGGATGGATGTTTTCAAACCCCCCCAAATCAAGGGGTGTTATCCAGAAATCTGACAACAGACCAGAACATTACAGAAGCTTGTAGCCATACACAACTGGAAGTGCAATAAATACAGGGTCCTGAACAGCACGCTCAGCACCCAAAAGCGTGCAGAGACTGCAGATCTTCCACCACCTGCATTTATTTTCAGGGTAATATTGCTACTTATACCTGGAAGTAGCAAAGAGGAAAAATACTAGGTTTTTTTTTCCTCTTTACATATCACCTCTGTTTTACAGAGCATCCTAAAACTACTTGAGGAAAGCTGTTAGTATTTAACACAGCTTGCCTTACCCACACTAACAATACTGAGGTCATGGCTGTTAGGGTAGTTTTATGCATCTCATTCCCTTTTCAACATTTGGGGTCTTTGGACACTTCAGACTTGTCAGTTAACATCATTTAACTACGGTGCGCTAGCATAACATGCTGTTTTGCATCTAAACCAATGCAATATCAAAAAGAAGTTTTCCAGTGGATAATTCTTCTCACATAAAAACCAGCTTCCTAGATGGCCATGCAATTACAAAAACTCTTGTTACTCTCACAACAAATTACTACTGCTCCTGCATCTGGAGAACATCACTAAGAACAGTGCGTTACGGTACAGGATCTGCCTGTTAGCTTCTATCTCCACAGCTTAAGAGGATCTAGGACATCTCAGCTAGCACTTGAGTTACAGCATCCTTCCTTTGAATTAACTCCTGGAGTCCCATAAATTTTCTTTCAGGCAATAAAGGACACTCAGTCTACTGGAGCTGAGTCTGAAAGAAGACTTTCAGACACCAAAACTGATAACCATAATCCTTCTGAAGTCAATGAGAGCATTCTAAGCAATTTCAAGAAGTTAGGATTCCTCTGAAGAATAACCCAAGCTTGCCTTGTTAGCAACTCATTATTGTCATTTTAGCAACTGCCATTCTGGCACAGACAACTCTTCAGAAGCCAACAGCACTGGAAGGAAGCAGTCATTTAGTGAAAAAAGAAAAAAAAAAAAAAAAAAAAAAAAAAAANAAAAAAAAAAAGCTTTTTAGCCTTATTTTCTGGTCACACAGTATCAAAACACACAGCTACATGACCATCATGAATTTTACACCACCTGTAAGTCAGAATCTAGCCATGACAGATAACAATCATGAATTTACAATGCTGAGCATACAGGAACAAGCAAAAAGTGCCAAGGTAGGTGATCATAAATGGTCACCTGAAACTTGGTTCAGAAAATCTCCTGCTACACAGCAGAGGTGACCAAGTCCATTTAAAGCCTGAACGAACACACTGCACATGAAGCTGTGAGACCAGCAGCACGCCGACCAACCGCTGGACAGATGTTCACAGGCAAACATTCACCGCTCAGGTGGCTGATAACTAAGTCCTGTGACTGCCATCTCTTTAAAGAGAGAAGGTAGAAACTTTTCTAGACCAGCTTGGTTTGGAAGTAGATTGACCAATGGAGATGTAGGCTACCTTTTGATATCCAAGCTCTTTTCTTTGTCTCTTCTTAACACAAGATGTCTTAGTGCTGCACTCACGGAGCTGAACATCAATAAGGCTGAAGTGATGAACTTCTCCACAAAAGCACCGGGTAGTGACTCACAAGGGGAACCCCACCAGCCCAAGCCAAATGCATTCATTTACACTGGAACCACAAAGGCTCCACAGAAACCCCCAGCATATCAGGGCCAGCCCTGCGCTATCACCGGCAAGTTTGAGCGCTGAGTAGTAGCAGAGCAGAGGGAAGGTGTTTGGCAGGTTGGTGTAATAGATCCTGCCACGCACCACAGCGGAAGGGACAGGGATTTCCGAAAGAGCAAGGAACTTCCCATGGAGTTTAGCAGGACTTTCACCTCTTAGAGCAGGCCAGCACTCCTGCTGAGCACGTCTTACAGAGGGGTACGGTCAGACAAACACCCAGGCGTCACTGAGGGGGTTAACGCCTGCAGCTGCCTGCTCAGGGGCTACCAGCACCCAGGCTTGGTGAAACACCAGGCAGACGGACCCGGGGCGGCAGCACCCCGCACACGTGCTGAGCTCCTCGCCCTCTGCCCGCCCCACACCACCATCAGCCACCTCGATGCCCGCACCCCGACCGTGCTCCAGCAGAAAACCGGCAGCTGTGGGGAGGCGAGGCAGCCAGGACAGCCACTGACAAGGGGCAGAGCCGCAACGTGCCAGCTCCCGTTTCTTAAGGCTTTTTTTTTTTTTTCTTTTCTTTTTTTTTGGCCCTCTGCTAGGTTTTTGCCGTGTGTCTCCTCTTGCCAGGTGTCTGTGCGGTGACATCAGCCCTGAAGCACCCAGGTGCTCAGGGAGTTCTGCTTCTCCTGCTTCACAACTGAGATGCTCATGCTTTGGCAGTGATTTCGTCGTGCTCTGGGTCTGTTGCTGCTCCGCAAAGCACCTTTTACTCTGGTGCTCCCCCTGCGTTGTTTCCTGGTGGATGCAGCGGATGGGGCCTTTTGTCACACCGCAGCCCCCAGTTAAGTTCCACAGCACGTGCTGGTAAATCCAGGGTGGGCTGAACTTGAGGAGCAGCATCCATCATCAAATCTATAAGCAGGATATAGAAAGGCCAAGTGTGAATAATTACTGCTCAGATGCTAATTACCTGGGCCGAGACCAAGCTGAACGTACCGAGCACGCTGCTAACAGGAGCAGCCTCCGGACCACGCTGTGTGCCCGTAGCTCTTGCGCTGTTCTCCCTGCATGGGAGTAGCTCAGACATCTGCTCACACGTGTGCATCCCTGAATGCTCTCCTGCTTGTTTGTNTGCGAGTGGGGGTGTTGTGGGGGGGTGGGAGGGGAGAACCCCCGCAGGACGCTGGGCGGGGGAAGTATTCGCCCTCATGATCCCATTCACCTGGCAGGGGTTTTAATGAGCGCTTTGACGTGACTTGGGGGAACAGCCTTCGCCTTGGGGTCAACGTCCAAGGGACCAGCGGGGACATAAAACTGCTGCTTGAGTTTAGCATTCGTACAAAGAAAGTGAACAATTAAAAAAAATAAATAGGAGAGCTGCACTACCGTTCGCAGAGATCCTAGAGAAGCAACTGCAGGCCAGTTCCGGTGTCCAACAGGACCAAAACTTCAGGCCGGAGGTAAAGACCCTGCTCCATTGGTCTCTGAAGAATACAGTTCTGCCTGTTCCTCAGAGATTCCCATGTGGAAAAGGAGAGGATCCAGCAACGGTCTCTGTGATACCTGGGTTGTCTGGAGCCTTGCGCTGAATACACACAGTAGCTACACAGCAGAATGTGGTTCTACCCCAGTTTTTGCTGAACTTCAAAAACTAAAAAGCAATTTAATTTCAAACTCCTATCTTTGATATTAACTAACCAAATGCTGTGAGACACGTGAGTCACAGTGAACAGTGCTAGACTGGGCTTGACATTGAGCTCGTTTTCAAAAACGCGTTGCCAGTCGCTGGAAAGGAGCCAGGAGTCCATGGGAGCTGTACTGGTGTCTCATAAATGTATGATGTGCTCAGGTAAGGCCATGCAGAAGGTTCAGAAGCTAGTCAGCTTGTTTTCAACTAGTCAGCACAAAGCATGTTTAACTACTCCAAAAGTGAAGTTATAAATCCATGCTCCTAGAAGCAGAGTCATATGCAAAGAACCTTGGAAAACAAAGGCTCTGTAGAGGTCATGGGAAGCAAAGCGTGCAGGTAATTACATACATGCTGCGGTGAGGTGCTGCAGCAGAACTGGATGTTCGCTGAAAACAGGGAAAAAAAAAATTCCCCTGTGACATGGTAAGATCAAAATAAAGATACTCTATCCATCTCTTCAGAAGATGGTACAGAGTCATTTATAGAGAAAGCTAAAGAGAAAAAGTGATTCAAGGTTTGAGGAGAGGGCTTCGCAATGAGAGACTTCAAACCCTTGATCTTTTTAATTGAGCAGAAAGGAAACAAGTTATTTGATTACATTAATTTCACAGGAGAAAATCCTTGGTACTTGAGGGCTTTTCAGCCTGGTGGAAAAGACTCAACCAGAATCTGTGTCTGCAACCAGAAGCTGAACGTAAAAGCTACAAATAAAGTCACACATCAGTAAATGCCTCCATTTTGAAGAGCACAGAGGACCTATTTAAGTCTTTGGAGTTCTGGGCTGACCCTGGTTTCAAATAGCCCCCACTTTAAGTCAGAGCAGTTTTGCCAGCATTTTGATTTTTAGTGTCCTTTCTTGGGCTGCCTGTTGGCTTCCCTTCAGCCACAGGTTTCATTCCAAACCCCCTTCCCTTTGCTGATATCACCCCTTCCATTCCCAAACCAATTTCTTTCATGCAGTGGAATAGCAGGATTTGCAAAAGAGTCATTGTAGGGTTGCTTACCCCTGCGCTGTGCCAAGGCAGCGGACATCTTCATATTGCAACAATGTTCTGTCTGTTGTGCTCTGCCAGAACAGAGCATAAAATCTCTTTGATATCCACCGAGACAGTAAGCCAATTCTTCCATTATTTTATTTATTTATTCAGATTAAAGTATTATGGGTCAAACCATTTTCCTTCCATAATTCCAATATTGCAGCTTCAGCATTGTTCTTATTGTTATTATTCACTTAGACCTGCGTCGAGTACCCTGAAAAATAAGCATTTAAAACAAGGATGACCTTGTTGCAGAGCCTTTTGGTTGCGATAGTAGGATAAGTGCCACACAACATTGTTCCTCAAAGGTGCAAATCAATCATTAATTGCGAGACAGTCTTGCTTTTTTTTTTTTTTTTTTTTTACAGGTTAGCAGACAACAGAAAAATTAACTCTTAGTGAATTTGCAAATGGATCCCCCTGTACTCTAAGAAGGACTTAACACCTCCAGTAGCATTCCCCTAGATCATGAATTCAGTTCATTGTTTCCAAGCCATTTTAAATAAGAGACAGTCCATAATGCTTATACTATTCTGTGTAATAATATCTATATTGTCATCTGATACAGTAAACCACTGAGAACACAAAAGGCTTGTGCAGGCAATACAAGCATCCAATATGGGATTTCACACTGCCTAAACAGAGATTAGGTAGTTACCGCTTCCTGTGTCAGGGAAAGAGAAGCAACATTGTACTTTGAACATAAATAGCCAGCTTCCTGTCACAGCATTTCAATAATATTATTTCTTGCTTGTTAAATTGGAAACCTAAGACTAAATGTGTTTGAAAACTTGTTCAGTTCCCAGGCAGGGAACAGGGGAAAAGAAATCAAGGATTGAGTCACTTTCTGCTGGAAAATCCACATCAGTGGATGATATCATGGATATCCACATCCTTTTGAAGTGGAAAATTCAGATTGATTCACCATTATCTTTGGGTTCCACATCTATGTATCTGTTCCTCCGAGACCTGGAATAGTTTTGTCACAGACTGAGGTTTTGAGAATCACAACTGACAATTGGTAGGGAAAAAAAAAAAAAAAAAAAAAAAGACACTGGGAAGGCTCGAAGCACTTTAGAAACTAGGATTAAAATTCAGGTCTTGTCCAAGTGGAGCAGTGATTTTTTACTGGATATCATTCTACACAATTATATACTATTCTACACAAACTATTCTATATATACATCAATAAATTAATTGCATCATTCCTGGAAGTTAGAGTAAATGAAGGCAATATATGGCTGTAAACAAAATACAAATACTGGAATGTAAATGCTGACATAAGACACACCGTGGTTTCTTCATGCTGTGCTTAGTTCTGGTGGGACATCAGAGAGAATAGTGTGCCAGGTTCTAATAGCACTCATCAAACTGAAACACAGGCCAGCTGGGAGACTCTCCAAGGGGGGAAAAAAAAAAAAAAGTGCATTTGGGGAGATTATTTGCTGTAGAGAAAACTGAAGGGAAGAATAATGACATATACTAATAGTAAAAGACTATCACAAAAGTTGTTGTTGATAAACTGTCCTCAGTAAATTGTAAGAGGGAAGACAAGAGGGGCTAGGTATTGAAAAAGGTTTTCTTAGTGAAAGCACTGGAATAAGCTACAAGCAAGGGGGAAGGTGAAATCTCCAGAAGTTTCTAACAAATATAGACCCATGGAGCTCTGCCACTCTGATAACCTCCATGGGTGACGGGACTGAGAGCAAACGTCACTCCGCTCCTCCAATTCCACCACACAAAGGCTAACATCATAGAAGACCTTCCCTGCAATCCTTCCAGCATTTCACAGGAAATCTCCTGTCTCCAGGCAGGTCCGCAAACACACGGGAACTGGCGATGGACTCATGCTAAGCTACAAGTGGGATCTGAACGATCATACACCCTCCCTTCAATCTCTCAAGATGGTAATCTACACCAGGTATTTTGGAAGGGTTTGCAAAGCATCATTTAAGGGATGATTCACATATCTCAGCTCCCACTCCTTGTTATTCACAGACAATGTTGTTTAATCAGCTTTATTGGAAATAACACTGACATTTGTTCAAAACCCAGTTGTTGTTCTTCTTGCAGCAGGACAGATTTATTCTTTGCACCTGCTGCTCCCCGGACCATACACAGGGCCATGTGGGCTCCCCCTATTCAGGATGGGGCACAGCCGTGGCTCCACAGCTCTGGGGAACTGGGGAGTTGTGGAGTTGGGGCTGTACCAAAAAGTAAGAGAAAAACAAGTAACAAAGGACTCAGCACTGCAATGGATAAGAATCTGGCTGGTATCAATTTCACAAAACAATATAAAAAAGGATAACAAAATATAAAATGGAAAGTAAAGTACTTAAAGATTTTAGCTTTCATGACTTTCTTTGAGATACAGCTTAGTGAGATGTTGAGCACATTCCTGTGTTTTCACTGATGCTTGGAGCTCATAAAAACAAACAGCTCCCAACATGTATGCATACTCAGACCATTGTGCCTGTGCAGAACGTTACTAATAATTAGCTTGCGTAGCATTTTTGAATTTTTTTTTTCATGTTTAAAAGCATGTTGTATGCCTTTTCTCCCTCTGGATGGGATTTTGAGGAGTATTCACACAGACAGACTTTGCAAGTTGAAAATTTCACAGAATGGCAAACTGAGCCAAACACTCTTTGCTTTTCACATAAAATATCTCCTAAATTCATAGGACTTTGAAGGGTACTGGAAACACTTGTCTTGTGAATGAGTGATTTTGACCTGGAATCAGCCAGAGACAGCAAATTGTGAACCCTATCTATTCACGCTGACAGGTTTTGGATATGTTTTTTTTTTTTTTTTTTTTTTTTTGTAACTTAGGTATTTAACAGAGCACTGTGCATAACTGTACCTGCAGAAACAAAGAGGGCGGTACCTTACCGCACTACAGTCAAATTTGCTGTACATATTATCCATACTAGAATGGGCATATTCCTATTCCTCATTTGAACTTACTTGGAACTTCAAATGGACAAAAAGACAATCTCACCTCTCATATGCAAATAAAAGCCTAGCATCTCCAAAACAAATTGCAAAGAAGGGAGCACGGACCTGACATGGCTGTCAGAGAAGGGCATGCTCTTCTGAAGCAGCAACATCCATCCATCCCTGCGAAGCCTAAATGAATTCCCGTCATCCTACTGTTGAGGAGAGCTGCCCTGTGGAAACCACTGTGGCTACATGCTGAAGTTACCCTCAGGGCATGGCTGCAGCCATATGTTTACCACTTTCAGAGCAGACATATTTTGGGGGAGGGGGAAATAATAGGGCCAAGGAAGAAAAAACTACGTAATCACCGCATGGAAAAACAACTATTAATAAACTCCATTAAAAAAAATGACAATAGCTATGTGAGTATATAATTGACACAATGAATAAGACTAAGCAGATTATCTGCTGAAGTAATGTATATTTTTCCATCAAGCCAATCAGTGCTGAATAATGACTAGAGTAATATATCTGGGTAAATATAAGCACTTCATGTTTCCCTAAGATGAAAACTAACTAATCAACACACATTCAAACCAGAGCACAAGTATGATTAAAAATAAAAAACCCAGATAATACAGATTCATTTGAAAAACTTAACCATTTGATGAGAGACTCTGGCATGATCTTTCCTATTTCCCCACTTCTAGGATGGCAAACACTTCTATGCTCAAAAAAGACAAGCTGTGATTGGAGGATAAATCAGAAGATTAAGTATTTAGCATGGCATTTTAAAATGCTTTAATTATGCTGTAATTAACAACGCTGCCTATTCAATTTACAACTATAAAATAAACAAGGCAAATTACAGCAACTCTCCCTTTGTAGTAGTACGCCCTAGTTTATAGATGCTCACCTCGTGTAGCTTGGTAGAAATAGGTGTTCCCTTTATCTACAAGGACAGACAGGTGGTGGGGTTCTTCCACTGAGACATGAACACCTGCCAACACATGCAAGGACACACATTTAGAGACAGCAAATAGCTCAGAAGTGATTTGCTATGTTCCTGCCAGCAAAATGAGAAATCTCATTTGCTTCCTGCCTGGCAGGGACAAACATCACTCTTGGAAAGCAAGAAAATGAGTCAGCCTCCAGACCTCTCTCCTGAGTACTGCAGGACTCAGTTTCACCAGTGTCGCGCTGGGGAGGCTGTGCTAACCTCCAGCAGTTCTTGCAGTAGCTCTTATATGCTCCTCTGGAGTTCTTCCCTTGCAGATTCTGTAGCTCTTTGGATAAAATGGGCCACTAGTGCAGAGATTAACAACATTTGTATGGGAATGTTGTGGCAAGAAACATTTTGTTGTGTCCGATAGCGTTGCAAACACTCTTCTTAAAGTCACAGAAGGGCAGAATATCGGAAGCTGGAAGGGACCCACAAGGATCATTGATTCCAACCCCTGGCTCCACACAGGACCACCCAAACCCAAACCCTGTGTCTGAGAGCGGTGTCCAAACACTCCTTGAGCTCTGGCAGCTTGGGACTGTGCCCACTGCCCTGGGGAGCCTGTTCCATGCCCCACACCCCCGGTGCAGTACCTTTTCCTAACCCCCAGCCTGACCCTCCCCTGACTCAGCTCCATGCCGTTCCCTCGGGCCCTGTCGCTGTCCCCAGAGAGCAGAGCTCAGTGCCTGCCCCTCCGCTGCCCTGGGAGGGAGCTGCAGGCCACTGTGAGGCCTCCCCTCAGCCTCCTCCTCTCTGGGTCAAACAAATCAAGGGACCTCACCATATGTCTTTGCCCTCCAGATCCTTCAGCATCTTTGCAGCCCTCGGACAGTCTGTTTTATGCCCTTCTAGTATTGTGTTGCCCAAAACTGCACACAGTGCTCAAAGTGGGGCCGCACCAGAGCAGAGCAGGAAACTGGGTTACTGTGACCACCTCAAAGTGTTCCACTCATTTCTGGGGAAGGAATGGGCTCCTGTCTCAGGCATCCTGTCACTTCTTGAAACCAGTTGCAAGATGCTTTTTGTCATGGCAGTTACTCTCTGGAGTGACCAGAATCATTAAAAACAAAGAAGAAACGTCTCTGGTAGCTCTGCCAGTAACAGCTCAGTAGCCCAAGAGCTGGTAGCTCCTCTGGCAATTCCCAAATCGATTCCAAATGGTGTGACTTGGAAAATTCTGCACTGAATAATGATTGTTAAATGTTCAACTTTTTTTTGACATATGAAAGAGATTCTACAATGTGTTTGTTCTCCTACCATTTGTAATGTAGTTATAATAATCTTTTTCATTTTAAATGGCCCTGTTTTTTATGCCAACAGGCCAAAAAACTATGCTGAGAATGCTGCTGAGAGTTTCTAAACCCCCTCTTGGTTCTCATAGAGAAGCTGTTGAAGTACGGGCTGGCTGGGCAGACTTGAGATGGATTGAAAACTGGCTGAATGCTGTGCAAGGGGTCAGCACGAGGTCCAGTCCTGTTTGACATCTTCATTAATGACCTAGATTGTGGGGCAGAGCACACCCTCAGCACGTCTGCAGCTGACACACAACTGAGAGGAGCGGCTGGTACCTGGACAGGCTGGAGAAATGGGCTGACAGGAGCCTCTTGAAGTTCAGCAAGGGGAAGTGCAAAGTCCTGCACCCAGGGAGGAGCAACCCCATACACTGCATGCTGGGGTCACCCAGCTGGAAAGCAGATTTCCATAGAAGAACCTGTGGATCACAGTGGACACCAAGTTAAACACGAATGAGCAATGTGCCCATGCCACAAAAGAGGCTGTTGGTGTCCTCAGCTGAATCAGGAATGCCGCAACGTTCTCTCTTCCATGCTGTTCTGCAACAAGGAGAGAGGGGCTGGTGGGACTGCATGTGAATGTACCTGCTTGAAAGAAAATCTGATGTTCCCTAGTACAAAAGCAGCAGCAGTCTGGAAATTTGATAAGTTCCTGTTTAACAAGCATCTGGGCTGCATATAGCTCATCTGCAGATAGCTTAACAGCATTTACTCCCAACAGTCCTGATTCTGATACCTCTAAACCATTGCAGTATTTTACCTGTCAGGCCGTGTGATGATGATAAATGACAACAGTAATGAAGCTACCTTTCTATCCTAGGAAGAAGGAAAGATCTATCAGCTTGAGTGAAAAATAAACAAATAAATAAATCTCAGTCACATAACCTTAGCCAAGTATCTCTGTGCCCATTATTTCATTGTGGAACAAGAACAGAATCAGATTTAAGTGTGCACAGATATTTACCATGGAAGAAATCATAGGCAAAGAACATGTGAAATCAAATGAGGAGTCACTGAATAAAAAGTTATTCCTTAGTCACTTATTCCTGGTGTTGATAGTGGTATTTTAGACCTTGTTCTTTGAAAAATAACTAACATCATGTCAAACAAAATAAAATCAGTTAGCTAGAAATTTGTGTTGCTATACAGCAGTCAAGGTCTCTTGGTACTGATCACAGACATGTTAATAGACCATTCATTATGCATAGCTTTTAAATTCAATACCACTGTTGTTTTGCCTACGTCCTTATTACAGTGCTCTGCAAAGTTACCTTCATAATTAATTTCTACAGGAAGGGCAATTCATTTTACTTATAATAAGCAATTTGGCAGCTTATGAGAAATAACCCAAAGCCCTGCTTCCACAGTACACTTTCCATCAAGTATTTATGTGCAACTGGAGGCACTCTCTCTCTCTTTCCCCCTCTCAGCTGAACTTTGCATAGACCTCAACAGTAGCTGATGCTTTTGTTCCTGTTGCAGACTTGTCCATTTTCTGGTGCTTTCACTACCTCAATTTTCACTACATAATTAGGGTCAGATGCTAGTTGCCTGAATTAAAGAGCATTTGGACTCTCCTTCCAACAAGACCTTCTACTCCCTTCTTGAAAAACAAAGCTGTCACACACATTCTTTAGAAGGTGTTGGATTACGTTACACCACTTGACCACACTTGCTATTGCTAAGATAATTATGCCAGGTATTTTGCTGATAAAAATCACCATGGCATTAACATATGCTGCAGAGCTCTATTAATTCAAGTCAGTAGAAAATCAAGCATTTTGTAAGAATTTAGAGCCAGAGACAATGCTCAAAGCTTACATAAGTGTTCTCATCAGGTGAGCTAGCATTTCTGGAAGTTCTCCAACAGGGGAAAAGTAAAGGAACCAAGGAATGAGAAAATTTACTTCCACAGAGGTATCAGGCAAACTTTCTCCCACTTAAACAACTGTTCGTTATCATTCGCAAAAAAAAAAAAAAAAGTACACCCTTTGCAACTGTCTTCATTTTGCTGATATGCCATAGCACAGGGTAGCTCCTACTGTACCCTCAAGTGCAGCTCCTGGTAGTGCTATAAACAGAGAGGAATTGTGTAATGGATCGAGCTCATTCCCTTGTACTAGAAATTCCAAGAAGTTTGTAAAGAGCAGGTCAGGAGAGAGGAAAAAGCTCTTCACACTGATGTTTTCTGGGACTGAGCTTGACCCAGAGTGTTTGCTGCCATTTAAGAGGACTCCCTGCTCTTGGAGCCTATGCAGAGCAACTTGTTCCTGCAAACACCCAGCCACGCAGATGAATTTGCTGCATGGGCTGGCTGGAGCCAGAGGGTTGCCATGTAGCTTCTCAGTGTTATGTGGCCTTTCCAGATCCGCAGCAAGTTTTCTGCAAGCTTTCACTTGGACTCTGAAGCTGCAAATGGAATGTGAAGAGAGGAGTGATGGCCCACTGCAGAGTGCTTCAGCCACAGACCAAAGCACAGACTGCACCATCCTCATCAAAATGGGACATAAGAATTCTTTGGCATGAGCATTTGGGGTAAAAATCCCACTCAACACAATAAGGTTAGCTTTCAGTAACCACCTTAACTTTAAAATTATTCTCATTTCACCCCATTTTACCCAAGTGAGGTATACTTCATTCCTTGGATAATATATTCTATTTCTATTACCAGAAGTAGCACATATCATATTCTCACTCTGACAGCACTTTTACTGTGTATGTAGATTCTACACTGCAACTTATCAAAGTGGGTGACAAATCCTGCATTAGCCACACCTCTGGATCTCTAGACTAGATCAGAGGATTTGGGGAATTAATTGCACTTTTTAACTAACTACTTTCACATTCTGCACATCAAGTGTATGTTTACTCATGTATAATAAAATTCCATAAAACTGTGTGAAAACAGTCTTTTAATGCAAAAATAAAGGAACACTCAAAAAATGCTACATCACACAAAACAAGTGCAATGCAGTAATCTAATAAAGCAGTGTTATCGCAAGGTGAGTTGTTTTGTTTCAGCTGAGTGCTTGAAATGCTATCTAATGTCTCTGTGGAAATAGCAGAAAGACACAACAGATGTCTCAGATTTTTGCTTTTCATGTCTTATTAAAATCAAGACAAGATGGAGAGGCAAACAAGGCGTTAATCATTTTTCTCTCCCTAGAAGTTCCTAGGAACGCTGCCTAAAATAAGAGGCAGTAATAACTGAAAGACAAAAAGCAATTTAGATTATGATGAGCATTAATAAATAAAAGGGTTCATCAAAAACACCATTCCTGAAGATAAAAGGTAGAAGAAAGCAGAAAAATTCTGTGAGCTGTCCATCTGGATAAAGTAGCAGTGTCACTGCAGCCTTCAGCATAGCCATCTTGTATTATTCCCCCCCAAAAGCACTCAGCTGAGAAATTCAGAATGAGGTGCTTGTGATCTGATTTGTACTGGATACTTCTGACTATCTCATTCAAACGTGCAGCTGTGGCCTCTGAACCACATCCCTGATCTGCAGGGATGGGAAATCTGCTACGTGAGTAGGACTTGGGCTACTTTGAGCTTCTAGTTCAACATTTGCAACAGAGCTTCCTACTGCCATCATCTAATGTGTCTCCATCTCCTGCTTTTGTCAGCTCTCCTCACTGTCTTGCAAGCAAACCAGCAACATTTGCCATTGCTGATTATCTGCTAAAGAGGAAGTATTAAAATTTGCTTTGCAGTGCAATCATAACCACCTACACTTAGCAGTAGAAGCCAAAGCAATCCCCTGATCTCTTATTTTATTATTTTCTCCTTTTGTTGCTTAAGGAAGATGGGTATGTAATTTACATTGACTATACAAAGCAACTCCTAATAAGATGAAAATGCTTAGAGAAAATGGGGGTGCAAAGCAGAACCCACGTGCTGCGGGCCACATGCTGCAGGACGTGCTGCAAGGCTCGCTGCGCTGCCCCGTACGCCGTTCCCACGGTGGCTCCTGCAAGATGCTGCTTCCATCGCCATCCTCCCAACACTCGTGCTGCTGCTGCACATTCATAGGCAAGAGGCCAAGTGTTAAACCCTGAATCATCACAGGCTGCACACAGAAGTGCTCAACAGAACATTAGAGAAGTGATGCTGCTGTGAGACATCGGGCAGTGCTGCAGTATAAGCCACTTAAAGATTATGTGCAGGAGTCTGGCTGAGATATTAAATAATATTTGTCCTGTTTCTGCATGCCTGAGCTGAAATTCTGTATAGGAGTCCACACAAAAGAGCTTAGCTTTGATCTTAAAAATGTTACCCTTCAGATAAAGAAACTGAAGAGGCAGCATTTCTTTCCCTGGTTGTTTTAAGGCCTGGATCTCAAGGTGTTGACACTGATGGACCACATTGGTGCTAAGTGTCTGAAAAATGACAAAAAAAAAAAAAAAAGAACAGTCTTTATTCAGTGAATGATCTCATAGGTAATGCCAAAGGCTATAATCAACTGTTTAGTTCCTTTTTGCCTTAGGAGGATGCAGCCAGGACAATGGGGACCCCTCCCTATTATTTCCAAACCTCAGATCTCACCCTGGCCCCACAGCTAGTGATGGAGCCCATAGACAAAGCAAGCACCAGCACCTCCATCACCTCCAGTGGGATGTCCACACTGCAGTGAGCCACCTCCTCTGCCCACCAGAGGAGCAGCATTGGAAGATTCATCCTTGCTGATCACTGATCTTGTGGGCGAGCTCAGACTATTCCCACCTTCCCCTAGGTTTTAATATACTAAAACTTCAGCAATAACATCCAGAAATATAACCACAAGAATTACTCAAATTTGAAGTACTTGCAAATCTGTTGCTGCAGCAAGTCTGCCTTGTCTTACCTCACCTGTATGTTTGCAGCTGCAGTCTTTGCTACATGACCACATAATTTTCTGTGAGACACAAACTTTATTCCTGCCACTGCCATAATTAACAGTAGCCCTACCCGTCTTGTTGCAGGAACTGGAAGATGGGCAATTTAATGCCAAAGCCTGTAAGAGGTACTTAAGGCAACATGCTGTTGAAGACGGTACTTTTTTTGAAGCTAAGGTTACTGTTAACATTAGTGTAAGAGACTTTATGATGTTGACAATTCAATTCCATTTTCTACACTGAACGTAGAATTTTTCTGGAATACAGGCAGTTGTGTAATTTTAGGCCTGCATTCATGGCACAAAGTGAAAACTTCTTCCTCATAACAGTAAACAGTTGTGCATATGAATTGAAAACAAGACTTGGAGCACATCAGGTGTTACAATGTCTTTAACACTCTTCAAAACAAAACAGGACAGCACAAGCAATCCCAGATAGAATAAGAAAGCACCATCTGGCTACTTACAGAAAAAAACATCCTGCTTCCTAATACATCAGGAAGTAGTACCAGGAGGGAGCTCATCCCTACCAGAGCTGCTTGAGCCCAAGCATGGTGCCACAGGGCACCGGTGTAGAAAGGGTGATGAAATTACATTTGAGCGCTGAAACCACAGCAGTTGCTAAGCAGGTGGCACCCTGGTTGTGGAAGGAAACAGCTCGATTTCCCACTGCTTTATACACCATAGGACTATTCTCTGGAGGAGTGCTCCATGCTCTTCTGTACATCTTGATCCACAGCTTCTGCACATTTTCATTTCACATTTGGATTTTTAGATATTGATATGAGGTACCCTCAGACTTCACAGTCAGGTAGACTGCATTCCCATTGACCCTGAACTATCCAGGAAAGGTAGCCAGAGCACTGTGTAAGGGCCACATTGCCTCTCATGTTTGATGTTCTGGTCCAGAGGCTCATTACATCTGCAAAGCTGTCACTGCAAAGCAGCAATTCCTGCTGCGAGAAGTTTGCACAACCCAGTAACACTGGTGAAGCTGCTCTGATCTCTGCTGGGAAGGAAATGGGTCTTCCTGTGACTTCATTTCTGGAGGATCCAGTTAGATAAAAGCCTTACAATTGTAATTTCCAGAAAAAGCTGATCGTTTTCCTACCAAAGGTCAGCTAAGGCCTCTAGGTGGTATTCTAAGACACAAAATTCCTGCCCTTTCAAGGAGCCTGAGATAGGCACTCAGCACTACAAATAAAAGACTTGGGTCTGAGCTCCCTAAACAAAGTAGCTAATTTTGGCAATTCCTTGCAGGAACAAGAATTTACAGTGGCAGGTGCAGAAGAAAAGCAGCAAAAGGGGTACACAGCCAAGGGGGCATTAACCCGTCTGTTAGCCTGGGCTGGTGCAACACACATCCCTGCCTTGTGACTGTGCTACAGCTGCAAGCGTGAGCAGGGGGAGACACAGAGCTACTTCATTCCCCACTGTCACTGCAGTCGGGCTGTCCTTTCTTGTGGCACTGCTTATGTGAGACTGAGGCAGGGCATCCATCCATACAGGCTGTGCAGCACCTTCCTGATCCAGCTGTGAGGTTTGCAGACTAGCTGGTTGAACAGGCATAGCACAACCCTGCAATAAAAATATTGCACTGACACTCACCTCCTAGCTCTGGGTCCCACACCAGATGAACTGACCTATGGCCACAACAGCTTTTGCCAAAAAGAAAAAAAATACACAACAACAACACAACCCTCTGCTGTTCCTCCCAGCAAACACAAGCACACACGTGCACACTTGCACATGCCTGTGAGCCTGCCTGGAAGGCAGAACAGCTAAGGACATGCAGCCTTTGGTGATGGAAGTTTTCTTTGGAACAAGCTCTTGGCAAAATATACTTTTATTTTTCACTTCCTACAGCATACCAAGAATGATGTCTGTTTAATGAGCATGTGCTCATTAAGATGGTAGTGCCAGCATTCTGCTGTGGTTAGTGAAAAACAGGTGTCTGTGTATCCCATGGGACACGATTCAACTTGAACTAGCTGGTCTGAACAGCATGTTCCGCCCCATCAAAACAAAACTTGACTTTTACAGAGGAACTGTCTGTATTTTATGGAAGTAAGGCCAGATCCTCCAAACAAACCTGCTGGCAGGAAGAGTCTGGAAGCAAAGACAGCTTGCCAGGGTGAGAGCTCCCCTCCCTGCAGGCTCTGGTGTAAGCATCACAGCAAGCCACAAGCCTGAAGCCCATCCAGATCTGATAAAGTCCTTGGCATATACCAACAGCAAGCTAGACCCTATTCTCACTCTTTCTGCTAAAGAACAATGCACTGCAGTCAAAAACCACCACAAATTGTCCCACCCACAATTCAAAGTCAGCAACACTGACAGATACTGATTGCCTTTCTCTCTAGAATGCTATTTGCTACTCACGTTAGTGAATAAACCTTGACCCAGTCTGAGCTGGCAACATAAAGATGAACCATTTGGCATTTGAAATTCCATCTCCTCTTATGCTGTTTCACCAGATCACATTTCCACACATCATGAGCCACTAAAAGCCAGCCATACTTTCAATACAAGTTTTCTTGTTCAGCTGCTTCTAATGCCCTTTGTTTCTAGCCTGTACAGACAGTATTTAAGTAATGCTTTCAAAACATGCCTTAGCTTTGAGTTCCAGGTTAAGAACAAACTGAGTTTTGTCAAACATCGGGAAAATCACCCTCTCATCAAGACCACAGGAGAAAAATACCGTCAAAACATGTAGTGCTCTCTAGTTTTGATGTCTAGCACAAAGCCACCTGCCCTGGTGGGACTACATCGAGTTCAAGGTGTCTATAAATGGTCAAGTAGTAGGAGTTAGAAGTGGATCTAAAGGGGGGGAAAAAATCAAAGAAACAAAAGGTCAGATCAGACCACAGCAGGAATAAGAGTTCAACAAGGTGGGCAATATTGAACAGCATAGTAAGAATCAGCCTTCTAGTGTGTACTTTGTCTCCCCCTGCCTTTCTGCCCTCTTCATTTCTCTCACCTGCTTAGACTGAAAACATGACACTGATCTGGCACTTTCCAGCTACCTGCAGGGTTACTCTGTTCATGTCCCTTTGGAGCCAGAACAGGGATTACCCACGTGAAACTGCATTCGGTAACCAAGGTTTGCATTACAATGGCACCTACCCAACTTCAGGTAAGCACTACACCCATTATCCTAGCTGCCATAAAAATGTTCAGAGTCAGTATATAGCAGTTATACCTCTCCGCCCTCATCCACCTCCAAAAAAGAGAGCTTCAATAGGAAATGCAAATAGAAACTGGTAGAAAGGAAGCACTACCAGTACTGTCGTTAGACAGCCTCTGTTGCTGTTTTCCCTGCCTCCTATTGCCTACCAGCAGCCCTCAGGCTCAAGGCTCTGGGCCTTTTGTCCTTGCTTTGGCACATTCAACATGGGGGATTTGTCACCCTCATAAGGGTAGCATCTGCTTTTAACTGTGCAGGAGTTCTATAAAACATTGTTGTCATTGCTCCAAGAGAGGAGAGCTATCGACATGAATCACAGATTAACTGAAAGATGATTTTCAGGATTAATAGGTCTGAAATGTTTCTGACAGATCAGTTAAAAGATGCATTAAGGTAGAGTACAGCACTCATCAAGCCCAAGAATTGCTTTGCTTTCCTTGACTTCTACCCAGCAGAGCAAATCCAGACCCAGTAAGGCAGCTTGTTGACATGCTAGGGCAGAAATATCTGAAAAGCACTAGTAAAGATACAGAATTTTACTGCAGAACTTTTGTGATGCATCTTAACTCAACATCACTGATATTTACAACAGTCATTCTTCACCATTGCTCTACAGAGTCACTCTGTATTCTGGGGAGCCAGGAAACACATACATTTTAGATTATTCTTAGGCAAGATACAAGCCCATCTCTATGGCAATCAACTTTGAGAACTATATAAAAAAAAAAAGAAAAAAAACCAGCTCTACCTTTCACTGAATAAAAATTAACAAGAAAACTGCGATACAGAACGGTGACAGAGAGCCTGCTATTGAAATACTTGTATTATAATAAGAACAATTGTCTTCCCACTGTGCCTTGATACAATTCAGAAGAGAATTTTAAAGCAGAGAGGCATTGGGCACCCAGGGGAAGATATCACCAAGAAGCCATACCCCTTGCCAAGGTGCCAGCCTGGCTACCAGCAGTGGAGGAGCTGTGTCATCTCCCAGGTACTGCATGGAGCAATGGGTGAAGTTTTTGGCTTTCACCCCCCACCCCATGAGCTGCATTTTTGAGCTGCCTGAAGAGGATGGGGAAAAGCAGCCAGGGAAAAGCAGCTGAGGAAAAGACTTTGGGGCTGGCACTATTTTACTGGACTGGAGGGACTAATTCATTAGGTGGATTCCGTACCAAAGCCACTTGAGTTAAGCCATCCATACGTGCCTTAACAAAGGTAACTGTATGCGTCCTTTGCTGTTAGCAGCTGCTTGTGCGCAGGCAGGACTTCACAGCATTTCATCCTCCTTTGCTTTTACAGGCTACACAAGGTAAGCTTGAGATGGTCAAGCCGTCAGTGCTTCATCTCCACTAAATAACACCACTTATCCTATGCAGACGAGTTTATTTTTATGGCATTATGGAATCACTGCACACTTACAAGTATAAAGACTGCATTGACTAATGCTTCAGCCAATATTCCATATGTACAATTCAAAGTCAACTGTGTGACTGATTCATACTGAAGGAGGATGGCCTATTATCCACCCTGAGAATGAATGTACATGCTACATAAACGTACTTAGCTGCCAAATAGAAACAGGATTATGATTTTATTCTTATATAAATAGAACACCAACTCTTCCCATAATGGTAAACACGAACAATGTTTAAAGGACCTAAAGTACATGATGAGCAGTCTCAACCATTTTACAAAAGCAAATG
>VXAV01009644.1:505652-532733 GCA_013399715.1 Alectura lathami
AGAAATCCATTAGCAAGTGACTGTGCTTCATCACAGCACTAGGAAAGTATTTTAAATGTAAGCAAAGATCTTTGCTTTTAAAATCCTTAATGAAGATGTAAAGTACTAAAAGCCACTGGGAAGTCTTAAAAAATGAAAACAAGACCATGCAACAAAGCTAACGCCTTGGTTCATAATGGATTACAAGTCAATACTGTTGTTCTTGCCTACACTACTGCAGACTACCATTATCTGAGTGAACGATACTAGAAAACTCACCTACAGTTTTTCATTGGCCTCCTTATTTCTAGGAAGACTTGCTTCATTTATTGATCTCTGATGGATACCATAGCAATGGATGAAAGCAATGGATGAAACAAGGCCATATATTTAAATAGCCTTTTATTAAGGTAAACAAAATGCATTCAGCTGAATACTCAGAGCATTAATATAAAATAGACACTGAAAAAAGGTAATAAGAGTACTTACAGAGGTCTGGATTTTGAAAAATAGCCTGTACTACTTTGTAGGAAAAACAATGTCATTTCTAGAGGCAAAACTCCAACCATTTTAAAGGATAAAGTTAGGATTTACTAGGCACAGAAACTCCTAGCTGGGAGAAGGGATCCTGTGTCCTACACACTTCTGGAGTTCAGAGCTCCCCATAACAGGTGGTGAAGGCACTGCCCCTGAAAGACTTCTTCAAAGCATCTTGCAGAAGAAACAGAAGCTTTCTCCCCAGAGATGTACAATTCAGACAAAAGCTGTGATTTTTTGATATGGCTGCAGTGTTTTTGACAAGCGCTCACCTTCTGTCATCTTGTTGTCAAGTATGGCTGTAACAGGATGCGTTGTGTAAGCACTGGAGACCTCTGAGGAGTGCAAGTGCAGTTTATAAGGGCAAAGCTTCACTTTGAACTACTCATTCAGTAACATTGCTTGCTCTGCCACACCAAGGAGAAGAAAATGGCCTAGAAGTTGCAGAGCCCTGTAGCTTACCCTTTGCCAAGAAAATAAGTGAGAAAAACCAAGCTGAAGACTCATTTGTTAATGCAAACCACAATCACAGGCAGAATTACTTCAGAGAAAGCCGGATCTGAGAAAGGAGGGACCCATATATATATAATTTTTTTTTTTTTTTTTCACAAGTCTGCATCATGTGCTTCTGTATTTGAAGCATCTTCTACACTTACTGATGCAAGGGCACTGTCACAGCTCCTCTGGGTGCTGACTGCCTGCAGGCATGCTCAGTCCGCAGTACATTGCACTGTTGGGCAAGTTGAGAATAGCAATCACACTACCAACAGCTAAAAATTAACTACTTGGTTAGACTTGAGCCTCAAGACCTTTACAATAGGAAAAAAAATCCTTGGAAATAATCAGGTCTAACCTTTTGTTGTCATTCCATCACAAACTCAGCATGCCTCCAGCCTCCCAGGTCACTTTCTGACACAGGCAGCATCTGCTCCCTCCCATTTTGCACTTACTGAGTAGGTGTGCAAGAAGCACAGCCTCCTTACACCTGCCTGCAGTGCAGAACAGGGTAATATTTTCAGCCCTAAATTGAAGTAATCTGTCTTTGAGATCTCAATTATCTTTGATACAGCTAAGTATGCATTTCTAAGGCAAGAAAAGCCAATGTAAGGACACACAGCTGCAGAAGGGATGAGTAATTCTCTTCCTTTCACTTAATCAAAAAAGAAAAGCCAAAATCTGAAGTGCAACAAAATTGTTGAATTAAGGCATTAATGAATTGGATCTTGCATTTGAATACAAATGGTTGCAGCAGGCTTATCTCTCCACAGCTTAACAAATAGCAGAACAATATATAGACACTGATTAAATATGTTAAAGTAAGGATTTCATACACTGTAGCTATTATGAAGCAATGCACTATTTTGCTTTCTGCCAGTGCCCAGCATTAACTGGTTATTGGTTGATCTCTCCCTGCACAACAGGCAAGTTAACAGCAGCCTTACCTGGGATGCAGTCATATGATTCATTTTCAAATGGTCAGTAAGAAGCCCTCAAGTGTGCTACCTAAGCTTTGTGCATGTTATGATACATTTCTTCCAAGATTTCAACGTCCATTTAACTTTTGCCATTTTGAGTTTATCCACCATTTACCACTCCAGTTTACTTTAACAGCCCAAATGCAGAAGTCAAGATAGGCAGGAAACTCCTTTTTCTCTCACCAAAGCTCTTTGCACACAGCCACTCTGACCTGATCTTCCACTGCGAAGGGAACTTGAGCTACAATAGAACATCTGGGATGCCCTGTTCAGCCCTGCGCATCATCTCACACCATGCCTTTCACAGGCTTAGCTGTCTCCCTTTTAGCACCAGGTAGACACTGCCCACACTTACCTGGTTACAAGGCTATGCAGATGCTAAGCCAATGGTTAGATGGTATTTAACCACCTATTCATTGCACCAACCTTAGCTTATATCTTTAGCAGTTTTTCTCCCTTGAGGCTCTTTTCCATGCATACTTATGAGGAGCAATAATTTCCTCTTTTCCATTCTCATTTTGATAGGATAAGCAAGCAAAGCTGTTAGTCTCTGAGTCATAGGCTCCCTGTTCCCCAAACCACTTCCAGCCCTTAGCTCACTTGTCCCACTCCCCTCCTCTTCACAACACTCAGCCAGCTACTTCCTTAGCAATCGAAGACAGCTCAAGTATGCCTTGTTCTAATAACTCCACATAGTGGCAAGTGCCTGGCAGGAGGCGATCTAAGCTTGACTTGAATGCTCAGGGTTAAACACCTGTGTTTTATTAAGACCATCATGTCAAGAAGTACAGGCTGTATCTCCTACCTTCACACTTAACTTCCAGAAAGACGCTGTCTGCCTGGGACCTCTGCTCGGAAGAGAGAGTCCATCCAGTTCTCCACACTCAGAATCTCCTGACTTCAGCAGTCCTTCTCTTCAGGTACCCTTCAGTTTACCTCTGTAAGGATTCATACCAGTCAACAGCAGACATACTCTTTCTAGAAAGATTACTTATTTGAGACAAATTGCAACATATAAAAGAACAAGCTACAAGTTCAGATAAAAATGCAGATCAAGATATACATACCAGTGACACAGGGCGAGATAGAAACCAGCCAAACACACACCAGAGGGATACTAACACCAAGCTGAGGTGAACCAAATGAAAACGGTGCCCTCTCTGGGGCTGCTTTAAATACTGGCACTCAGCAGAGTACTCACAGGTGCGGTTAGGAGCCAGGGAAAGGTTTGTTTCCCCAGTAACTGGTAGGTGGCCTCAGGTGGGACAGCTCAGGTCCCAGCCAAGCCCCATGCCTATCTGTGCAGGAAAGCAGCCACTGAGAACAGTGGGGCTCTACACAGCTCTTTGCAACAGCTGTCAGTGTCCCGGTTCTAGTGCTCCCTGTTTGCTTTTTCCCTCACAATCTTTGTTTCATGCTACTTTCTCCTTTCCTTTTTTTCCTTTTTTTAGATATTTTTTCATTCTCTTCACAAACTGGAGAGGGCTAGGTTTATTTGGGGTACGGTTATTATCTTTTCTGAGATGGGCTAATCAACTGTTGATGGTCTCTACTGATTGCCCATTGGGAATGCATTACAAAGGCTATATCTGTATTAATAAACAAAAGAAGTCCAGGGGAAATCAGTGTTCCCAAAGACAAGCGGTTCAGACTAGCTTGTATCCTTGCTGCTTATGGAAATTTTTATTTCTTTTTTTCAATTTTCAGTGACCCTACTGCTTTTTGGCGGTGACAAAGAGGATTCTCAGTTCCAAAACATATTCCTTTGTGAGATTTACTGCTTTTTCCAGCATGATGCTTGTTCTTGTGGGCATTGATGAAAAGAGAGCTGTATTTATTTTCATCCCATTGTACCACAGAACTAGGATTTCTATGTAAAATCTTTTGGCCGCCAAAAGTCTTCCTAGCTAGTGC
The DNA here is from genome assembly GCA_013399715.1 of Alectura lathami. Taxonomy (NCBI): domain Eukaryota; kingdom Metazoa; phylum Chordata; class Aves; order Galliformes; family Megapodiidae; genus Alectura; species Alectura lathami. The sequence goes on from VXAV01009644.1 coordinate 509,558, forward strand.
AAGCCAAGGAAGCCACAGTGACATCATCAGAGCCATTCTGGATTCTGGGTGCTGAAGTTCTCCTCAGATATTACTGGGTCACCAAGGAATTTGAAATTGCACCCTTGATGGACCTTTTATTTTTTTTACTTTTTTTTTTTTTTTTTAATAAAGCTTTAAAACTGCTAAAATATTGCTGGACTTATTTTATGTAATTTTGAAGCACACTACAATTTTTGCCATTTAGTGATTACCTTTACATTCCACAAAGCCTTTTCTCATGTGCCCTTGTGTAGTGCTTTGGGAGATTGTCTGATGTGAAAGGCACTATTACACATTGAACTGATTATTGTTGTTTGTTGCTGTTAACACAGACAAGAAACCCTCCTGGCAGGGAAACAACTTCTTTGCTAATAAGTATTCATAATTTGTATCTCAGCAGAAGATGTAAACATATATTATCATTAAATAGGCTGTAATTTTAATTGCCTATAAATGTTATTAATTCTGATTGTGATTATTCAATAGGTAATAAAGATAAAGGCTGTCAAAATTAATTAAGTACATATTCATTAAATTCAAGGTAGCTTCAGTTTCTTTATTGCACAAATACAATTAACACTTAATCTGAATCTCAGTAAGTTACATAATCATGTGACTCAAGATAAAGGGAGGATACAACCTTGGCCTTTTACTTTTTACATGGGAAAACATTAATGATGCTGACATTGGAGACAATTAGACAGTGTCGGCCAATTGTTTTTAGTCAGCTTTCTCTCACATCTGTGGTGTCTACAAGCAAGAAGGGCCATTGTTTCTGCAGGCCTCCGTCGCGCTTTGGCTCTTTGTGCTAACCGTCAATCTCTTGCTGAATATCAAAGCTGTGAGGAAATTAGAACAGACCAGCTCTACTGCACCACACTAAAGCTTAGCAGGGTGCATCCACTATGCTACTAATTAGGCAGTGGCCAACAAAATAACCTGTCAATGTGTGCTTGCCATTTCCCACACACCTGCATTTCATACACTAATAAGCGTACAGCCAGGGAGAGAAAGGGATAACTGCTGAAGTGTGAAAAATGAACAAAATATAACAATGTTTCTCTCCCCACCTATACTACTACCAATTACCATTTAGCATTAGGTAGAATCAACATGTCGAAAGAAATACAATACAGTATCTGAAACTAAAGAGGGGGTAGGACGGGGCAAAGCCACACATAGAGTGTATTAATGTTTGCTGCAGAACGCCACACGAAGAGGAATCTCGCATTACTTGTATGAACTGGGAGGTTGAAAATGATCGTGATTAGGGTTTTTCTATTCACGTCAACTGAGGGAGAAATACATATTTCAGCTGCGTACTGAAAATGAAACGCTGTAGCAAATGACAAGCTCTTCTAACAGACCTCATGTATATCAGTGCAGCCAAGCCAATACAGACTGGGCTCTTGGTTTCTGTCTTGTTTGCTTTCATTCAGCTTGTTGAAGCCTCTCTGCAACTTTGTGCACCATCCCTCCAGAGTGTAATTCCTTCCTGTTAGTCATATCAATCAGGATGTTGGTACCAAGTTGCCTGGACATCTGTGCCATCACATTTGTGCCATTATTTCCTGTCATGAGTCTTTTACCTACCAAACGCTTGGTTAAAAAACTTCTGGAAATGACTTTTCATTTTAAGAGACAGAAATATGCAAAACAGTGCTGCTATTACTATAGTGAAAGGGGGAGGAGGGATGCTTATGCAGTGATTACAAATATTGTATTTGAAAGAGACTCATCCTCAGAATAGAGAAATCAGTCTCATTAAAATCTTTATAACATAGTATCGCTCAGAATTCACAAAACTCCCACTTACAAACCTTTGTAAATTACTGGGTTTTGTACAATAGTAATTCACACACCATATATTTCTTTCCCTTTCTCTTGCTTTAATGCCTGATCAGATTGCGAGAGTGATGATTTAGAAGTGATAGGCACTGAAAACAAAGCGAGGCATGACTACAGATATTAAGTCAGGTGCAAAATTCCTGAGACCAAGCTGCGAAGTCCATTACCTCTGCTGAGGACATGGCTCAGCTGAATTCAACAGTTCAGGCTTGGAGCCCTTTTATTTTTCCCCTTTGCACAAACCCGAGGAGTGGAAATGCAGATTTGTGCATGTAAAACACAGTGATCCCCTTGTAGATCTCCTTTCCCCACCATCCTTATATATGTAGTTAAATTTCCTTTTTTTTTTTTCCCCCTGTAGGCTTGAGGTTTGTTGGATGAGGTGGACAAATAGCAGAATTGCCCGCAAAAAGCACTGAGATTTATGGACGTATATCACTCCCTAGCAGCCGTCATACTGGGAGCTTTTAATGTTTAGCTGAATTTAATACAAGAAATGAAAACCAGAAGGGCCGATGCAACGTGCGGATGAAGCTGTTTTCCTCTACAAGAAAAATCACTCCATCTCAATATGTAGAAGAAATGACTACATTGTTACACCATCCTTGATGGAAATCATACAATAAAGGCCAATATTCAAATGGTATTTGTTAGATACTTTTGAACACCACTCTGCCTTTCATTAGACTTTATCCAGGAGCAGCATTTTCAATTATAAATAAAAACTTTCTCCGCCTCTTCCCACTTGAGCTCAAGTACAGAAGGCCCCTATTTAAAATGCAGCTCCCGAGCAGGCCACCAGGCCGCCTGTTCAGCTGCCAGTGGCTTTTGTGTACAAAGATGTTAATTGGTCCTAATCCCCTCCTAGAAGCTGTTTTGGTAGCCTGACCTGGCACCCCAAAGGACACCTTGGTGTGAAAAACTAAAGGGCCCATTCAAAAGAGAGTGAAAAGCGGCACTGAGCATTCCAACACATTTTAATTTCAGGAATTAAAAAAAGGGAGGGTGTAGCTGGAGGGCTGCGGCGGCGGGGGGACGGCGCACATCATCCCCCTGGTTCTGAGCCGGGCGTACAAAGCAGGGGTAGTGGTGAAGTAAGCTCTGCAAACGCCCCGTCCACACAAAAGCCACGGGCTGCGTGCCTTTCAGCTCCAGGTTTGGATTTTCCTCTTCCATGTTGGCGTTGCTAGAGCACAGACTGAACAGTGGAGGGCTGGGGACGGTGGGGGGAGAAACCCAAACGCAACCCAAGGGTCCGACGTGGCCTTTCCAGTCACCCAAGGGCAGATGCACAAGCCCAGGCCAAATAAAGGCCCAACACGTCTTCTCCTGTTGCCCAATAGGAGCTGCACAAGCCCAGGCCAAGTAAGGGCCTGACATGGCCTCTCCTGTTGCACGAGGGCGGTTGCACAAGCCCAAGCTGAAGGATGTTTTCCTGCACATTCTTCTTGCCCTTTCTGCCCCCACAAATAAACATCCAGGGTATGAAGCAGAGAAGATATTTTTATTAGGAACTTCCAGAGCAGCTAGGGAGGAGGGGGCAGAGGAGGGATGAGGATGGAAAAACGGAAGAAAAGGCAGCTACTATGGCAAACTTATAATCAAACGCGCACAAGAAATGTTAGATATAAACACTCCCCCTTAGGACGTTGTACAATGCTATCTGTTCAGCATGCCAATGTACAAAGTGTACATTTACAGCCTGGGTGGTAAATTATGCTAATAGAATGCACCAACCTCAACCGTGAGGTTTTGAGTTTTTTGACACAGTTCACAGATCAACTTCTTAGGTCAAAGGAGTTTGCCTCCCACAGCCTGAAAAAGTAGAAAGATATGAAGTGTGTGTATTATTATAATCTTGCTGAATGCAAGTTTTTAGATAGAATACATTTGGTATACTTTCATCTCTGCATTTGTTCGTAATGAATTTCTTTCATTAGACGCTGCTCTAGGCAAGGGCAAAACATTTAGGAGTCTCTTTTCATGGGAGTGTTTCAAGGTGTTAAATGTAGAAACCCAGTAATAAAAGCTTCCACAGAACATCAATGTACACGGAAAAGAAACTACAGTAGCAATTCTTTCACCAGAGAAAAACTACTCAGATGTACTTTTTCCTGAGCCTTTGCAACACAAGAAAAAACTCGAGGCATATAAAATGATAGATCCCTTAACCAGCAAGCATGTTACTCAAAGAACAAGGACTTGTACCTCAAAATGGAAGGTGAGAAAAAGACACAACAGTTGCACGATTACTGTCAAACAAACAAACCTGCCCTCGGAGTACAACGTGCCAGAGAAATGCTGAGTACCCATTTGGACGTAACAGGAGAAAAGCATCTTTGTTGCTGGAAGCTCTGCAGGTGAGATTGTCAGCATTTTCCATACTTGTGTTTTGAAAAATAAGCATTTTTCAGTGCCAAATAAAGAAATGATAGGAACTAAAGATTCATCTTGTGTGGTATTTCAGGGTGCATTTTCAAAATGAATGATTCACTGCTGTCATCGTCTCTGGCTTGGCTCTTTCTGTGCCAGCTGCTTAAAAATTTTGAGGTAAGGTATATGTATTAGGAACAGCATAGGACCACAAAGGCACCTTAAAAGGTATGAGGAAAAGCTGATGATAAGGCTGAATAAATTTTTCATCAAAAGCTGAAAAACTAAGTGGTAGGAAAAGACAGAACTGAAATGCAAACGTTAAAAGTCTGTTACCATGCCTTTGCCCACAGTGTATTTTTCACTGTAAGGCATAGGCACGTATGTTAATGACTTCGATTGCTCTGTGGGTTTGTTTCTATTTTAATTGACTCCTTAGTGGTGCAAAGGCAAGAAGAAAGAATTCGGAGTGACTCGGGAGCAGGATTTTGGCAGGTGCAGGTTGTTTCCACATGCTGCCCTGAGAAGTGCTCAGGGAGCTGCCTACAAGTACAAGGTATCTGCCCTTGGAAAAGGAGGCTTTTACGAGGTGTTTCAGCAACAACAACAAAGTCTTTGTTACAAACCAGGCCTGAAGTTACACCAGGTGTCAGCAGAACAGACTAACAGAGAAATGCTGCTGTGACCCAACCTGTGCCTCCCACAGAACTTGCAGGGCGCTTGGGTGGAACAGGATCCAGAGCGGATGAAGTTTACCACAAAGCGAAGGCTTTCCCTAAGAAACAGACTGGGTGATTAGGAAAAGGAAAATCAAACTATTATTTCTTTTCAGAGTAAGGGAAAAGTAACTGCTCTGGAGCACCAAGCAGTTCTTGTTTTTCCTGGGGCTTCTCAAAGAGCAAGCTTTCGGATTAAGTTTTTAGACTGCTACCAGTCCAAGATACGCAAAGCCATGATTTCCCCTCACTATTACTGCACTAAAAAAATAACGGGGAGAGAAGTGGCTTCTGAACACCACTCTGGTGTCCTTGGGGAGGTGAATGCATGGTGTGTGTGTCAAACTTCTTTCTCCCCATTCCAACCATTTCCTTTTGCTCCCCTTTGCAGTCACATCTCCAGTGGCATTTCAATCCAGTTAATGTATGTGTGTTGTAAATGTCACAGGGGTTAATCTCTACTGAGCTTTTAAGAAAATAAATCAGCATTCTGACTGATTTGATACTTTAAGAAAGTTTCCACCCACTCTTCCTTTATTCTCTTGATGTGGCAGGAGGGGTATTAATCTCTGGGTGAGCCTGTAGGAAACTATCGGGTATTTGCTGTTAGCCCTGCCAGGTGGCAAAGACCCACAAGAGTATACAGCTGCTTTTTATGGTAGATTAGTAAAATAGAAGGATTCCTAAATGAAGGCCTGATCCTGCTAGGTCCTGCCTGTCCCTGCTGATTTCTGTTGCAAACACAAAAAAAAAAAAAAAAAAAAAAAAAAAAAAAAAAANAAGAATTTAAATGAAAGAAAGCAGCGGAGGCAGAGAGTGCGGTGGGATTCCTTGCCCCCGTAGCTGCACCTACCAAAGTTGGAGCTGTGTGCTGCATAGCCTCTGTGAATTTCTAAAGCTGTGTTTTCTGCCTTTGAATTTACATTTGTGGCTTTTCTGGCAGGAAGGCGGAAACCACAGCCTCACTCACACCTGCTCAAATCAGCTCCCAACCTGATGCAGGATCTGCGGGCAGCTGTGGCAGCAGGGCTGGCCCAAGGCATGCGCAGAGCAGAAGGCAGCACATTTCCAGGGTGCAGGAATGTCCATCGTGCCTTGCATGTCTCAGTGACCCCAAAACCAAGCATCTGTTCTGCATCCAGGATATGGGGCTCGTGATGCATGTGATGCTGGCTGCTGCAGCAAAGAGAAGAAAGGCCCAGAGGTGCCCTTCCCATGTCCCTCGCCACCACCAAGAGCCCAAAAGCAGCAAGTTCAGCTCTTCAAGAGTCTTCTGCCAGCCCTGCCACCTGCTGAGCCAGGCACACCAGGACCCGGGCTGAGCCCTGTTCCTTTTTAGGGGCCTTGAATCAGTGCTAGAGCAACAAAACAGACAGTGCTAGAGCTGCAAAACCAACCTGGTCTTTCCAAAAGATAAATATTATGCCTGTGGTTTTCTTGGTTTTTATTTTCCAAACATGTAAATAATGTGTGTTCTGCACAGCCTGTACACATCAATGAAATTGACTGCCCCTCTTCATACTCTGAAAGGAAAATATTAGCAGCTATGCTTTAGAGAAGGGGAGATTTAATAAAAGGACTGGCACATGACTTTTGGTGATAATCTGTCACAAAATCAGGAATGGAACATTAAAACTTGGGAGTCTGATTGTATGTACAGCACTCCCTGTGAAACCTGCTGGCAGAGAAACCTTCACAAAAGAGATGTCACAAAACTCTGGACTGTTCAAGCTCTCAGATAGTGCATGCTGTCCCTAAGATCAGACTCAGAAGATAACAGAAGTTTCTGTGAATCAAGTAATTCGTTCTCAAAAATCTCCATTCAGTTTACTCTTTACCTTTCTCTTCAGAAGTCTGGCAGTATCAAGACATGAAGTTTTTCTAAGACAGATTAAGAATAAAGTGCCAAAAAAAAAAAAAAATCCAATGTTCTTGCTAAATAACCTACATACCCAGAAAACAGTGAATACACAGTGAATACACAATTTAAGGAAAATGAATTTGCTTCTGTGGCCAAAAGCACAGCAAACCTAGGGGATGTAGATTGGCTTCCTGTATTTGCATTTCCTCCACACAATGAGTGGATCTAGTTACATTTGTTTCACCTTTCAGCTATTTCTCCAATCTTCCGTTCTGAATGGAGGAATTTATCCCTTTTTTTTTCTCCCAGAGTCAATGCTGGGGAGGGAAGCAAAGAAGTTATCAAAGGGGGGAGGGTGGGGAGAACAGCCTAGCCAGAGCTAAGGCTGTAATTACTTTAGAAACATAAAGGTCTATTCTCTCATTGCTGAAAAAGGGGAATTACACACATAACTTCCATTAGCATTAATGGGACTCACCTACATAAATCCCTGGTACATCAATGGGTGAATAGATCCTGTATAACTATAGGTACTGTTTACTCAAAGGAAGTGTGTACCAAAGCAGACTGCCTAAATCAGGATAGAGTGGGTGAAAGCTCTACCTTACTCATTTCATTGTCATTTGCTCTTGAAGGGCAATTATCAAGAAATTATTAGGTAGTGGCATCTTAATATCATGCTCTCCTGCCTTTTTATCCCTTGTCTGACGAAGGCAAAAGCTGACAGAATGTAAAATATTTTCATAATGGATTTTTTTCCAGTTGTTTTTCTGTTACTCCACCAGGTTAGTTTTCTGCAAACAGAGACATACATCATTCGCGTTTGTTCTCCTCCGCTCTGTCTCTGTGCTTGATTACGAAGGCTGGGATGATTTATAGCCAGTAATGTATTCAAGGGCTTTATCTCTTTTTCTTTTCATGGGTATATGAGAGAAAGAATATGTTGCCTTTTTTTTTTTTTTCTTCTTTATCAAATCGGTTTGCTGTTCAGAATTGTTAGGTGAATGTCTTGCATGAATGGCTCTCCAGAGACAGCATATAGCAAAGGATTCAGTGTTTGCTGTTACTGTTACATGCAGTGCAAATTCTCATTGGGTAAGTGCAAGAACAAGAAAGAAGAAAAATGGGAGGACCTGCTATCGGCAATATTTTGCATTGCTCCAGATTTTAGACTGGTAGGACAAGAATTAAGAATATTTAGACCAGTTCAGGAAGTGCAAATTGCTGCCTGAAACTTTGTGGCTCTAAGAATTACCCTACCAGCTGCCTGCTCCACTGTACACCTCTCCTTCCTTCCTTGCTTTTCTGTGGTCTGTAGGGATCACGCCGGCTGCTCAGATGCATCTTGGCTGTATGGGTTTGGGTGTGAATGGCTTTGCCTGCTTTACCAAGGAGACTTTCTCTTTGTGAGAGATTCTTTAGCCAGTCTGGGGTGTTATGCATCCATCCATTGCCATCACAAAACCAAAAATTAAGGCAAAATGATACACATGAGAACTTAGCAGAGAAAAACATAGATGATACTTCTTCAGAGCCTCCAGCCTGGAGCCTGGAAGTGCTGTAGCAGTCATCCTTTGCTCAAGGGGTTACCAATTTCTATTAGTAAAAGCAAGGGCAAAAGGAGGAGCAGAAGGAAATAAAATCCAGATCCATTTAGGCATGGTACGCATGCCAGGAATGGGAGCAGATGGAAAGCTGGGATTTAAAAAGCAATACAGCTAACGTGAATGGCATGATTCAGCTCAGTATCATACTCAGAGGCAGAAATCATTCATGTCAGTCTTGCAGTTCTTTCAAACGTCTGCAGAGATCATATCAAATCTATTTCAAATGTGAAGCTCCTGGTTCTGCAAGTCAGAGGCAATAATCTCACTGACTTTGACAAGGGCTGGGTTTCACTTACTATCAAGATGGACCGTGGGGATGAGGGCTCTCATTGTTGTCTTGTTTCGTTCTTTGAAGCTGCTCCTTGATTATTCCCCTTAGAAACAGACGTATTACCCTGACTGTACAAGTAATACCTGTGCAAGTCATTAAATGTGTGTCTAAGTCAATACAGGTAAGGACTGCAAGCGTGACCCTGCCTGGGTTCCAACATGCCATCCTGCAAGCAGCGCAGCCAGGAGCAGGGCCAGCCAGCGAGATCCGACAATAAGGGAGAGATTTTGGGAGAACCAAAACCTGTTTTACCTAGAAGCAAGTGTCCTGCAAAGTCTTTACAATTTGTCTGCTCAGCACAGTGGGTAGCCATTTGAAGCAAACTATTGACTTTTCTTGGAAGCATTAACTTACCTTTTGTACTTGGCTGTTTATTTTTATACCGAGCTTCTGCAGCTCTTGCACCTGTAACCAGATTGTGTCTACATATGTAGTGGTCAGGCAGAAAGAATATCCTAGGTATGCTATTTTTGTCTTTTTATGAGTTAAGCACAGAAGACTGGACTGTTTTATCATCCAAGCCTGATCATAAGATATATCCAAATATAAAATAAACTAGTGTTAACAGAAAGCAATGCTTCAGCTAGTTCAGCACCACATAAATGCATTTCCTCTTACAAAGCAGCTAACCAACCTCCTCTCCTCAAAAATAAAAGTAAAAATAAAAATAAAAATAAAAATAAAAATAAAAATAAAAATAAAAATAAAAATAAAAATAAAAATAAAAATAAAAATAAAAATAAAAATAAAAATAAAAATCTTTACACAATTTGGTCCCCAGCTGGTGTTATGCTTTCAGAGTGTGTCAGATCCAGGGAACCTCCCAGGAATAAGTAATTCAGGTTGGTTTTGCACAACACTTGTACACAACTGCAGTGGACACTTCTCAAGCATGTAATCCTCATCTCAGAGAGGTCACATGTTAGTACACAAGGCTGGGCTGCTACGTGGACACAGCTACGAGAAAGCCTGTCTCTGAGGAGGAGTGGAGCAACAGCTAGGGGATGCTCACGGAGCAGCTGTGCCCTAAGGGGACAGAGGGTCTTGCTGTTATTGCTGTCAGACAGCCGCAGAGCTTGGATTCTCACCTAAGTTACCTGGCCACCAGGTCTGACACTGTGGTCACAAATCTATCTATCTCCAAGCTACCAGGGCTCTCTTACAGGATGGAATATTTGATAACACTAAGGACTGAGTGATTAATTACTTCCTCCCCCTCTGTTTTATTTTCTCATGGAATTGCTTTATTTTAGAGCTAAGCTCTGCAGAAACCAGCCTGACAACCTATGAGAAATAACCACAGCCTGAAGGAAATATAAGCACTATATGCACTTAAAAGACCTCTTAAAAATGCATGTAATTAGTTGAGTTGTGAGAAAAAAAAAAAATAAAGCTATTTAATTTTTCACTTATACAGTCATTTCAAAAAAGGATTTAGACCATGTGATGTATTTTCCATAATACAAATCCTATTGACAGAAATAAACCACAAATGTAACTGCTAATAAATCTTTTCTCCTCTGAGAATAGTTCCTGCCACCAGACTTCTTGCTGATGCCAGCTTGGGGCTTTTGATTCCTCCTAAAAATGCATGCTTGTGCCCTTCACACACTACTACCACTTCTTAACATTTTTTCCAAGCGAGCAGAACCACTTCAATTTTGGGGTTTAACTTGTAAAGGCAAAGAAAAGCTGCCCCACTTTAGCAATATTCCTCAGCCAACAAAGGTTGTGATGCCAGTTGCTGGTCTCAGCCATAATTATCAAACCATTTTTTCCTTTAGAAACACACAATTATCGAATTCATTGTAGACATACTGTATGTACTAACTTAATTTTAGCCGTATAATCTCATAATGGACATCAATGAATAGAGGATTAGTCAAAACCTATTAATAAAGAGATATAACAGGCCCTTCGATATTTTCTTTCAAAAGGCACAGTAAGCTTCAGGTTCTGCTTCTAGAGCCAAGTCTAAGTACCCAGCCTGCGTAGTGGGCATCGCAGTAGGGGCAAGAGGGAGAAATCACTCCCTTTAAATTGTGGATTAGAAGCAAATTTACCTCTTAGTTCTGCCTGTAGTTTTCATTTTGCAGCAACTGCCTTGTCCTAGTATCTCTCACCGTCAAAGTCCCTGAAATCCCCCTGGGGGTGATGTGTGACTTGTCCCAAGCCCACAAGAATGTCTGGTTTTGCATGGAAACATGGAGTCTGTAAGGGTGTGAGGGTTGTGACTGTGTGGGGCTGAGCTGGGGCTATTACGGCACGCCAGCATCAAGGGTGTGCAGGGCAACCTGCACCCTGCATGGTGACAGAAGAGTGGGGATGTCCAAACGTACAAAACCTCCAAGGGCAATCTGTTCTACCGTGGGGCGTGCAGGGAACGGGAGACTTGGTTTATGTGTTTAGACCTTAGGATGAATAAAAGCTTCAAGAAGTTCACACAGCAACTTCTTCCTGAAGGCCTGGTTCGATGCACGTTGAAGTTAATGGAAAGCTTCACCTGCTAACAGTGGAAACTGGACTCGAGTGTAGGTGGGCTGTATTTAAAAACGTATTTCAAAGCACATTGGAAAGTGGTTGGAAAATGAGCTAAGAACAGAGAAGTAGCTACAAGGGGAGGTTAGCTGACGAGCTTCTCTGTGCCACTGGCAGTAACTGGGCTGCCTGAATTTTCAGTTAGCTGAGAGTGATAGACCTTGAGAGCTATCCAGCAGCTTTCTTCAAATACATTGCTAACAAACAAATAAACAAACAAAACCAAACCAACAACAAAAAAAAAGACCCACCGTCCTTATTTTATACATTTTTCTTTCATCATCCTTTCCAGCACTGAATGACTTCACCGTCTTCTGAAGTAATCAAGACTCCTCACACCCTCACCCCCTGAAGCCATTCCAAGCACAGACCAAGGATTTCTCTGGGAAGATCGCACACTGCTGAAGAAGATGTCTGCCCTACCCAGCCAGCACTGGACGTACTCAGCAGCTTCATCCCAGCCTGGAGGAGGCTGGAGGTAGGAACCTTAAAAACATCCTGCAACATAAGGCAAGACCAGAGGAAGCCTGTTATCCGTGGGGCCTGATGGTAGCTCGCACACAGTGGCTGAGGCAGCTCTGTTTAGCACAGAGAAGTGCTGGCTGGACACCACAGTACTTAAGAACTGCTGGCAGAGCTGAGGGGCGATAGCTGTCACTTTATTCTGCACACTTAACTCCTATTAGTATTAATAGAGCTGCACACAAACAGTGAGAGCAGATCATGGCCTGCAGCTATTTATACATTTCTGCCTCATCTCTTGTATTTTATGGCATTGTTCAGCAGTGTCACCCATAAGCTTGCCGACATTGTGTTTCTGTTTTGACATATATAGGAGCATGCACGTGAAATTTGACAAAGGCAAAAGGGAGGCGTATGTTTTGAATTGTGTGTTCTTCAATGAGGGAAGTGAATTTCCTTAAGAAAATGTTGCTGCTGCACAACCCCCACTCCCAGCCTCCGTGTGGCCCCAAAAGCTGCTTTCTGTAGGCTGCTGGTGCCCTCACCATCTTGTGCAGAACTTGTTTATTTGTATCGCAGTGGCACTTAGAGCTTCCCGAGGAGTGAGATCCATTGTGCTGTGTGCTGGGCACACAGCTGAATTGGAACGAGCACGGCTTTCTGTGTGAGTGCTCTAGAGAGAGAATAGATCATTAAGGTCACTTGTTTTCCTTCCAGAGGCCAAGGCAGAATTGATTCCTGCATTGTATTCTATCTGTATATGTATTTTTTCGTCCAGGCTTCAAATAGCCAAGGTGCTGAGATATTACTCACTTCCCTTAGCAGATTCTTCTGCTACCCAGACATCTCATTCATGCTAAGTTACGCTGAATTTTTTAAGCCCATATTTTTAAAGTTTATTCTATTATTTCCAGTCAGGGAATATTCATGCAGAGAAGGAAGCTTGTTGCAGAGGGAGAGGGAAAGGAAACCTCGGCTCCTGTGAGAGCAAAGAAAGGATTGGAGGAGGCAGCCTGAGTCAACCACAAGAAGGGTCCCACCAGCCCTTTCTACCTCCACCCACTTCTAGACACTCCTGGACATGTTTGAGACAGAGCCATTGAATCCATTCAGCACTACAGCATTGTATCCATTCAGAGAAACGCACTTCAGCAGGGCAACTGCCCTTAAAAACAGACCCATTGTTTCTTGTAAAAGCCTCATTGAAATCTGCGTATATAACTGGCTGCTGTTTTGTGAGTTAGCTATACGTGCATGTTACTGATTTGAAAGTGAATGCTCTTTGGAGGATTATTTTGCTTGAAATCCATCTTCTCGACAAAATGTTCCTCCTTCCTTCAATAATATTGCTGTGGAGATTCCTCCCTTTAGAAAAATGATCAATACAGCTTTGTGAGCCAGGATCTGGTATGAATTTCTTCTGTTAAGGTGATCAGGTCGGTAGATTAAGCAATCTCACAATTCTATGTCTCTGTGTTTGCGTGTTTACTAAAAGGCAGTTTTACCTGGCTTGCCTTCCAGAAAAAGACACAATCACTCACACAAGCACACGTGCATACATTCATTACAAGGCTACTCCTGCATGCTGGCGATAAAACAGTAAGGGAGGCTGGGCTAGCGAGAGTTGCTTCCCAGGGGACAAGGAAGAGTTACTCTACGTGCTGCACTTTTTGCTGCCATAGAGTCTTGCAGCAATAGATTTGAAGTGCCAGCAATGCAAGCACAGAATGAAAATGATGACAGAGCCAGCAACCAGACCCAGTGACACCTATTGCTCCAGGTGACAGTGCAGAGTACGGCAGGGAGGAAAGACACAGTGCATCTGTGAAGCACGGGTCATATTTGGGTTTAACAAAGCTCCAAATTGTTTCATTAATTGTACCTAGAAAACTTCCAAATTATCAAAAGGCATTATCAAATGTTGTAAATGACACCCAACAAATACATCTCATGTCTAAATATACAAGGCAGTGTGCCAGCCTTCATCCTTAATGCTAGCCCCATAAGGGTGATCAGCAACTTATAACTAGCTTGCTTGGACTTCTTTCAAGATACAGCTGTAGTCTAGAGGTTTACACTCCACATGTCCACTCTGCAGTCCCCTAAAATGGTTTGCACCTTCAGCCCATGGATCAGATACATCTGCATCCTCCCTTCGTATGGCTTCTGGATGCATAGTTTTGGGGTGTGTGTGTGTGTGTTTTTTTTTTCCCTTGAGAATTTTTTGTGTGTGTAAAATGGAGCTGTAGACTGAGATTGGCTTCCCAGGTATGTTAGGAAAAGCACATTCAGTCGTCAGTGAGGGGAGAAATTTCCATCTCCACTTTCAAGTGAGGGGTTAAACAAACCTGTGGCAAATTTGACTGCTTCACAGAATGTGGTAATGGAGTTGATGCCATGTGGATGGCAGGAAGTGTACGATATTGGCCAGTTGTTTGATACTGCCACTCTAAAGGCCCCAAGAATTAGACCAATTTCACACTAGAAGAGGTGCCTATTTCTCACATTTTCTTTCACAGTTGGAGTCCTGGTCACTTGTTGATCTTCTGTCCTCATAAAATCTTTCCAGTTCATTTAAAAGTTGGCTCTCTTGTGCATTTCTTGAATTCTTTTTGAAGCACAAGGTTTGAAATGCTGCCTTACTTCTGAGACCCAAAGGGCAAAACTGGAAACTGAGCGCCTTGACCCCAAAGGCCTTATGCTGCCAAATATAGTCAGCCAGAATTTGTGGTGAATGGGGCCGCAGGATCATGCTCCAGTATTTAGTACCAGCTAAACTGTAATTTGTTCTCCAAGGCTTCAAAATCATATGCTTACCCTTCTGCTTTCTCTAATGCATCTCTGTGATACTAGCTTGAAGATCTCCATTGAAAGACTTCCAAAATTCTCTCTTATTTTTTTTTAATTTTTTTCTCCTGTAAAAGATGGCTAGCCATTAAGACCAATAAATTATTTCCTGCCATGAAAGATATTTCTTTTTTCTATGTCAATTTAGAAAATATTACTGATGACATTTGTTCCTCTTTTTCTCTTTCCAGCATGACCCATGAAAGAAATGGTGCTATTCTCTTTTCCTTTCTAAAAGCACTCTGTGTACAGCTGTGCTTGGAGCTGTGTATTTGTTACATATCAGTATGCCATATTACATTTACTAGTGATCATCTAATGAGCATTCTACTTTAGACAGTGTCCAGTGTTTCAACTGACCTGCAATTAGTAAGTTATAGAACGTTTTGCTCCAGAAGCAAAGTTTCTTCTTGTGGACTAAAGAATAGCACCTCATGCATACTGAATTTCATTGAGTTCTGGACCTGAAATAATCCTGAATGCAGAGGAAAATTTGTCCATACTTAATAAACAGTTTAAACTATGGAAAAAGATTAATTAAAGTCCTACACGGGTAGGACTTTCTGCCTATCAGATCAAACCCTGCAAGTACAGAAGTCCTTAACCATCTTAATGTGATGCTGG
The DNA here is from genome assembly GCA_013399715.1 of Alectura lathami. NCBI lineage: Eukaryota > Metazoa > Chordata > Aves > Galliformes > Megapodiidae > Alectura > Alectura lathami. The sequence goes on from VXAV01009644.1 coordinate 524,786, forward strand.
TAAACAGGAAGCAGATCATATACAAGAATTTTATTTTACATAAGCTCAATTATGTTTTCTCTTTCTTCTGTTATTTGTGACCTCTTGCTTCTAATGCTACAGATTTTCACACATCAGGAACTTACAATGGGACGTCTAATAATTCATTATGAAATGTCAAGAAAATTGGGGCTGAATGTTTTGTTGACTCTGCCTTTAAATCTCAAGCAATAAAGTTTAGAGTAACCAAGGTAAAAAATGCTCTGCTTTTCACCCAAGTTGACTGCACTAGAGCCATCTCAGGATCCTGATGTGAAAGAGACCATACTTCCCACCTACATACTTTAGGAAGCCATGTAATTAGGCAAGAATACTTCCATGGGGACCCTTCTGTGCTGATGCAGCTTTCAGCAGATAAGTCACTTCATGCATTTATTCATTTACTGTTTTTTGTCTATCCTGGATTTGTTCTGCTGTTGGGATTGCCAAGGCTTTGGCCAGCAAAAATGGTCAAAATCCTGTTTGTCACTGCAATTTTCTTCCTTGCCTTCTGTGTTACCTGTATAAGCACACCAATTGGCTGTGAATTTTGGGCTGTTTCAAGGATTCATCTTAGCAGAAGCCATGTATATGCATAAATATAGCCAGCAAATGAAGTTCTTGGAAGGTCTCAAACAGCTGAATACCGTAATCTTTTTTCTTCATTTATACAGTCCCATAGGAGTTAACGGTGGTATTTTGTAGTGGTGTTCTATCCATATGTACCTGTAAAGGGGTTTATCTGCTCTCTAGGCTGTGAAACCAAATGAGCAGATAGAAAATTACCATTTATCTTGGTTTTAATATAAACTAGCATTACAGTTCACTAAAAGGCTTCTAGCTATAGAATTTTCAACGTTTACCATATGCTGAAGCATTGAAAAGCTGCTTATTGTTGTTACTCATATTAAAGCAATGCTTACTGACTGGCCTAATTATAAAATGCATAGCATGAGGGAGTTTATACAGTATAAATTAAACAAATGTGGGAGCAGAACGTATAGGGAAAGCAAACAGACAAAGTGCTAGAAGTGGGGCTCTGTGAATGCCAACCAAGGTCTGGCGCCGCTGACTCTGTCGCAATGCAATATTCCTAGCAGATTCCCAAACACACAACTGTAGATCTGGAAAGAGCGCTGGAGGCTTCTAATCAGGGACCGCGCACACGCGGGGACGCGGCCACGAGGCGCGGCGGGCGCTGTCCGCGGTGCTGAGCCTCCACCCGCAGCGCGGCCCGGCCNGCAGGAGGGTTTGCTTCGCTGGCAGGCTGCTTGCACTGGTGTGTGGCGGAGCTGACAGGCCACGGCTACACTGTCAGCTCTGAGACATGGTTAGGAGATGTCTGTGCCTTCATCAGGCTCCTTGTGGAGAAAGACACCATGAGGTCCCATAGAAGCCCGCCAGGTATGGATGGGCTTGCTACCCGGTATGGGAGCAGGCTTTTCTCTGAACATACATAAAGGCATCCTAGGAATATTGCTGATATTGCCATTATTGTTTTGTTTTTATCGCAGCACCAGTGTTCAGGGCACTCACAGAAAAAGACAATAGTCTTTGCATGAAAGTATCATACCTTGTGTCGTCATTGGCTGAGTTGGTGCTCTGAACGATTGCATTGCATCTTCCTCAACTAGATTTGTGTGCCTGACTGTCCAAGAGATGACAAGACAGAGATAAAGCTCAAACTTTAGGTTTCATACTAATTAAGTCTAGGTGGATGCAAGATTTGACTCATGAAAAGGTTTTGAGACAGCAACACATCCTATCACACAGACAGTATTCACTGTCCCCAGCTGCTCACAACAGGTAATTGCATACTCAAAGCTGTCATTCACAGAAAGAGATTTCTAGGGACATATTCTGAAGAGCAGAATTTCAGCATCTTCCATTGCAATGAAAATATTTCTTCATTACTTGTTTTTGAAGCAGATTTATAGCAAAAACCATATTCACTGAGTTTCATTTTGTATGCGGTTCTGGGCTCCACAGTATAAGAGGGATGTTAAGGTCTTTGAAAGCATCCAGAGGAGGGCAACAAGGCTGGTAAAGGACTGAGGACACTTGGGTTGTCTAGTCTGTAGAAGAAAAGGCTGAGAGGCCTGTTCTATTCTGTTCCGTTCTATTCTATTCTATTCTATTCTATTCTATTCTATTCTATTCTATTCTATTCTATTCTATTCTATTCATCCTTTCTCTATTAATCTGGTCTGCTCAAACAGCTTCCATTTGTTTGTTCTCAGTGTTGAACGTTCTTCTTAGACTTTGAAGAGATGTGCCATATAAAAGTTTCCATTGCTTGGTTAGATGGGCACTAGACATTTCTTATTTTATATTTAGACCTTGCTTCTGCAAAGGTCTGTGGGAACACTACAAGACTTTTTTCCCTGGAGAAGATTTGCTGGTAAATCTGACTGCGGTGATTCTGGATAAAAGCTTCAGGATCTCATACTGGAAATGAAATACAGACTAATGTATAATCTGGAAACACAGCTTATACAGCTGCTTCTTTCTTTTTGCAATAGATAAATTTCATGCTTATAAATTTATACCAGTTCCCCTAGATTTCTCCCCACTTAGATCTCCCAACACACTTTAAAAAAAGAAAGTTGTTATAAACAAAAATTGTCTACTAACTGAAGTATTGGTGGCATCTATGTAGATCGTCCACTCACAAAACACTACTTAAGTTCTATGTGATAAGGGATCTGATTTTGTCAAGTAAATCAATAGGAGAATTGGTGAATGGGAGAGAAGCAAACACACTGAGTTTCTCAGGATCTTGGACTTACTAAAGGGCAGCTTGTTCATTTACCTCACACTATTTTCTGTAAGACCACATCAGAACTATGCCAATGGAAGAAAGTATTAAGTAAACATGAGAAGACATTTGAATGAGAGTGAATATCAGTTCTCTTAGTAAATAATAACAATGACAGTAAGAATATCTAAGAAGACACAATGCATTAAGAAATAATAAGCATAATCCCTTTTCGTTAAGAACGTTTAACTCCATGGGGCCAGTAATCCAAGGCTGTTTTCATAAGACTCTGTTGTTCTAACAGCTGTGGCCATGGTATGAAGTTTCACATTTGTAGCTTGAGGACAATTAAGGTCCTCCTCAACACCTGATGAAATGGGTTATTTACTAATTAGTCTCAGTAATCAGGTGATCTTGAGGACGTTTGCAATGCTGTGTCCAGAGAAGTACAGAGATTATCTTGGAGTGTGCACTCAGAATGCCTAGGATTGCCTGTTTATCCCTCCTTAGCTCTTTATGGAAACACTTTCTTCTCCTACCTACTTCTGCTTTCCATTTAGGATTGGGTCCGTGAAATTGTTTAAGGGACTCAAGGAGATTATGACCATCTAGTGGTAGGCACAGCTTAGAGGCTTTAAATTAAAGAGACTGGGCTTGAAAAGAAGGAAAGGAAGAAAGATCGGGACCAGTGTCAGGAAATGACAACAAACAGTGGATAGGAGCTGACTATTGTGGTTCTTAAATTTTTGGTCACCTTCAGTGAAGCAAGAGTATGCTGATACCTCCTTCTATGTAGGTTAGATGAGTATTAATATTCCCGTTTCAGAGGAAAGAGAACAAGAAACTAGCTGACTGATTGCTGACATTTGGATCTCACAGTAAATTTGATAGAAACAAGGACTAGTCTCCTGTTCTTCTTAATTTTTTCTATTCTTAATTTCTCCTATTTTGTCTTAACCCATGAGGACACCCTTCAATGCTTAGGTGTACACACAGTTTTGTCCTTCACTGACTTCTCTCTCTAACAGTATGTGGAGTGAGGGCTTCTTTCATTTAACCATTTGTGTGGCTATTTTTTTCCTAGGTATAATCTCAGTAACCTTCCTCAGCTCTGTCTGTTCTAGCTGGCTTCCTTCCACTCTGAATCACTGAAGTCGCAGACCGTGACTTACCAACATGATGCTTCCCTCCATGAGTTTATTTTTATACCTCTGTCTTTTCTGTGCTCTAAAATAAGACAAACAAAAATAGAGCAGGGAGTTTAAAAGTATAAGAAAGTCATGAGGTTTCTCTTGGAAAATATTCTACAGATTCACAGGCATCACCCAGTGCAGACAGGCTGATGGAAAGAGAAGGAGAATCACTGAATCACAGAATCATAGAACCACAGAATGACTTGTGTTGGAAGGGACCTTAAAGATCATCTAGTTCCAACCCCACTGATTCAGAATAACTGAATATGTAAGGAATACCTACCTTCAAAACAATTCAGGTTTGGGTTAGCATTCACTTCCTTTTCTTTTTGGGATGGAAATGAAAGATCAGTTTCCCAATTAGTCAGTTTCACAGTCTGTTTTTCACGCACTCTGTAATGTATCACTGGGTTTTGAGAGGTGGTTCCTACTACACAGAGACCTACCCTGTCATGTGACAAACCCTATGTGGGCACTGTGTGGACTGGGCTGTGTTATTTGTCCTCTGCTACATCTGCTTCCTTGGCTAGCTGCTTCAGCTGAAAGACAGAAATCCCATTTCCTTTACCCAGGCTCTGGCAACTCAGAAGATGAGCCCTGTGATCTAGTCCTCTCACATGGGCCCTAACACCGTGTGTCAGGGAAAGGTTTGTGTTCTGGGTGAGTCCTTACTGGTGTGATGTTTTCATCTTTGCTCACAGCAGGGGTATCAAACAGAAGAAAGGGCTGCAGATAGTTGAAGAAAAATGGGCTCAAATGTATTTATTTGGTTGTTGGTTTGTTTGTCTGGTTGGTTGGTTGGTTGGTTTTGTTTTTCACAGAAAGAATAAGAAAGAAAAGGCAGCCCCTTTTGGCAAACTATTATATTAAGTGCAGTTTGCAAGAACGGTGTATGAAAAGAAGTTGAAAGGATTTTGATTGTTCAGGTAGAAAGGAGATGAAGAAGAGGTAACATATTAAAAGAGAATTAAAAAGGAAATGGTTTCAGAAGGTCGCTTGTGAACATCTGTTTTGCTTGCTTCTAATGACAATGTGGGACTAGTCATGCTGAAAAAAGTAGAAGATGGATATGCAAAATGTAATAATTTTTGTTCTCTGTGTGATTGACTGTGCAACTCACTGTCACTAGAAACATTTAAGACAACATTCAGATTAGAATCAGTCATTCACACAGATACAAAGAACAGCGTTAACAGTAACAACAACATACAGAAAGGTAGTAAGCACTGTGCTTAAATTTCTCAGTAATTATCAGAAGAAAATTAATATGGGAAATAAACACTTATTAGAGAGTTTTTATATCTGTGTCAGAAGCATTTCGTGCTGGCTTCTGCCAGACAGCACTCTGGACCATGGCTATGACACAGGGTCACCGTTCATATTATGGCTGCGGCACACACAGCATTACATCGATGGATTTCACTTGAACTTCCCTGATAATTTTGTTAAACACTTGCCAGTGACTGTGACTTGATTCTTTTGAAGTGTTTTTCTTTCCTCTGAAGAAATAAAATACTCTGAAGTTAATCAGAGACCTTGTGTGCTTTTTTACATGTCAGAAGGTCATGTTTCTCGGGCTGATGACAGGGTTGCAAATGGAGACAAAGTGGCCAGGGGCTGCACTAATCCCTGGCATGAGGGATATGGAGGAGCAGCAAATAAAGCAGGGCCTATGTTAAGTGGGTGGGCAAACACTTTTGAAAAAGTCCTCTAAATAGTCTAATTCTTTTTTTCCCTACATGGACCTGGCTAACATTGTTTTGTGTTCATCCTGGGTGCCCTGGAGCTGATCCTGGGAGTTTTGCCTTCCCGAGAGCCACGGGACCAGACCCTGTGTCGATGTACCTGTGAAAATATTCCTCGGATTCAGCTGAGCAAGCTGCAAAAACCCAAGCAGCCCTTTGTTTTGTTATTGTCTGATCACCCTAAGTCCCAAGCGTAGCTACTGTTAAAGGAAAGTTTGAAAAAGTCTGCCTGCCACAGAAATACTTTTGCTATTTCCTTTAAAAATCACATTGGAGATAGGTTTATATTTTGTTTACTTGCTTTCTTACTAAATGTTGTTACTGTCCCACAACATTCCTCAGCTTGAGCTCAGATGCTGCAGGAATGGGCACAAATAATAATACTGCATGAGGTGCAGCAAAACCCTTCAGCAGCAAGTACTTTCAGGAGGGTGATTTGTGTTCATTGCTCCAGGAGAAAGAAATCCAACATGCCAATAAAAGCAAGCAAGCAGTGTGCCTGGTTCAGAACAGCTCTGATGCAGCTGGCAAAAAAAAAAAAAAAAAAAAAAAAAAAAAAAAAATCATTTGTGAGCAGTTTTTTGACTCAGATATGCAGAATATATGGATGTGTGTATGCATGATTTTTAACTTGTTCTATGCAACAACACAGCCACAGGTGGCATTTTCTTCCTCTTTTTACAGAAATCAGGTGAACATGTGTAAGTTTTTCCTGCTGCAGGAAGCAGGGATTCAGGCCCCCAGGAACCCCACGCATTTGAGGGGTGGGAAGTTTCAATGCAAACAAATTGTTTTCTTCATTGGTAGGGCGCAGAGTCCATAGCATTTGCTCTGCCTCCAGCCCCAAAACAACCACCATAAAAAGGCTGGGACTCGTGGGATTTGAAGGAGACAGAAAAAAATAAAACTAAAGAAGAATAAGAAAGGAGAATGTCTTGAAGTATCCCTTTTACTTGAATGCTTAGACAAGAGCCCGCCTCACCTAGTGGCACACCCTTATTTGGAAATATTTAGAAACAGTAACAGTAATTGTAATAAAAAATGTTTACTTCTCACGTGTATACAGAGGAGGGTTGCAATGCTGTGAAATAAGGACTGCTGCTTCAATGTTCATGCGAGTAGTTGAGCTTGACACTGGCTTGATTTGCCTTAGGTGAAGAGCAAAGAGCTTTCAGTGACCATGGCTCCTGCCCGGGGACAGCAGGCCAGGAAAAAGGCCACTTGTCGCTGTGTGAGGGGGCAGGAATCCCCCCTCTAATGCCCCCAGCTAAAAAAATAAATAGCAGAGAACTCCTCGCTTAGGGTGAAAGCACACAGACAGCCCCAGCAGGGCACATCCACAATCTTGTCCCCATGTGGCCGCAGTTTGGACGATGAAATGCCCCCCAAAAAGCAGAGAGGTCTCTTTGATACAAGGTAAATCCGTCACACAGAGCGAGGGAGCCCAGGGAAGGCTGATGACTGCAGCACGAGCCGGGCTCTTCGTTGTGTCTGGGGCTGCGGGTGATGCTGTGCGGTCCAGGCAGAGACCAAACACCACGGTCTCCCCCAGGCAGATCTGGTTTGCCACACTCAGCTCTTTTCTTACTAATGCCACTTTGCTTCCCCTCCCCTTGATCTTTTTCAGCCTTGACCAGCAGTTACAATGTCACCTCTTCAAATGTCACCTGCGAAACTCTCCTTTGCCCACATTGCCCTTCCCAAGATCGTTAAAAAAAAAAAAAAAAAAAAAAAAAAAAAAAAAAAAACAATAACAAAAAAACGCCATGGCCACCACACAATTTCCTCTCCATCCTGAGCAGCACGCACACCCTGGATGGGACAGGTCCCGGCGAAGTGCTGCAGAACCCAGCCGGTGGGACCTGGGGAGCCGCACATTGACGCCTCGCAGTGGCCCTGGAGGAGCCAGAACTTGGGGGGGGTGCTCTGACAAACGAGGGTGCTGCCCCGCTCCTCTGCCCCGCGTGGCTCTCAGGGCTGGCCTGCCAAACGAGATGGAAGCACTAACTGTTAAGAAAACCCTTATAAATATCCATATTTCTACACACGTGTAGGCGCGCATGTCTGCATACATATATTTCTGTATACTTATAGAGAGAGATGCAAATACACGCACGCTGCCTCTCCAGGTCCCCCGGCCCCAGCACTCGCCGTGGGGCAGGAGCAGCAGCGCAGCGCCCGGGACCACCGGGCAGCCCGAGACCGGCCTCGGCTCCCCGGCAGCGCCTCGTCGC
>VXAV01009644.1:537888-550703 GCA_013399715.1 Alectura lathami
CCAGGGCCAGGGGGAGCCCGTGGCCGGCGGCGGAGCGGGGAGCACCGCGCTGAGGCTCAGCTTTCCTCCGAGCTCCGGGAGGAACGGGGCAGCGCAGGGCTCCGCGGATCCCGGCCGGGGACTGTGGCCCGGCCCGAGGTCGCCGAGCCCGGGGCAGAGCGAAGGGGAGCGAACAAAATAAAGAAATCCGGCGGGCGTGAACGCGGCTCACCTTCCCCCACCCTCGCGAAATACCTCGAACTCATACCTCTAACTAGGATCCTCCTGCAATAGTCCGGATCTGCCGAACTAGATTTACTTTTATTACAGTCCTCCGTAGCTGCAGATGCAGAAAAAGTCCCTTGCTGATCCTTCAAAAAAGAAGTAGAAATATTTCCTTCAGACCCTTTGCTTTCCTTGCCCTCTTTATGTCCGTTCTTCGAGACCCGGTTAGCTTCAGTCTCTGTACTGCATCTAACGTCCATTTTGTCTTGTTTCCCAAACATGTAGTGCAATAAAAACAACAACAAAAATTAAAAAAAAAAAATAAAAATAAAAAAGAAGAAGAAAAGTGTTGGTAGCAGAAGAAGACGAAGTCTATGCTGGATATTGCACGGCTTAAGGTCAGATCGGTGGGGATCTGTAAAGCACCTCGAGTAAAGAAGGTCGGGTTTTATCCCACTGGAAAAGCAGCGGCTTCCTCAGTCCCAGCGTCCTAATGTGGCTGTCCAGCTTCCCAGAGCGCCCAGCGATCAGGTACTCAACGGTACAACTCTAAACTGATTTAATGTCTGCCTTATTACGGAGACATGCGGTTGTTAGACACACAGAGGGACGCGCACTCGCTGTTTCAATTGATTACGGGTAATTTTGCAGCCTCCACATTTAGGTTACCTCATGAATACACTAAATTGTTTGGATAATATATCAGATCGTAATGGATGGTTTGTGTGCTTGTCCCCAATCAAGTAGAGTTTAGCCAGTGAATAAACTGAAATGATTGGTCTTGCTTTCAGGAAACACACAATCAAAAGACTGAGACTTCCAGAAAAAAAAAAAAAAAAAAAAAAAAAAAAGGGGGGGGGGGGGAGAGGAAAAAAAAAAAAAAAACTTTTGACAAGACTCACCCTGAATTGTTAGCACCATTAGCAGCCATTATTAACTTTCTTCAGTACGCCTTTGACCTCCCGATTATATAGTGCCTTTCTCCAAAGCACGCCAAATAAATCTGAATAAAGCTGCCAGGAAGGGCTGGAAAAATGCAGTTGGAAGANAACGGATCCCAGCGAGCACACACCCCAAAAGTTCTCCCTCGCGGCGGCTCCGTCCGAGGCCGCGGGCGGCCGAGCCCCGCTCAGCGCCTGGCCCCGCCGCCAGCCATCTTCCCGCTGCCGCTCCGCGCTCCGTCCCGCTCCTCGCTGCCCGTGCGTGCGGCTGTGTGCGGGTGTGTGTGCGGATTCCGCACCTTCGCAAACGCTGAACCTATTCGCAGAGGCTGCTCGTTGGGGAAGGGAAAAAAAAAAAAAAAAAAAAGCCAGCCAGCTTTGTGTGCTGGATCCAGGAGGGGGGGAGAAGGAAGGAGAGAGGTGGAGACGGAGAGAGAGGGAGAGATAGCCCGTGAAAAATCTCAACTGCGTGATCCGCTGAAGGGGGAAAAAGTTTTACTCTAGCTATTTCATTGTCTGGGCTACAATATCTTTGAGAACCGCAACAGCCAGTAATCCAATAAGACCATTGATTAGGCTACAATGATTCAATTCAAGCAAATGGCCTTGTGCAAAGAGCATGCTCCAGCCCTTCTTGTCACCTTGCAGGGCAGAAGCCCTCTTCATGCTGCTCTCCTTATTCATTCCTTTATGGGAAATGTAGAGCAAAAGGAGTGAAAGATGGCAATTATCTAATTGGACTATTAACAAACAATTCTCCGAGTGTGGCTGTCTGGCAGTGGTTCTTGGGCGAGGTGAAAGGCCACATGTTGCACTGGCCCCATTCACAAAGAGTTTAGGGGCCTGAGAGAGAGAGAAAGAATTTTCCCTGAGAATTTTTCACACAAGCACTGGAGCAGCGCGGGGCGTGCAGCTCCTGCCTCACCGACCGGGATCTGTCACCCACCGGGATGTGTCACCCACCGGGGTGTGTCACCCACTGAGGTGTTACCCACTGCGATGTGTCACCCACCTGGAATCCCCCGCCCTCCCGCTCGGCCCCACCGGCCTCATTCTGCCCAGCAGCGGAGGCGGCCTCTGCCCTGCTGTGTGCAAGGGGTCCGGCCCTGGGCAGGATCACCTAGAGCAGGGGCTTGGGGGAGGAAAACATGGAAAGAGAAGAGAAAGGAAGGGGAAGAAAGGATGGGAAAGAAAGGGAAACAGAAAAAGGAAAATAAAGGAAATGAGAGAAGGGAAATGAAAGAGAAGGGTAAAATCAAAGGAAAAGAAAAGAAAAGAAAAGAAAAGAAAAGAAAAGAAAAGAAAAGAAAAGAAAAGAAAAGAAAAGAAAAGAAAAGAAAAGAAAAGAAAAGAAAAGAAAAGAAAAGAAAAGAAAAAGAAAAGAAAAAGAAAAGAAAAGAAAAAATAAATAAAGAAAAAAGGAAATGGAGAAAAGGAAGGAAGGAAGGAAGAAAGGAAGAAAGGAAGAAAGGAAAGAAGGAAAGGAAGAAAGGAAGAATGAAAGAAAGAGAGGAGAAAGAGGAGAGAAAGAGGGGGAAAAAGAAAGAAGGGAGAAAGAAGAAAGAAAAGAAAAAGGAAGAAGAAAAAGGAAGAAGAAAAAGGAAGAAGAAAACGGAAAAACAGAAAAGAGAAACGAAGAAAAGAAATGGGTAGCTCACAGATACGTTTCAGAGAGTTTGTCCCTAGTGGAGATCTTAAATTTTGGTCATTTTTCCACAAATAACAAAATAATTGACTTTTATTTTTGCTGGCTAACAATTCAGCTTGCCATTGAGGAGATGCCCCCAAGATTTTAATCAGCAATGTTTATGAATAAAACCAGATGTACAATGTCCTTCCTGTGGACCAGGTTTATTTTTCCTTACAGCAAATGAATCCCAGCAATCTCTGGTGGTCTGTTGTCATTAGTTACTCCTTGTACGGCAGCCATACCCAGAGGCCCCAGAGAAATCACAGCCCCATTGTGCAAGGCTTCATGCAGATACATAGAGAGGATGGACTGAGTTTGTTTCCTCCACGAATTTGTGGTGCTGTGTGAAGCCTGTCGTGCAAAGGGATGCTCATAAAACTACACATTTACAAGAGATTTGGTCATCTCAGGAGAGGTGCAATAAGTGGATGCTGATTAGAGAGAACATTCTCATGTGGCTGAAGCATAGGTTTGTGTTCAGTTGGTAGTAGCTGTGCTGTGTGGTGCACATAAATATGCATATGTTTATGCATGCATAGGCAAGGCAGTATCAACAGTCCTTGCTGGATACATTTGTTTAATGCTAAATAAAACAAAGTTCTGTTTCAAATGTTTAAAACATAGCAAATAATTTTTTAGACAGAATAGGCATAATGGTTGATGTAGAAGGTCTGTGAAATACAGAGAGCAATTATAATTATATTTGTATAGATGTGTGGGAGTATGTATGATATTTTACCCCATGTTTTTCCTTATGCTAATGTTGAGGCATATATTGTAATAATAAATACGGAGCTATTGAACTCAATTACACTGTTTGAAGCAGAATATCTGGAGATTTAATACTGTATTTTGTGATAATCTACTTTATTTTTCCTTTTAATTCACAAGGAGGACCTGATCTAGAGTCCAGTGAAGGACAGAGGAGTTTTGTTCTATACGGACAGTATCTTAATGACTATGTTACAAAACCCTTTGTCTCCACAGAAATGAGTTCTATCAAAAGCCTTTCCCCATCAAATGAGTTAAATTTGCTTTCACACATAACAAACACACAATGTTGTTCAAGACCTGTAAATTCAAATGATGTGTTCCATCCTGCAGGAAACCTGCAGTGAGCAGACAATTTCACCCACACACAGCTCAGTTCCTTCAGCTGAGGTCCACCCATCTACCTCAAACAGCAAACTCCATTACAGCACTGGGAAAATCAAATTTTGACCATATATAAAATCAAATTTTTCTTTAGTGGAGCATTCACTAAAATTCCTTTTCCCCATCTTCGTTCACTTTTTTTTTTTTTCCCTAGTAGACTTCTATAAAACGTTCTTGCATGTTATGCCCTTTCATGACCTGAAACAAGGTTCCCTACTCTCCCTTCTTATTGCCACAGCTCCAGGGATCTCCTCAGCTTTAGCACGCTTACCAATGTACCGCTGGATAAGCAGATTAGGGGCTACCTCTTTTCCTTTAAAATATTGCTTAAGAGTGCCTTAGCACACTGCACATGTACTCCTTAACAGTATTTTGCTATCCAGACCACTTTGTTGCTTTCCATGTGTGCTTTGTTAGTTTGCGGGGTATTAGAATGCAGAAAACTGAGAGCTTTGTTTCACACTGACTGCCATTATTTCTGTTATTTTGATCTCTATTTCATGATCTTTTGAACAATGAGTAGGAAAGATACCCATTATTTTACGAGTTCTGAAATTATTCTATGTCAAAGTTATGGCTTGCGGGTGAAGATTTGTCAGAAGGATCCTGTGACAGACACCCACTGCTGCCCAGCAGGAGTGAACCCATGAAGGAGACCAGGGTCTTCCCCAGCACTCTGCCAGCACTGAGACGCAAATGCATGGCTCAGAGATCTTCTGAATCAGAAGACTTTTCTCTGTGTTTAATATCCCTAAGTAGATTTTCCTTCCATTAATTTGCCTAATTGTTTTGGTTAGATGCTTCTTTTGAACTTAGAGGTGCATTTGGAAGCAGTTGGCTGCAAGGCATAAGTTTTGGTTGAGTGTTTAGCACAGGGGAAATGAACTGGTACCATCAGCCCTGAACGGCTTCCTGGTTATTTCTAATTAACAGAGTATGGCAGAGCTACTCATAACGATGCATTACGTGGGAGCGTCAAGGACTTGCTACTACACATCCACCCTCCCCCGTCTCTGTGAAAGGGGAAACTGAAAACCCTCATTATTTGGTGCACACACACTATGTTTCCCTGGGACAGGAAGTTTCCATCCGTGACACATCTGTGAGCTGAGAAGATGATCTTCATGAAGCAGAAGGTTCACCAGAAGGTTCTGCTTCTTTCATAGGGGTTCCAGTGCCGTGCTGGTCACCGCAAGCTTTGAGCACCTTCCTGAAACACAGTGAACTGGCGTCGTGCTCTGGCACTTTGTCGCTCCTACAGAGGAAATGGCCATACAGTTTAAGCTGAAATCTGGAAATTTCAACATATACACGCCACTGCGTATTCAGGGGACATTGAAGAAGAAGCATGCTCTAACCTGTAACAGAAGAGGGTTGTTTGTTCTGGTGGGGATTGGCCCCATCTCCTGCCAGTGACACTAGGAAATGTGCCTCTTCCCACATAGGTGAGCAGCACCCTTAAAGAACAGGAGCAAGTCTTTATCTGGATATTTTACACTTTCATTTGAGAACAGGATTGAAGTCTTTGACTCAGTCAGCTTTCTGTGGGAGGTGGAAGGTAAAGCTCTTGCGTCTGTGGCAGCTGACATGGCCAGAGGCAGTATCAAGCAAGCATTCTGCAAGACAACAGTTTAAACTACATGACCGTATCAGACAGCATCTATTTAAAAGAAATTATATTCAGAAAATATTTGTTATTCCTCCAAGCTGTTGGATTCCCATGCTTTTCTACACTCCTGCTCACTAGGCTGATGCAGAACACGGAACTAGCAGCCGCTTAATTTTCCTGCATACTTTGGCAGTAATTGCAGTATTGTCTCTTCCAAATACGAAACTGAGCATATTGGCAGGAATCAGCAGTGCTGTTCTGGAGGCCAGTAATAATGAGCAGGGGTATCACATGTGTATCATGATTAATCACGTTTGGGTCATTATGAGCTGCCCCTTAGAGTTATCAATCTGGGCAGTGGATTAATGCAAAGCTTCATTGCCTGTATCATGCCCATGGCATATGTGAGTCATCTGAACAATGGTGAGAGAAGACTGTGAGACATGATTCTTTTCATGAGGGAAAGCTGCAAATTAAGAGGAAATACTGTTTGTTCTCTGACAGCACATTGAGAGCCTTCGGTTTCAGCCTCGGTCATGTCTCTGGCTCCCTCGGTAACCATCAGCACCTGAACACTGACTCCCTCTGCCTTCACCCTCTGCAGACAGAGGAATTAGCTGTACCAACTTTGCTTGAGCACTCATGGGTATAACCCTCAAAAGCTGCTAGCCCACGAGCCTTTGCTACTGATGCTAAAGCTCTTGCAATCCTATTCATTCCCATAGCAAATACAGCAAGCTTCAGGGTTTAAACAGCTCATGAGGAGAAGTTTGCTACGGTGACATGGTCAAGGTGGCAGACTTGGTGAGTACTCATTTAAAAATTGGATTTTAAACACGTAAGATATATTCTGCAACAAATGCAAAACATTTGCCATATTTTGGGTTAAGACAATTCAGTTCTTTCATGCCACCTGCTTCATTTGGGTCAGACTGAACACAAAGCTTGTCTCAGACACTTGTCACGATCCCCAGGAGCCAGGGGAAGGCTGGGTGGAATCGTGTCATTGAGCAGAGCCTGCTCCATAGGCATCATCTAAAAACCAGAGGAATTTTAGAATGATTTTCTTGCTGGAGTGAGATAAACTCCCATCATCCCAAAGCCAGTTTGATATGGTATCCAGTAGACCTGGTGAAAATCTTGAAATTACATATTTCAATGATTTATTGCTGTTTTACCCTATTATTAAGTACTTCTTTTATGTGAGATCTCAGCAGAAGCCACAAGAACAAACCATAAACAAAATTAAATCTATTCTGTAAGGATTTGTCTACCAGAATGTTTTGGTTATGTCCAACAAACAAGAATGTTGACCTAGAGGCTAAGTAGGGAATTCTTGGACTATAGATGTTGAAGGTTAATTCGTACTGTAAAGAGAAATATGGCCACATGTAGAGCAAGTTTTTGGGCTGAATCGGTAGCTTGAATACTGGGAGGATTTTTTTACTTGAAACACAGCAACATTGCAGATGGGTATCTGAAGGAATGCTTCTGTAAAATTCCTAACACCTCAGCAAGGAAAATGATGGAAGATGTAGCCAAAAATCAGCGCAGTTTGGTTTGTTAAACCGACTGTGGGTAGATTTCTGAAGGATGCTCTGCCTAATGAATTTAAACACACTGGGAGGCTGAGCGTCACGATGGCAGACAACTCTGAACATGGCTAAATGTAAGGTAATGCAAATCATTGGTGATTAGCCATATACCTCCAGTAATCCGAAAAGCCCCAAATTTCCAGGAATCTCTGAGGAAAAAAAAAACTCCATCAGGAGTCACCGGTTTCTGATTCCCCTCAATCTGTAGCAGCAGCTTAAAAAAAATGTTAAAGGATTGTTTACATTTATTAAACAAAAATAGAGCAGGATGCCAAAACCATCAGGATAACATAGGATTATGCTACAGATCCACATTAATTCAGTGCTCATACTTTTATCCTCTTCTCTCAGGAGATATATAGCAGAGTCTGAAAATGCTCAAGAAATGTTAATGAAAATAATTACAGAGCTGATAGGATTAATATACAAGTGATGGCAAAGTCTAGAGTTATTTTGTTGGGAAGAAAATTAGGGTAGAGTTGATTGGGGAAATCAAAATTCTCAAGAACACAGCATCAGATTTTCTTTTTATTTTATCACTTTATATGAGAACAAATATCACGTTAAATTAAAATCAGTGAATTTAGAATGAAAAGTAAATGTCCAGATATGTCTTATCACCTGTGGGAATGCTGTTGCAGAAAGTTCTGGAGGTAGATACCTTGTCTTGATTTTAAAGTGAACTGGACATTGTTAGGATTATCTCATTACGCAGCGTTGGAAACAACGATCAGCATGATTGAATCTTACATCCCCAGCTGGAAATCCGTCACCCGAAGGAGAGACGTATGGGTAAGAGATGTGCATTGGGTTTGGGTTTGTTCTCCTTTGAGGTATCATGAGTATGATATTCTGTATCAGCAAGACTGATGGCACCATATAGGCTGTGATTAGCAGAACGGGCAAGCAGCTTGGTGTAACCACATCATAGGGGAAGCGGGAAATTATCTGATGAAACAATTTTCTTAGGTGTCCCTTCCACTACCAAAAGTGTGGGAGAGCACATTTTAGTTTTGACCTTAGTAGGAATGGCAAAGGTGTAGGAATTATTGGCTCCAAAACATGCTTTTGCCAAGCCAGTGGAGGCTTCTCCACTACTTTTGTGCTCGGTTGGGTCTTTGGAGGTAGAACGATGCAAGAGATATCCAGTACCTGTGAGGCTGAAGGTGCAAGCTGTCTTCTGCTGGTGCTCTACCCAAAACTTGGGGAAGTTGTCTTTTGTAAAGCAGAGTCTGCTGAAGTCTGGAGCATTGGCAAATGGTTTGGTGCTGTGTTTACAACCTGAACAAGACTAAGTGGATAAAAGAAGAAATAAGTTTTATTTTATTTTTATGGAAGAATATGTTTGGGTTTTGTTTTATTTTATACGTAGAAGAAAAGAAGAATCGAAAATGTTGTGTTTTGTCAGTGGTGTCAGAGGGACAGAATGAGGTGCTCAGGGCCACGCTCCAAACCTAAGACCATCACCAAGAAAGGAAAAGACCTTCAGAAAGCAGAGGGGTTATTCAGCAGCGGTGCTGAATACCTGCCAAAGTAGATCGTTGAGTTCTAAGGTGTGGAAATGATGCTAAAGCACTCCCTGCCTTTCAGTAAGGCACTCGTGACATACACGTGTGGAATCTGTGTGTGAAGGACAAATATTTCTTGGCTTGTTTTCAAAGGGCTTGTTCTTGAAACCCTCAGATCCCCACGTACCTGCATGGGAAGCCGAGATCCAGCCCTCACAGCCTTCTCTAGCCCAGCAAAACACAAAGCTCTGAGGACCGGCCAGCAGTTATCTCGCTGCAATGAAGTGCTGCTCACCTTATTAAAATTACTCTTGATTTAGATGTCTGCCAGATTAGGGTCAATTCCAAGGAATGCTCAGCTAGCAACCTACTGCCTGGTTCATATGAGTCCATTCCATGCAATTTTTTTCTCAGTTCTATCTTCATATGTGTTACACTTCCTAATCAAGAACAGAATTGGACTTTCTGGTGTCTGTCTGTTCATGGGAACTAGTTCACCATTGTGTTGGCAGAGCTCCTTCTACTGTCAACGGGAATTATGCATTTTGAATTAAGGAGAATGAGGCCATAACTGTTTAAGAATTATGCTATTAAGACAGCATAATATGTTTTATTTTTATAGAGAGCATTACATATGAAGACCCAAAAACGCTTTGCAGAGAAAGAGGCTAATAGTTGGTGCTTCACAGAGCTGTTTGTAGCAGGGCTCTGAGTCAGAAGGAAAGGACAAATGACTGCACAGAGGCAGAGAATAGCAGAAAAGTGGGACTTCAAGGCAAGAAAGAAGCCAGCAAGTTTCCTGGCAGAACAGACATAGCAAAGGGGAAAAGGAAAGATGAGCTGCTGAAAAAAAGCCAAGTGTCAGATGGGTAAAACCAAACAGATTTTGTAGAGTTTTTGGGCAGAGTGACACATGCAGTCTTCATCCTCCTCCTGTCAAAGGTGTTTTTAGAGCAGATGGAGCAAGTGGCCAAAGAAAACAGCTCATCTCGAATCAATTCATAGAAAGGGCCATGCAGAAGGTTGTGTCAGAAATCTCACCTTACTTAATGATTTTGCTGCTACACCTTCACCTGGATCTGTCATCCAAGATAACTGGGCTCAGCATTAGAAATGTAAAGAACGGCTAAGAACTGTTGGCACAAAGCTGCTGTTTAATTAATTTGATCCCTTGGACCTGTGGATGACTCAAGAAGCACAATTTGCTCAAGCAGCTAAGTAATCAGGAATCTCTCTCGGTTTTATTTTATCCATAGAAGAAGCCTTCAGATCCGTCTGTTATCAAATCACTGCCCAAGCATGGCATAGGCAGCTGCAGTAAAGTAAGGGAAATATTGATGGTCTTACCACCCAGCTGCATGTTTGCAGCACTTCTGTCCTGAAGCCCGAATTCAATCAAGTCAAACAATACGGACTCATAATATTTGAAATAACTAACGTGAATCATTAAAAGACATGTCAGATCTTGGGATTTCCCTCTCCACACCCTTAAAAATCATATTTTAATATAACATCCATCAGAAATCCCCTTCTGCTCTATACAAAATTTAAAGCCTACTGTTGAAGTGAAATGCAAATAAAACATTCAGAGCTCCAATACAGCGGAGCTCTCAAGTATATGTTTATCTTTAAACACATCTGGAGCCCCATTGACTTTGGCAGGACTACTGGTACGCTTAAAGATAAGCCTGCTTTTGTTGGATTATGGCCCTGAGTGCTGGGGGAATCATTTTCATGCTCTCCAGAAAGGGCTTTAAATCACTTTTGTTTAAGGAGAGCTAACTGGTTGGATGTAAACATATCTAACAAACCAATAGATCAAGATTAACGTTTATGCTGAGCCACTTGACACATCTCTAGATATTACTTACTGTTGAAGTTTGGTTCTTAAAGAAAATAACGATCCACTTATTTTTTAAATGAAATAGGGCTGTAGGAAAACCTTGATACTTCCACGTGGGAATTTTGTAAAAAAAGAAGGAGAGAGGCATAGCCGTGTTAAAGGGAATGCAGTGTGCACTTCTGAAGGCCATGAGAGTTAGGTGGATTATTAGATTTCAGCACTTAAAAGGAGAGGCAGAGTGGTACATAACTGGGCTTTGACAGATAGGCTCTGCTGCTTTAGCTGGTTTGATGGTGATGCCCCGAGCTCAGCACAACAGATGGGCAGCAGCGCAGCATGGCCCTAAATAATAACGCTTTGCTCTAATACAGTATCTTTCATTTGTGGATGCTAAAGAGTCTAATCCAAAGTCCTTGAAATCAATGGAAATGCTCTCATTGACTTCAAGGAGCTTTACAGCAGGCCCTACACTGCTAATCTTGCTGCACTACACAGCCACTTGTGTCTGCTCACATGTGCGCATCCTGCAGGGTCCCCATCATACTGTGCAGACACAGGGTTAGGATGCTGTCCTTGGAGATCCCTTCTTTCCCAAAGCTTCACCTCCTGCATCCCCCACCCCGAGTTCCCACTGCCTGGTACCACAGGGATTTGCCTTCAGCCTCAGGTGCGTAACGCAGGCACAGTCCATGCACGTAAACCCATCTCCCTCCCATGATGCTCGAAAAAAAAAAAAAAATAAAGAGCAGTTGTTTTTGCTTTGCTTTTTAAAGTGAAAACCAGAATTGCTAATACTTCATGAAAGCATTGCTTTTTTAAGCATCCCCACGTATGTGCTGTGCCTCATTGAGAGTCCAGGTCGGAAAAGCAATGGGAAAGGCAAGATAAGAAAGCCCTACCGTCCTGGCCAGACACAGCAATATAGCATCACTTTGGCAGTAATGACAATGGAGAAAGAACAGAATGCTGTCAGGGAATAATGGTGTCCTGCTGGTAGCTAAATATGAAAGCCAAAGCAGAGACATTTATAAAATAAACAAGCATCAGGGAAGATGAGACATTTATTACAGCGCAGGAAATAGTGATCTTTAACAATGGTCCATCCCAGTTTCTGTCATTGCTGCAGAAATAAAGTGGTGTAAATGAATGCTTTGTCTCATATATGTTTTATTGTTTCCTGGGCAATTACCAGGCTGCATTCAGCTCAGTCTGGAGGAGAGAACTGTCCGTCATCTAAGCAGAGTACAGTTTGTGGGGACAAGGGGACCACTAAGGGACTTCTTTGTTTTGTGTCTAATTCCATACAACCCTCTGACCACCAGCAGAAGTGCTAGGACTGGCCTTGTCACCCCACTTATGACAGAAGGAGGACGTAGTTCTACATGCATGGGAACATCACTTTGGGGCAGAGCCTCCCGAAGCAGCTTCTCCTCCCCACCCTTGCATGTCATCGTGCTGTGGATGCTTTTCCCAGCACCGGCATTAGGGAATTACCTGATGAAGCAGATGGAACAAAACAATCCCCCCAAAATGGCTGTTTTTTTTTTCCCCATTTCTGGTCCTCTCTGTCTCCATTGCAACCAGTGTGTGCATTGGAGGGTGGTCATGGTGAGACGGAGAAAGGGACAGGAGCTCCCCAAATCAGGAGTTCTGCCAGGGAAGGGTAAGTGGCACCACCTCTTCAGGCAGGGGTAAAATTACATTGAGATTGTGACATACAATGCACTAACCTGATCCTGAAAACTCCCATATGCTGCCACACTGTATGTTTATTCCCAAATATGGATACACCTGCCCAGTGTGAAGGTCTGAAAGAGAAAACAGCAGTAAATGCCTATAGGGGCTGAACCAAAGGAAACTGCAATTTCTCCTATCACTTCAGAGAAAAAAATCTGCAAGAAAGATTATGCTTCTTGTCATCAAAATGGCAAATGGGAAAAAAAAAAAAAAAAGCACAGGAATTTGGACTTAATTAAGCAGTCAGGTTCCTGTCTAGATTGAGGCCCAAGCTGAACCTGCACTCCTTTATTAACCTTCTGTAGGGGAAAATTAAAAAGGTATTAAAAACACGGCAGGGTCGTGGTGACAGGTGTACAGATGAAGAAGAGAGAACATGTATTTAAGTTGTCAGAGGGATGTGCAACATAAAGCTATGGGTTAAAATAAAACCTGAAGAAAGAATATATGGTTGACCATCACAAAATATTTTCTAAACCCCCCCCTCCCTTTTTTTTTTTTTTTTTTTTTTTTTTTTTTTTTTTTTTTTTTTT
>VXAV01009644.1:552018-566963 GCA_013399715.1 Alectura lathami
ACGCGGCCGAGCCTCTGCCTTGGGGCTGGCTCTCAGGCAGGGAGCGGCTGCCCCCATGACAGCCCGGGCAGCGTGCCGGGGCAGCTCCGCAGCCGGCCCCGCTCTCCGCCCTGGCAGCCCCCGGGCCCCGCCGAGCTCCCCTGCCCGAGGCTGCTTGTCGAGACGGCATCCGGGAAGCGGTGGCAGAAGCGCAGGCAGCGGTGTCGATGCTCAGCGGGAGGGATGCCCCGTCCCAGGGCTGCTGCCTCCCCCCGCTCCTCCCCACTCGGGACCGATCCGCTCCCTGGCACCGATCCCGGCTCCGTGGGCTCTGCAGAGACGCGAGGCGGGGGGGGGGCAGCGCTGGGCCCTTCCCACGGGCCGCCCCCTCCCCACGCGCGTTCTGCCCGCTCGCAGCCTCCCGTCCCCACGCTCCGTCTCGTTTCACCCCACGCGCGTCCCGTCCGTCCGCGCCCCACAGGGCTGAAGCCCCCTCACCGCCCCCGAGCCAGATGCTCTCAGGGCCGGGGTGGGAGCCGCAGGAGTTTCCATTCAGGACACAGGCACAATAGGGAAACAAAACCCTTTTTTCTTTCTCCCCCCTTTTCCCCCCCGTGTGCCACCTCCCAGGACGAAGAGGGATCAGGGTCCCTGCTTGTCCCCAGCCCAGCATCCGTCACCAGCCCGCAGCCGCGGACAGGGAGCATCGCATCTCACAGCTTCGTGGGAAAACCGTGGGCTTGGGGCTTGTTCAGCTCGGGGGAAGCTAGGAAAGGAAAAGAAAAATGGCAGGCTGAGCTCGTAACATTTCTTTTATCCCTCCATGTAAGATTATAAAGCATGTTTTTACGACAGGAAAATAAAAAATAAACAGTGAAGGAGGAAATTATAGAAAAGGAGAAATACGGCTTTAACACACTCTTTGCCATCTGAAACGAATTAATTTATCTTGAGTAAAGACAACTTCGGAGAGATTTTCAGACCCTCACAACGCATTTCAGCTGAAGCACTGGTGTGCCCCGCACGTGGGAGCACAGCCTATATCGTTCCAGGTGCGGTAGTTTCTGCTCTGGGAGCGTTGCTCTGTGGCTACCAGCTCACCTTGATATCAAGCAGTTTGGAAGCACCGAATAATTTAACGGAGGGAATTTTTTTTTCGGCATGAGAGACGCTGAACTTCGCGGGCTGCTTTAAAATCTCGGCCCGTAGCGGACAGTCGAATTTTACCTTCGTTGGGAGACGATTTTGCAAGATCCGCATTTAACTTTTTGAGTGGCTGATGTCAGCGCTTTTTTCTAAAAAGCAAAATAAATAACGAACGTAAAAAAAAAAAAAAAAAGCACAGAAATACATTTTTTCCCCAGTTTTTCCCCATAAAACAGATTTTTTTTTTTTTTTTCCCGCTCTATCTTCGACGGTCTTTGCGCAACACAACAGCGGAGGGAGGGCGGCATGGGAGAACCGAACGGAATAACAGAGAATCTTTTGGAAAAAGAAAAGAAAACGCAATACCCCGAGCTGCGCGGTCCCGTGCTGCAGACATCCCATTTGTGCCAGCCCCGAAGCTCGCATGGGGTAGGCAGTGCCCAGCACCGGCTGACGCCTGGAGCCGGCCTTTTATTGCCTGCATCTCACAGCCGAGCCCCGCGGGCAGCATTAATTCATCCACAGGTGGACTGAACAGCGATGGGAACCCAGCGTAAGGCGCTCGTCCCTTTCCTGAGGGGTGCAGCGGGACCTGCGGGCAGACCCACGCATCGGCTGGGACAGAGCCGAGTGGAGCCCGGGGGTTGTCTGCCTTCGATTTTTTTCTTCTCCTTTCTTTCCTCCCAGGCTCGGACAGCTCTGCACACTGCGGGGCTGCGCTGCCCCGCGCCCGGCCAGGGACCACGTCGGGGAGCACCCCCCGATGTACCCCCGGTGTCTGCTGCCTGCGGGACATCCCCTCCCCTGACGTGCAACCGCCCAGCCCGGGGTGGGGGGTAGTGCACAGACACTTTCCTTCCCCCCAGGCACAGCAGCAGGGAGAAGATGCTTTCAGGCATTCCTCGAGACCTGCTTGCTCAGGCACTGCGGGTTTTTAGCTGTACAACATTCCGTCGGGGGAAGTAGACCCTCGTTGCCCCCACCTCCAGGGACTGGGGTACCCCCTGAACACCTCCCGCCCCAGCACGCACACACATCCCTCCAGCCTGGCTCGGCATTGCCCGTGCGCAGCCTTCTGGCTCGGTGGGTTTGCTGTTGTCGGAGAGGTGGGAAGTTTTCTTTGTGCCTCAGTGGGGACACTGGTGAGGTTCAATGAGAGCCTGGAGGAGACAGGGTGCTCTTGTCGCTACCCAGGAGGACATGGTGACATGTGCACAGCCAAGGGCAGGCCTTTCCTGCCCCTCATCCCACCCAGCAGGGAGCACACCTCAGCATGGGTTTGTGCATGAGGAGAGCTCAGTCATCCAAGTAGCCTCCCCCTACCCTGTCCCCATTCCAGCCACTGGGACATCCCATTCTTGCTGCAATCCCTGCTCTGCTTTTGCCCAGGTCAAGCCTGTGAGCTCGGATGCTCCAAAGGGAGGAGGCAGCCCCCCACTACCCCTGGCCCCATGGTACCTGCTGCAGCTGCCCATGGCTCACATCTTGGTATCCCAAATTCCCGTTGGAGCTCTCCTGGGCAGGGACTTCGGTGCAAGATCTCTTGGGGACTTTGTTTCACTCCCTACCAGGAGGGGCAGCTCCCTCCCTCTTTCCCTACCCGGGTGGATCCTGAATGACAAGGATGAAGGGAGGAATTGGGTTGCTTCCCTCCCTCCAACTGCCGAAACCCCACAGCCCTTCCCAGCCCTTCCCACTGTCGCTACATATCAGCTACCATCCACGGAGGCAAAGTCCTGCTGCAAACCCCTCCTTTGCTCTTATAGGTGAGGGAAGATGCTGCAGGTGCAGAGCTACAGAGAGAAATTTTCACTCCTCTGAAATGCAGCAGCGCCTGGGAACTGCCACTGCTCACACTGCTCTGCTGTCCTTGCATTTAACGTTCATGAGGACAGAGGAAAGAAAAGGGCTGGAAAGGGCACAGAGTCTTGTCATGGCCATCCGATGAATGCCTCATTGATACTCGGTTTATACGAACCCACTGTATGCGGATCCAAGCAACCCTACTGCACACACAATGCGCCCTTCAAAACACCTTGTGCTCGGGTGTGATGAACCAGAACTTGTTCTTAAGAGCCCCAAATCCAGAAAACATTACAGAAAAAGAACAGAGGGACTAAAGGAATTACCAGTGTAAAGGGGAAGTGTTAAGGTGTCATTCCGAGAACAGTTTGGGTAACGGCCTGAACATCAGAGAAAACAAAACCAGCTGCCTTGCCTCTTCCAAAAATCCCATCAGTCCTTGGCAGTCTTACATAGGGAAAAATTTCTTCCTGACCACAGCTCTGTTGAGTGCACAGGTACCAATACATCATGTGCAATGCATCAGTCCCGTTGTTCTTGGCATTATCCACACTGATAAGCACTCATTCATGAACATATCCAAAGGAGCAGAGGAGAGGAAAAGAGATCTTGATTGGGAGCAGCCAGCCTCCACCTGCTCTATTAGGAAAACTGGTATTTTTTTACCAAGCATCAACAGGTTAAGAAATAAAATGCATACCAGTACAGGCTTTAGAGAACTGTATTTAGATTTACAAACAACATTGTAACTGGATCAACACGCTATAATTAGAATTTAATAATTCAAGTGGAGGAGTAATACGCCCGCTGCTTGAAAAATTGGAGCCTTTCTTTTGCAGTTCTGAACGTTCAGCTCTGTAGATTGGACTCCAACTTGCTTGACACAATTACTGTCCTAGTGAGGCAAACACGTTACAAATAAGAACAATAAGATCAACAATAGCCTAAGTCTAATATCATAAACAAAGGGAATAATCAGAGCACCTCCTGCCCCAGTGGAATCTGCACAGCTGAGACAACCAAATTAGTATAGTTATTGGGAAAAAAAAAAAAAAAAAGGAAAAAGAAAACATTATATTTTGCAGACTTTTGAAAAGTCTTTGATGTTGGTGAATACATTACAGGCAATCCTGGGAGATGTGTCAGTGACTGTTAGATCCAGTCTTGGCATTTACTTCTGAAGTCATCTGAGCCAGGGGTGACACCAGCAGAACTGAGGAAGGGACAAAAGACCTTTATAAACCAGATCCACCCACATTATTTTCAAAGTAGTTGGTGTGAGGTGAATAACTAAATGAAAGACCAGCTTCAGAGATTTGACTCAGAAAGCAGTGTGCTGAGGTGGGTGCAGCCCTGAGGTGTGAGGGTGTCAGAGCTGACCCCAGCAGCCTGGGGACACGGAGCAGATCCCTTCTGCTGGCTGAGCTCTGGGCATCAAAACTCGGTGCGGTCATGGTCCCGGGTAACATGTCAAAAGAGATTCCCTACCTGACTTGAGGCAGGGCTTCTTCCCAGCCACTGGCCAAAATGGAACTACTAAATCCAAATCTGTAACAAAATGTTGTGGTTCTGCCTTGTGAGACATTTGTGGTTTTCTGAATGCACCTGGAGTCTCCTTTAAGCGACTGAAATCGTGGTTCAAAGGAAAGGGAGTACAAGCAGCTCTGACCCCAGAATGAGGGGAGGGACTACAGAAAGGAAATGCCTTAGTAAAAGTTATCCTCCACTCCTTATGCCACATTAAGAGATATATTTTCCCATTTCACTTAGAAAAGACTGAGAATCCTATATCAAAACCCATGCCAAAACCCAAATACTTGTTCTGGAAGTTTTACATCTATCTGAAAATAAACTGTGCGCTATCACCTTCTCGTTTCCCATGGGTTCATTTTCACAGGACAGGAATAACCTGGAACAGAATCTACTTATCCAGAAGGGGGTTGGCAGGGATACCCCAAGTAAAAAAATAAATTGAAAGAGGTGTGAATGCCTAATCTTTAACAAAACTCTTGTCAGAGAACATCTATTTTCCAGCCTATTTTAAATTGCAGTTCTTTATGTCCACTTGCTCATATTTAGCTTCTTGGATGGTCTGGAGATTACCATGAATAGAATAGAATAGAATTATGTACTGTTCAAAGAGACTTCCAAGTCAGGTGGCAGTGAGATCCAGATGGGATTCAGAGGAGAGATTAAACTTACCTCACGTTCTTGCTTTTTATGGTTAAAATGTCACTTCTCAAACCGGCTGGCTGGCTGAGGGCTGCCATGGGATAGCCAGCAAATGTTTGCCATAGTTAGAATTGCAAAAAGTTGTTCCTCGGGGGTTTTCATTTCCTGCTGGCTCTCCTTTGCCTACAAAAGCTGGCCTTTTGGTGCTGAGCTGCAGACAGGAGCTCCCATAAAGGAGGCAAAGCACCCAGGAAGGCAAGGGCAAGCCCACACGGGGCTCAGTGCCTGTAGCACACCTGACACACATTTCAGTCTGGTTCGGTGCTGTTCTCTGGCTACAGCTGACAGCAGCTGAAGATCGAGACTGTGTATGTGGCCAGCTGACCCTTCCCGGCCTTATCAGCCCTTTCAACATCCGTCCCTAAGGCGACACGCAAGGGGAGATAGCACAGCAGGATGTGTGTGTGTGTGTGTGTGTGTGTGTGTGTGTGCGTGCGTTCGCTGGGTGCGTACCCAAGCTTTGGTTACGCATCCTCGGTGGGTGCCGCGGCGGACTCCGAGCCCCCTCTTGCGGCAGCTCCTGGGATGTCGGGATGCTGGAATGCCGGGTTGAGGAGATGCGGAAGAGATATGAGGATGCCGGGATGCAGGGATGTCGAGAAGCCAAGATGTCGGGATGCCTATTTGTCGGGATGTCAGAATGCTGGGATGTTGGGATGAAGTGATGCTGAGATGCCAAGATGTTGGGGTGCCAAGTTGTTACAATGTTGGGATGCGGGGATGCTGAGACGTCAGGATGCTGGGATGTTGGGATGAGAGGAGGTTGGGATGAAGGAATGTTGCGGTGTCAGGATGCTCAGAGCAGCAGCCTGCCTCATTCCCCTTCTTCCAGGTGCCCACTGCTGTTTTTCTCCGGGAAACATATTCTGCAGGTGGGCAAAACACATAAAACCCAGCCTGCAGGCAGATTTTCCCAGCAGCCTCCTCCTCCTCTTGATGAAGTCCTGTTTCTTTCAACATCTTGGAAATGCTCAAAATGATTTCCTTGTCACAGAGATACCATCTTTGGCTCAGGCAGTCCATGAACTTCAGATTGCTCGAGGCTAAAATGCTGTTCTGGGAAAATATCACTCTGTGCTTGCCCTGTTCTTGTACCCTTTCCTACGCAGCTGCTGATGGGAACAGAAGGAGGGGGAGATGTCAGGCTCTGCAGGTCCTGCTCTTGCCCTCACCTTGCTTCGGGCTGATGGCACTGGCAGAAGTGTTGCATAGGAATCACTGCAATTGTGTTCTGCAAGCAGAGAAGTTTGTTGCCTTGCCAAGATGCATTTCTAAGCATAGTTTTTTTTTTTTTTTTTTTTTTTTTTCTGTGAATTCAGTGCTCTGGCTGCTTGTTTCTATACCAAAATTCACCACTTCTCTGCTGGTCCAGCACAACTTCTTGCAGACAACTGCTGTATGCTGGGCAAGGGGGGCATACACATGTACAGATGAGAGTGCCTTAAACTAGATTTCTTCTTCAGAAGGACACAGGCTTCCTCTTAAAGTAGATGGATGTGCACTGCAGCCTCAGTGTCTCACTTCCCTACACGTGTTCTCGTTAGCAAGGCCACTTTGCACTTTTTGTTCATAAGTTGCTTGCAATAGGGAAGCCCAAATTTACACTTCCAGGTATTCAACTTACCCATCTTCAACAAGTCTTCAAAATAGATTGTAATTCTACTCTGGGCTGGGATTTCCATCTGCAATATTGTATGTTGTGTGCATTGTACGTTTCTCCTACAAAACTGCAGAGAGTAGCAAGTTCTGGGACAGAGTAAGAGAGGAGCAGGAAACTGGAGTGTGATTGGAGTGATGAGACTGCAGGCAGAACATCTGCAATGCCTTACTAAAGAAAAAAAAAAAAAGCTAATTCAGTTTTTATTCCCATTAAAATGGGTTACATAAGTTTAAATGAAAGCAGAGTCTGACCAAATTCTGCTACAAATGAGCTATATAAAAGCATTAAGTTGAATGCTTAATTGGTATAAATGGAGTATTTCTGCTATTAGTGTTGGACTGCAAGCAACCTCAGTCCCAAGTTAATGACAAAAATGACGATAGTTTCAGAAGGGTGAAAAGGGTCCAGAACTTCAGAAGGCACTTCCCAAGATAGTTTAGTTTTGTTTATGTAAACATCTGACTACAGGGAAGCAGAGAAGTTCTCTGTAATGCCAAAATGAAATTTCTTGAAGAGGCTCCTTTGCCAAATCTCTTCCTGCACATTTGAAAACAAATCTCAGTTGTGTCCAAGGCTGCTAGTTTTGAGATGCCTCAACCATTCTTTCTTAGCCTGAAACACTCTGCGGGTTTTAGCAAGTCCCTCATTCAATTTGGAAGTGTTTTTACAAACATTGGCCTGTGGCACCTTCTGGCAGCTCTAGTTCCTTCCCAGGGTAACTCTTAGATGTGCCAGTAAATGCACAGAAATCAGTTATTCACCTGAGAGCAGTACTCAGAGAACCACATCAGCAGGTAATGCTCCACCCCAACTCCAAGCACCCTATCACAAATGCTTGCAGCTGCAGGAGTCATGTTCAGAACAAAACAGCTGCCCTCTACACTTGGCCCCAGATTTCGGGTCCCTGCTGGAACCTCTCCGACCTTTCCAAACTGCCTTCCCACTAGGGCTTTGAAGAACAGCGCCTATGGCCCTGCAGCTTCACCACTGCTGTGCTCTGGAATGTTTGATCTGGTGACTGATTGACCTAGAGATGGCTGCTTTCTAATGGCTGTACCTCAACAGGGAAACAAAACATACCATGGTGCTAGAATGAGAAGAATTACAGAGGCAAGTAGGTTGGAAGGGCTCTTTGGAGGTCTCCTGTCATAACTTCAGAACTAGTTCAGGCTGCTCATGGCCTTATCCAGCTGAAGGTGAAAGTCTGCAAGGACTGAGGTTCTGCAGCCTCACTGGGCCCCTGCTCTGCTTTTTAATCAGAGTCCTTGTCTTTTTTTTTCCCCTGGAATATAACTGCATTTTTCCTTGCCGTTGCCTCTTGTCCTTAGAAGCTGTAGTTTTGGAGGACAGTTATTTCACAAGTAACCTATAATGACGGTGTGGTGTACACCAGCACAATTTCCTAAAAGCATAATTACACATCTCCCTGGCTAACATCACTGAAGATAACACATTGGCTTGCTGAGCTCCGCAGCAGTGGTTTTGCTGGCAAAAAACACAAGATTTGGTTTGGACACCTCTTGCCAAGGCACTTAGGACAGCAATATTTTATTGAGGGGACTCATTCTGGCAGAGCATACTGAAGTGGTTGTGCTGCAGTTCCAAGCTTTACACATAACTGAGACTCCTGGCATGTGGCTTTGTGCCCGTGTTGTGTACTGCAGCCCTGAGCTGTTTCACATGTGGCTTATCAGCCAGAGAGGCTGACCTGCAGGTGTAAGTGATGGAGTCTGATTTGGGGCCAGCATTTCAGCCAGCAGCTAGGGCTGGTCTTCTAGCACGTTGTTAATGCCCTGTGCCTGTCCATGTGCAATATGCGTTTGGATAAAGGCCTTAACAATATGCTTTAACTTTTAAATAGCCCTGAAGTTGTCAGGCAGTTGGACTTAATCATCTTTGGGGGTCCCTTCTGACTGAACTGTTTCTCTTTTCTATTCTTTCCTGTTCTGTTCTAAATTATCTGGTGTTGTGATTAGATCTCTCTTCTCTCGGGCCTTATGGGCACCAGCAGCTTTCAGGAAGGGAAGGGGCTGCACAGGAGAAAGGATCCCTTTGTCCACTCCTTAAGGAGAGAGTGGTCCAGGGACAACACAGTTCTGCACACTGTTGAAATTTGGTGGGAATATGCATACCTCCACAGGGACTGGTCTTCAGCAATCTGGAACAAAGTGCTGGCACAGTGACCTAGAAATCCTGGCAGGCGTGATCCGATACCCAGCAGCTGCAGCAAGATGATGCCATTGTGCTGCCAGCTGGAGGTCAGTGGCCAGCAATAACCTTTGCAAGAGTGTGCAAGGGGACAGCAGGAGAAGAGCTACCACCTATAGTCCTTGTGTCACTAGCAGTTACCCTGAGAAAGCTGGGAAAAGGCAGCAACTCTTACAAGGATCTGTGTGGGGACACACGGTCACCTCCAGCCCTGCATCCTCCCTGCTGCGCATGCACAGGACCTTAAGATCCATCTGAAACCCCTGCTAGGACAACTACACAAATATTTATCTCGACTGCCTGTGTCCTGACCTTTTCTTTCTGCAATGCTTTTCATGTCTTTTAGTTTAGATGAAATCTGAAGGCCCACCTTTATTGCTCTGCGCTGAAGCCCATCCCTTAGAGCATGATACGAGCAGCTGGCTTTGGCTGGCTGGCAGGTTTCAAACAATGACTGTCCCTGAATTTGCATTCATCCTGCAGTTAAGCTACTCCACTCCCATGTCCCAGGTTCCCAAGTGGCCATGGAGAAGGCTGTGTCGGGTCAATGCTATCTCTATGGTTGTTGGCCAGCAGCCGGGTGCCAGGCAACCAGGTGCCAGGCAGTCTGGGGAAGAGCTGTGGTTCCTGGGGACAAGGTGACC
The DNA here is from genome assembly GCA_013399715.1 of Alectura lathami. Taxonomy (NCBI): domain Eukaryota; kingdom Metazoa; phylum Chordata; class Aves; order Galliformes; family Megapodiidae; genus Alectura; species Alectura lathami. The sequence goes on from VXAV01009644.1 coordinate 561,691, forward strand.
TTAGTGAACCTGCTGTGTTCATGGCACAAAGTGAGCTTTTGGCCTGGGTGATTCATTCTGAAGTGCTGCAAGATTATTATTATTTTTTTTTTTTTTGGAGATGAGTGGAAAAAAGTCTTCATTCCACACACAATTTCTATAACAAGATCTTCAGAAATGATGGGCAATTTTGCATGCAATTCTAAATGCTATATTCCTTTCTATTAAAAAAAAAAAAATTGCAGAAGACATTTTTGTAATGCAGTCTTACTCATTAACACAGGCTTCACCAAGGAATTGTGTCTTAAGCTAATTAAACACGTGAAGCTCCTCTTGATGGGCATAGAGCCTAAAATTTTTCCCCACAAAAGTGGTAAAATGTTGTTTATTGCATCACTAAAAAGCATTTAGGAGCTATTCGCATGACTGCTAAAAACATTTAAATGGCCAGCATAACGAAGAGCAAGCTAATTAATGGTGTATTTGTTGAAATGGATGGGACAGGGTTTGAAAAGTTTGTGTATTCCTGCTCAAAGCTGAAGGAAATCGGCAGAACTGTAAGAAATTTGAAGCAAGATAGCAACTCGATGATGGTCTAAGGCACACCCATCTCTGAAACAATCTTCCACCTCCTGAATCAACAATGACTAATGAGTGGTAGGATAATGGGAATAAAAATACCATAAGAGTGCTTCATTTAAGATTGGGAAGAGAAATTACTTAGAGTGTCATTAAAAAAAAAAAAAAAAACAGGAGGAAAATAAGTGATGGAAAATTTAGCCTGAAGTTCAAGAAACTCTGGGCCAGCGACAGAGATCTACATCTGTTTGCCAGTGGTGGGAAGCAGACAGGTGTCAGATCATATCCTGCAGCCCACGATTTATGCAGTGCAGTGGATGGCTGTGGGCAGAAAGTGCTGTGAACAGTGTAGTTTTGGGGTTACTTGTTCCAAATACAGCATGTACAGTAATGTTATCGGTAATATTTAGCCAATAGTACATGCTACATTACATTGCTTATCTGTGCTCGGTTTAAATGAATGTGCATCTGGCACTGGAAATCAGTAGATGGTTTTACATTAGTGTTTCGCATGCTGAGAATCGAGAGGGTCTCTGCCACTCACAGAGACAATGTGGGAGGCGTGCTGGTGGATATTTACAGCTAAAAGCTCATTCCTGTATTTGAGGTTTTACAATCTCCTCTTTTAAACTGCTTATGTACATGTGGTGCCACATTAATAATAATAAAGAATAAATCTCTTTTTATTTAAGGAGCAGAGTAGACTTGTCATCTTGAGTCTAAGGTGTTGGTTTTCTTCTTGCCAGTTCAAATAGTGTAAAATTGCTCTGTTGACATGAATCATGATGCTTAGCTTTTATGCAGCATATAATCTCACATGCTCTAATGTTAATTAAATTCCAAAGAAGCAGTTTTCCGATCTCTCCACAGGGAGCTTGTTTGCCTTAAAATGAAACTACTGGGCTGAGATAGTCTCCACTATACCAGCATTACGTTCACTACATTAACTCAGTAAAGACTTAGGCATAAGACATGTAGCTGCACCTCGGTAATCCCCTTTGCTTATCTGCAAGCCCAGGGCTCCTGCACCGCGTCTCGTTTGCCGCGGGGCCTTACGCGGTGGCTCAGGGTGACATTAACCTCCTTACACCACCGCGAGGCCTTAGCGCATCCTCCAAATGAGTCATGCAAAGAAATGAGCAGTGTACAAGTCCCGGGAGGTGGCAGTGGTGGCCGGACTGTCTGCAGCTCCTTCCCTGTGCTAATTAAGGATCGCTCTGCTGCATTTGACAGGGGCTGATTTCCTCTTCCATAGCCCTTTAGAAAGGGGCTGGGGACTCAAAAGGAAATCTGGGGGCTGAGCAATGTTGTCTGTCCAGAAGCACTTCTCCTGTCAGTCCTGTCAGGTTGCAGTCTCACTCAGCACATGGTCTGATGGTAGGAGGAGGATGAAGGAGATCCGACCAAAGGAGGGAGGTAGCAAATGAAGGCTGGTCCTACTGGTCAGTCAGCAGGTGAAAATGTCAGACTTGGGTGTTTTCTGGCTACATGGCTTTCATCTGTGCTAAAAAAGAGAAGGGCTGGATATCAGTGCCCAAATCTTGGCTGCTCCTGGAGCATGGGGGTGATGTGAAATATTTGTCTCTCATAAACAAAACTATCGGCTTTCATGTGAGCAAAGAGTGAGATAGGAAATGTTCCTGCTCAGGGTGAGAGTCCTGGATGTCTTTGAATCCACTCAGCATTATGTGCAGTGTCAGGATGCTAGTCCTGAGAGCTCTCAAATATTCCCAGAGGTTACAAGCTCAAGCACTTGACTTAAGCAAAAGCTGAGACTTTTACAGGTGGATACAAAGCAAGCTGGGGAATCCAAAAGACTCTGCAGCCAATTAGTGCATTTCCCCATCAGTGTGAGGGGACAGTGGGGAGAGCAGAAAGTGTTGGCATGGAATAGGGAAAGTCAACCTCCAGGGGAATGTGACTGGGACAGGGAGGAGAAAAATTACTGCAGGGTGCCTGGAAAGCACGTGGTACACATCTGGCAGGTTGTGCCCATTTGTGGCCTGAAATCCCCCAGGGGCAGGCCACAGGGTGTGATGGCTGGGAAGGAGAAGTGGGGGAGGGAGGTGGAGAGGCTCCCAGGCACTGCTTCTGGGACCCACTGACACCCTTCACTTTCCTCACTGAGTAGGGTGACTTCTGGGGATACAATACAATCATTCAGAATACAACTATTACTGCTGCTTCTTCTCCTTTTTTTTTTTTTTTTAACATTAATGTGCTTTTTTGTTGTTGTTGATTTTTTTTTGTATTTTTGCTTGAGACTAACAGAACTGTTATACAGAAACACCTTTGTTTACTAGAGTATCTAAGAATTTTAGAGCATTCTAGAAAAATTATTCTTGGTTTGCATGCTAGAAGCAATAGCCCATTTCCTCTGTGATCCTTGTAAACATCTAATCTCAAACTAAACATTTAGAATTCTCTTTGTCATGAAGTGCTAACAAGCTGGGGTCTCAGTCCTTTATCAAACAATATCCCCTTCAGTGCTAGATGCAAAGAAAAGCAAAAAGTTTAGCCTGATGCCATTTTTTACTAATAAGGCACTCGGGCTCTTTCAAGTCACTTTGGCTTTGTTTAACAAAGAGGAAGGTGTCACACTGTTGAGTATTTGACAGCACAGCACACATGATCCAACAGTGTTTTGAAGAACAGAAGTAAACACAGCAGGTCTTTGACAACACCTTAGGTGACTTGATGCCTGAAGAGTTTTATTGATTACTGAAAAACTTCTCACTGCACAAACAATGACCTTCCTGGTTTAACCTTTGTAATCCAAGGAAGTCAGATAAAGTATGAATTCTAATGTGCATATGTTTGTACTGGAATAATTAAACCTTACAGCCGTGGTCACAAACTTTTCTTTCAAGCAGCACCTTCAGAGCAATCGCATTTGCCCTAATCAAGGCAATGGAAGTTAAGAAAAGTGCAGATTTGCTGTCCATTAACATGAATAGGAAATGTGTATTGCAAAAATCTGTCTCAATACAAGCACCAGTAACTCAATTTGGAAAAATCTGTGGTTAGTGGGATTTGCTTTTAAGCAACTGAATTCAAATATGTAATACAGCAATAGTGGGAAATGTGGCAAATAATGTAAGAATCATTTCTGAATGTACTTTTATTAGATTTTCTCGTTGTCACAAGCTCAGTGCCTGATGCTGCAAATGACTGAGAAGCTCCTGGGAACTGCTAAATACTTTGAGATCCTACTATGCATAGGAGGAAGCAGATAAGATTTTAAAGCACTTTGGATGGAAGAGGTTTATAGCTGAGATACAGTTGAAAAAATCCACTGGACAAATTATGTCAGAATAACCAGACTGGGCAGTGAGAGCCTTTTTCAGAAGAACATAAATGTGAGCACAGTGCCTCAGAGACAGAAGCCATTTGGCCCAGTGTCACACCTCACTTTCCCAGCTGCCAACTCTTTCTGTTCAGGAGGCTTACTGAGCCCAGCTTGGCTTGCCTATTTAGAAACTTAATGACTGTCTTCTAAACATCTCTCCACCCTCTTCTTTAATGTATATAACCCAACATCCTTTGGCAAGGAGTTTCCTAGAATGAAAACCATCCTCTTTTATTCGTTTTGACCCAGGTTTCTACTTGTTTCGTTGGTTGGTCCCCAGCTGCGCTCCCAGAAGAGGCTCTGAAGGGTAAATTCCTTATTCTTATTCTCTCCTGACCAGGCAGGAGTTTGAAGACTGCTATCGTATATCCCTTAGGTTTTTTGTTTTTTTTTTTTTCCTCTTCTTGTGGGCTAAAGACACTGCTTGGTCATGCCTCTTGTGCGAGCTGTCCATACACTCCATCGTCCTCATTGGTGCTGAAACTTCTCCAAATTTAATACATGCTTTCTGGGAACAGGTACCAGAACTGCACAGAGTACTCCAGACAACAGCACACCATATCCATGTACAGTAGTATGTGGATATCTTGTTCTTTGGTCTCTGTTCCTTTCCTCGTAGTTCCCAACATGTGCTTTGCCCTGTTGACCACCACCAGTCACCGAGCTGACATGTTTGTGGAAGTGGTATGTTGTACCCCGGGACCTTGCTGACACGGTGTGACAGCCAGCCCAGAGCTGGTCACTGTGTGTGTGTTGGTAGGATTGTTTATCCCATGTTACATGTACCTATGTTGATTTTATCTGCTGTGGTACTGCTAGTCATCTGCAGGTCCTCCTACAATTCTTCCCATTATGCTCTCAGTCTTACTGCTCTGAACAACTTCATGTCATCAGCAAGTGTTGTCAGCTCTGTCCTTGTTTGCCCTCTTTCCAGGTCATTTATAAGCATGTGTAAGGGCAGAGTTCCAGCACAATCCCATGCATGACCCCACCAGCAATCCTGCCCTCTCTCCCTCTCCATTAACCATTTATTTCTTCCTGTGAAGGCCTCTCATGCCATAACATTTCCTTAAAAAACTCTGGAGAGGGGCTTTGCCAAAACTTCTTCAGAAATGTAGGTAATCCTTGTCACCCTCTATATCACTGTTATCCTCTCTGTACAAAACTCACCCAGAGAAGCCAGCCTCCTCCTTCCAGCACCGCCTACTCATTCTGTCACTTGCCCTGTTCCTTGGGTAAGGGCACCAAATGTGAGCACGTTATCTCAAAGTGTAAACCCTCAGGAAGTTCTGTTGCTCCTGATTAAATATGAACAGTTTTCAACCCTGTGTTTCAGAACAGTGAAAAAGAAAAAAAAAAAAAAAAA
>VXAV01009644.1:567527-602683 GCA_013399715.1 Alectura lathami
GCTTTTCTCAATGGACTGGCCGAAACTTCCTTGGATTTTTTTTTTTTTTTTTTTTTTTTGAGAAAGATCCTTAAAATTCAGAAGAAACCCCCTACAAATATTACATGGTATAGAAAGAAGTTCTTAACCCATCTGAAAGAGAAATGAATTGTTCTACACTCTGCCCAGAGGCAACAGCAATCAGCACCAACCCGTTTTTTTTGATTAATTTTAAATTTCCATGTTCATTTCTGGAATAACTCTTCACGGAAATCCATCACTCACTCTGCTCGTTTTCCCTCTGGGGAACTAGAAATATGTTTCTGCTATATCAATGGGAAACTGTAGTTGGAAACAAGAAAGTTTAAAGATGAGCTGGCTCGAAGAGAAACCACAGGATCTGGAAATCCATGTGCATTACAGCAGTGCCTGGTCAGTAGTGATTCGGGGATACCGAGTGGCATACTGTCAGTTGAGAAATATTTCAGGGCTTGATTAGTTGTGCTCCTTTTCCACTGGGACTGTAGTGCAGTCTTCACCCAGAAGACATGTGATCTGAAAGCCTGAGGCAGAACAATCCTTGTTTTCACAGGAGAAGCTTTTCTGGGATGCAAAAGCTTTCAGGTCCTCCTCCTTGTTTCTAAAAGCTGTCTTCCAAACAAACATACAAACAAACAATAAAGCAAAAGAAAAAAGAGGCTTAGGATGGCATCAACATCACAGCCTCTGCGAGGCAAAAGGGCATGCAAAAAAATATTTTGGGCTGTATTTCCACATGCCTGCTTCATTCTGTCTCTTGTGATCTACGCTTTTCTTGGGGCTCTCATGTTTTCCCACATTGAAGGTAATCGGAAGGTCAATTTAAGTGAAGAATATAGAGATTTTCTGCAGAATCTGTGGCACATCTCCAGAAATTTATCAGGTATGTACCAGAATAGCAAAATGACTTAATTGTACATGGAATTACGCATTCCTTTGCATTTTGAATGAGATTTTTGGCTTTTAAAGACATTCTTCAAAATAATAACAGCTGAGCCTGCAAATGGGATTTTCTCTGTGCTTAGCTAATGACTGCTGCTGCTTGCTTATCTTGCTTGACTGTGATTTTGACTGCACGCTTCCTTGGTCTCTGCACTTCTGCCTGTAAATAGTTTTTCTTGATGTGCCTGTGTTCTCCCTTTTTGCCCTAGTTCCCNGAAAATGAGGAGTTTTTTAAGGAAGAGATCCATGCACTGCTCAACACAGCTAAACGAGACTGGTTTGTCAATCCAAAAGATATATGGACTTTCTTTGGGTCTCTCTTTTTCTGCTGCACAGTATTCACCACTGTGGGTAAGTTTGGAGGTAAAGTAACACCGCTGCAGAATCAAATGCGGCACTGCTTTTTGGAACGTATTTCTTCCAGAAATTAAAGACAAAAAAAAAAAAAGATTCCCCAAAATCCCCTTGAATTTTTCTACTGAGAATTTGTGATGGGTCTGCAAGGGGTGCTGCAAACACGGGTTGCAGAGATGTAGCTGAGTCACAGAGACAAGTCAGTATCTAGGAAATAGGGATGCTACATGCTAGTTAGCTGCACTATTTCTTGCATATTGTAACGTGCTCATACAGGACACATGCACAAAACTATTATCTTATGATGTAAGAAAGCTTAATTTTTCAGTTTAACCTTATTTCTTCTACCACCGTGTGTTATGCTGGGTAACGTTTTCTTTACTGAAAGAGGTAATTCATTAGGTGCAAATTGCTTTTAAATTGCTTCCCAGTTATTTATGTCTAACATTACTTTGTAATATGGCTTTATAATTGACCATGCTGTTCTTGTTCACACTTCTCCGGGCTAACAGCACATGGTGATGTTTAAATCACACCTCTGAAATCTTCCCTTCAGACTTCATATTTCAAAGCAGAACGTGGATGAAATAGAAACATCTGCTCTGGTCTTGGCTCCTTCTGCATTGCTAAATACAACCCCTCATGCTCATTCCCAAAGACACTTTGGTAATGTTCCCAAAGACCTTTTGCTAATGTTTCTTAAATGCTGTCAAGTACAGACTGTATCTAAATACTTTGTCAGAATTAAGACTAGATGTGAAAGCTTCCCACAGCACTGTATCAAATTGCAAAGATGTTTCTCAGATACATTAGGATATGCTCAGTGTCCCAGCGCAGGTATGCATCTTAATGAGAAGGGGAAACTGATTATTCTACACAAGGAATGATAGGAGTGCTCATGTGTTCACTCTAGTGTGTGGGACTTACTGTCTCAGTCACAGCAGAGGCTTGAACCTCAGTCTCTGACAACTTTCTTGTCTATCTTCAGACTCAGCAAGCTACACACTGGGGTGCTTCTGTCTCGGTTAGATAAGGGCACTTTTTTTATTCCACAGGCACATTTGAACAGCTTAATGGTTTGGACACATGCTGGAGATCTAGACTTGAATCCTCCCACAAGTGATTTCTTAGCACAGTAGCTAGGAACACATGAAAGAATACCTTTCATCAGAAAGCTTTGACTTCTGCAAACAGGTGGAAAGCCATATTGTTGAAAACCGCTTGCCTAGGAATACTTACCCATATCCTTTGACATGGAACTGTAGAAATGCTCCCACATACACTGGCCCAAGCAACCCATTTACTTCTAAATAATTTCATTTTGGGCCTTCGTAGCAGTGAGTATTAATACAGCATCCCCAGGTTCTGAGCTGAGTTTTGGGACCAGGATGCATAGATCACTTGTTGCTAAGAGGTGGCTATTTCCACTGCTGCAGGTTTGCTATTTGCAGTATCACCAGTTGTTCAATCACTTCAGGTCTGAACTACCAGCTACAGAGTCTGCTGGGTGTCTCAGCCAGGCTAGATTTCTGATTAGCAACATTTAAGCTCAAGGTAAGTTTTAGCTCTTGAAACTGCACAAGGTATTTCTAATGCAAAGAAACTGAGAAGAAAGAAAAGACATCCACTCTGTACGCTAACTACAGCAATTAATCTTCTCCAGTTGTTTCTGCGGTATTAATACTCCTAATTAACCAGTGGGGATCAGCATGATGGAGAATGAACTGTCTAAACAGTGTACCATGGTAGAGTAGGGGACAAGGCTGGACCCAGACCACAGGCCTGTGGCTGCCATTAGTGCGTGATCGAAGAATGGGGAGAAAACCACACCCCAGCACACCAGCTAGTAGTCTCACAGGCTGAGCATCGGACCTGGAAGATAATCTGAAAAATAATGATATGTTTGAAGGGAGAGGAAAAATGCTTCATGTCATCTTGGAGAATGAGAAGTAAAAATATTGTTAAAGTAATAAAATTAATATAATACAGATATCTTCTCTGACTGCAATGGGAGAACACTAACTTTCAAATTAAGATTCATATCCAAATGTTAGATGAAGGAAAATTAAATACTCAACATGAGTTTAAGGAAAGGACATGTCTTCCACTACCATTTTAAGGACCACAAAGGCCATGTGGCTGGTAGTACTTTCCTATTTGTTGTAATTGATATTTGTAAGATTCAGCACTCTAGAATAAGCACACATTGCCTCATGTGATAAACATACAGGTCCTCACACGGCCCTCTGTTTTTCTGTGTACATGTAAGAGACTCAGAAATCTATGAAGCCAGTACAAACGTAACGTCAACATAACACGTGCCTTTAGAGCCAGATCTGATGAACCAGGAACAATTTCAAATTACCCTACTAGCTTACCATACATGGCAAGTAGCTTTGGCAAAGCAAAGCAGGGCCTCTTCTGTTATTTCTCCTTCTGGAGCTTGCCTAACCCAGATTCCCAGGGGATCTTCCTGATCGTGGTCTCCTGCAGGTCGTGGACTGGCCCCAGATTTCCACTTCTCCTCCCTAAACAGCCTCTTGTTGTCAGAGAGTAAAGTCAAAGAGCCCAAGCAGATGCAGTAGGAAGAGATAGTTCAACAGAACTCCAAACCTCTGAGTGCTTGAAAAGGTTGGATGCCTGTACTGGCAACCAGCCTTTGTGACAGAAATTCAAACAGCTTCAAAGCGAAGCTGAAAAGGACAGTATGGGCCAGAAAATGGCTCTTTAAAACGGGCAACAGTAAAACACTCAGTACAGCTGAATACCAAATAAATGACAATGTTTTCTGTCTCTCCCACTCCCCTCTCTTCTGAAATCTTTGTTCAAGGTTATGGCAATACCTATCCTGTGACAAGGACTGGAAAATACCTCTGCATGTTGTATGCTTTATTTGGCATCCCTTTGATGTTCTTGGTCCTGACAGATATGGGAGACATCCTTGCAACTGTCTTGTCGAAGTGTTACAATGAATTCAGAAAGCTACAGTCAAAAATTTTAGCATCTAAATTCTGTTCTGGATCCACATGTGTCAGAGGAAATGGATCAAAATCCAGAGTGCTGTCTAAAGTAGACATGAATGAACCCTTGAGTATTGTGGAAATGCTGAAAAATCAGTCAGCTGTTAAAAGGAAGCCGACCCAACGTCGCAATGTCCAAATTTTTGAGATGATAATTGCCAGAGAAAATGAATACAAAAATCTCTCAAGAAGTAAAAGCATAGAGAGATGGAGCTCGTGTCCTGAACTGCAGAGGGGAAAAACAATGACCAGAGTAATTGAGAATTTTGACAAAATAGGAAAAGAGTTAGAAAAATTAGATGTGCCCATTGTGTTAATGGTGCTGGTTATCTTTGTGTACATCTCCTGTGCTGCCGCTATTCTTCCAAACTGGGAAACCAGGCTGGATTTTCAGGAAGCCTTTTATTTCTGCTTTATCACCCTGACAACTATTGGATTTGGAGATACACAGTTGGAACATCCCAAGTTTTTCTTGTTTTTTTCCCTCTATATTATTATTGGCATGGAAATCGTCTTCATTGCTTTTAAGCTAGGCCAAGATCGTTTAATTGGCTTGTACAAAAGGGTGATTTCATTTTGCGGGGAGAAGAAGATGCCATCAAAGAAGATATACCCAAAATAAATGCAGTTATTTCTCCCTCACTTGTATGCATTTGTCACTGCAATGAGATGAAACTGTTCCTGTGCATTTCCACTCCCTGCCTCGGACAGGGCAGGACGCATATTTTCTGATTTCCTGTGAGAATCTGCTGTAAACAGGTTACATGCCGCAGGAGATGCTTGGTGTAGGCATCTCCAGGGAGCAGTTTCCAGCGAGGGTCCCGTCTCCTAAATAACAGAAAGAGACAATGCATGGTGGAAGAACAGAAAGCCCTCCCTGCCTGCACTTCCCAGTTTCTTTTGCAAAGCTCTGAATTTCAACATGCTTCCTGTCTGAGACTTTGGGATTTTTTTCAGTGCTTCTCCAAGCAGGGCCCAGATCGCCGCCTTGTCCTGGCACCCTGCCTGCAGCCAGCGACAGCAGGGTCACGGCTCTCAGTGTTGAACTGCGAGCACATGGCTGTTGTGACACAGTTCATCATCAGAGAGAGCTGGGGGGAGGCGTGAACCCAGCTGCTCTTCCGTCACGTTTGTGTACATTGCAAACATCTCCTCTTCACGCTGTGTCGAGGAATTTTAAAATTAAAAAAATGAAACCAGATTTTCACCTCTTTCTCTGTCCCTGGTCTATAAATCAGTCAGAATGTTGCTCATCTGTGCAGGGCTGAAACCATTCCTTTTCCACCACCGCTTCCCACATCCGTGCCCAGAGTCGAGGTGTGATTGGTGGCGTCCAGCTGTAAAAGTGTTTGTGACAAGTTGTGCTCCTGAGAAGCCACCTGGGCAAGGCATGCAGCAGACTTCTAGGTGACTTCAGCTGTGGTATGAAGCTCCATCTTTGCCATTAAAGAAACACCATGGCCTGGGTATGCCAATCCCAGAAGTTCTCTCCTCTAATTCAGGTTTTACTCTGCAGAGTGCTTGACTTCCATGGGTTCCTTCACTCATTCGTAAAAAGAAAACTCTATCGATTTCCCCGTGATGTGGTGAACACCCTGTAGTGAAGCACAGTAGTATGGGAATAATGTTTTTTCTTTCAAGATTTTGCTTATATTATTCATACTCTGAATCAAGCTATCAAGAATAATTTTTAATGTATTAAAATATACACACTTCATAAAAGACACCTCTGACTTTAACTGCCTCTTAGCATGTAAATTATTTGTATGCACGCTGAATGTGAATGATATCATTAGATATTAAGCATGCCTGATTGTAACAGAACGTGCATTATTTTCAACGTGAAGTTTACCATTTGAGGATGAGCTGTTCAGAACATTCAAACGACAAGAAACTCTGTTACTATCACTGCGAACAGTAACTTCTATATAGTCCTTGTTATAATTAGTTGTGATTAAGCACTGGTGATATGCAATATATATATACATAAAATGAATGATGGTACATAGAAACATGTTTTATAAGGACAACAATAAAGAAAGTAACAGCTAAAAGGAACTCTGGTTAATGATATATGTCATGAGTTTTGTGCTGTGTACAAAGTCCTTCCATTCAGACTACTCTAGTATTACCTTTCTTCATATCTTTGGATTAAAATCAGTGTAGGACTTTGGATCTACACCAAAGTTCTCAGAAATCAATGAAAAGACTTGGATGATTTAATGGGCTTTGGATCAGAGGACTACACTTCCTGCTGCTCAGGGTTTTTTTTCCTTACAATATTCCTACCACAGCCAGCATTAGTAAGAACCGGTCTTTATGTCATGGGACTAGTTTCTTCCATATCAGTGAGATCTTTTTTATGCCAAAGGATTAATATAGAATCTATCCCCTCTAGATTTCTTGTTGGTGTGGTACTTTGATACTTTCACGTTTGCCTTAAGGACTAAGGGAATTCTGGCTGAACTTGCAAAAAGGATCACACACAAAAACATCCTCGTTATGGCCAAGGGGTGGCAGTAAACAGCTTTACGTCATATAGAATATGTCGGGGATAAAAGAATGTTTTACAGAAGTAGAGAGAACAAGTCACATCACTATGGCCCTCTATAAGACGATGGTGCTCTTGCCTCTTGAACACAATGGGCAATTCTGGTTCTTCACCAGATATATAAGTAAGATGTAGAATATATAAGTTCTTCAGAAGCATATAAGAAAAGCAGAAAACGTACATAAGCCAGGGGAAAGGATGAACAAAGATATGGAACAACTTCCACATAGGAGACACAGAGTAGCTCTCTAGACAGTAAAGAAGTGAGGAAATACAGAAGAGGTGTGCAACATTGTATGGAGGAGGGAAATAGGGAGACAGAATACTGGGCTTCTTAGTCTTGTTCTGACCTGGTTTCATAGCCTGGAATACATTGAAATGATTATTATACACTTCACAAAATATCCAATAAACCTAGTTTCTAAAGAGACATTCAGTTTCATGTTTGTGTGCAAGGCAAACAAATCAATTCCCAAGATTTCCTGAAAAAGCACACTATTTCCGCACAACATGGCACTGGAAAAATGTGATTTAGGCAACATGAGACAACAAACCCACAGCAAACCTAACATGGTCATGTGTACTGTGTCGGGGACCTAAGGCAGGATGGAGAGCCGGACACACACCCAAATGTCAGGGATTAAAAGGCATTTTTGTCTTCTTCACAGGTGCACTGAAGCACCGCTCCCACACAAACAGGAATATCTGGCCCTGATCTTCTTTCTGTCAAAGTTGGGAAACAGTCTCCCAGATGACAGAGGAGAACGCAGCAGCATTGTGCTGACAGTGATAGCAACAGTTCAGTCTGTTCAGCAGGCTTTGCATGTAGCTCAGTAAATAAAACACCAGAGTTAGTGAAAACGAGGCAAAAGTAGTGAGCTGTGGCTCATTTACTGAGCCTCAGGCATAAATATTTATGAGTTGACTGCTCTTATCATGGTCTTAATCCTGGAAGAATTCTCAGTCTCTTCCCTTATTAGTTTTTATTTGACCAAATTGACATGGAAATCAGCTTTGCTTGCATCAAAGCAATACAAAATACTGCTTTTCATAATAACTTTTTCCCATCACGTGCTGCATGAGATGGTGGATTAATAGTGAAGGGCTTCATGGAAGAACTTTCCTATCAAGAAAGACGTGACTGATGGGGAAAGAGTTGCTTGATGTGTAACCCACAAAGGATATGAGTTATTACAGACCCAGCTGGAGAGCTTCACAGATCAAACGCACTTGGCGCTGAAGGATGCTGGATCAATCACTCCTGATTGGGCCAAGATGGCAGCTGTCACGAGCACTTAGGAGAGGAGAGGAAAGGAGGGTATTCCTAGTGTGGGAACTGTAGAGGGAGGGATGGAGGAATGAGGGTAAGAAGCAGAAAATAATGTTTGGGCAGAAGGGTTAGAGGGAGAAAATGACAGCAAAGGTAGAAGAAAGAGACATTTTCTGTGTGGACATAGATATGATGAAGAGGTGCTTTAGAGGTACTGAAAATGTGGTGAGGGCTGGTGCCTCTGGGCTGGGGAAGGTTTGTGCAGCCCTCCCATGGCTGAGGAGCCCTTAGGAGATCAACACGGGGGTCAGGCTTCTTGGGCTGCAGCGCTGATCTCAGCCCCACAGCTGCAGGGAGGGCAGAGGAGGCCGTGTGGGGAAGCCTCTTGAGAGAGAAAACAGTGGCAGGAGGAAGACACAGGGACTGCACTGAAAAGAGAGCATTGAGACCTCTTATTCCTCTTATTTTGTTGCTTCGTTATTTAAAGAACAGCAACCCGTTCAGAAGTATCTCTCACATGAACAATACGCCTGAGGACTCAGGAAATTCTTAACGGGATGTAGGACTTGTCATCTGTGTGCCAGTAGTTCAGATGTAGTCCAGATTTTGGTGGGCTAAAAGTTAATAACATCTGATAGCACTTTGATGGCCTTCACGCTTTTTCAACTCGTTCCAGGTGAAGAGGCACTCACATCACAAAAACACTCTCACGTAATGAATGCTAATAGCATGCATGACGGCAGCCTCAGCAGAGGCAAAGGCTGAGACTCCAGCTGAGAGGAGTCCCTGCAGTCCCCTTGGCTTCCAGGTTCCCTGCATACCTTGTGATCCTGACTTCCAGAGCCCAGGGTGCATCAAAGGTAGCATGTGTGGCTCTTGCATGCAATATGAATGTGCCGTGAATCCAGAATGATGGGTCTTACTCCTTTCCGTGGCTTTCACAAATAGATAACTTTATTATTATTACTATTATTATCATTATTGCTATTATTATTGTTATTTATAAAAAGCTCCTTCCCAGGCTGTACTCAGCTGTTGTGCCCAGATGTATTGTTATGTCCTGAGAGCAACTCAGTATTCAGTTAGGCCACCCTTCCCTTTCTTCCTTACACATCTCCCACCTATATAGTAGGAAAAATATTTTTCAAGCTATCCAAAGTGATATCCTGCTGAGCAAGGGAGATCACATTGCACCGGCTAAATTTCAGTTACATTTATTAAAGTACCTCAGCACAGATGGTGACAGAAATACTGGGAATTTGCTCCATCACTCATAGCTAGTAATAGCTGCTTGCAGACAGCAGCTCTCTCATGTATCAGGCCAATATTTTTGGGATAGGGGCCCGAGGTCTCAACGCAAATCTTTGTGGCCAATGAGGTCCATGAGTGCACTGTGTGTGCGTGCCAATAGCTGGCTGTCCACACGTGGTACTCATTAGAGAGTTTTAGGAAGTGCTTGGACAAATGTTAGTTGGCGTGTGTGCTCACAGTTTTGCATGTGAACCTGCACATTACAAAACATTATTTTTTTTTCCCTTTTAGTTAGAAATTCGGTCTCTCGGAAGATAAAATCTAGTTCTCTTGAGGTTAGTTCAGACTGTTTCAAACCGACGAAAATCACAGTGTCTAGGCACAACCATAGCCCTTCTAGGACAGTACTTGTGCAGGAAACTTTACATCTACGCATTTTCAGGATGAATCAAAGTCTAGAGGAAATGGGAGGAAATAGGCAAGAAGGGAAGGAGAAACAAAGCAAGAAGGAAAGAGCAGAGAGATTTGACAGTGAGAAATGAATTGTGTTAAGCATCTACTGATGAAACATCAGGGTAAAAATGTCTAACAACATTGACTCATTACATTATCTGCTTCCACAACGTTCTGTGTGAACAGGAAAATGGAGAGAGAAGATACCACAAATCAGCTTATAAAATTGCCAATGCACTTGATGCTCTGCTGGAAGAGAGTTATTTGATCTGCTGTACGATGCAGACTGTCATCGTGCTCTCTGATCAGTGCCCAGGAAGGGAAATCCGCCTGTTTGCTGCCTTTTGTCATGTGTGACACAAAAAGTTGGAGGAACAGCGCAAGATTTAGGGGTCAGGGGTCAGGGGTCTGACTGTGGGGATAGGACACTCGTGCCTCACAATTTTCCCACTTTACACTTTCCTTGTGTCAAGGAATAAAAGCTGATGCTGTTAAAGGAATGTAGGAGTTTGGAGCACTCAGCATGTCATCAGGTGTAAGCCTGCTGCCCACCGGCTTGCTGTTGCACTTGTTCTTAGGCTGCCATTCTCTCATCCAACAGTCTGAAGTCACAGCAGGACACTGTGTAGACTTCACTGATGTTTAAAGGAAAATTTTCCCAAATAGACTTGCCACAGGGCTGGTCTGCTTCCTGGACAATGCAGCTGCTGGTGCCTGGATGAAAATTTCTGCTGACATTTCAATGAATTTTGAAGAAAATAGATGTTTGAGAGTGGTTTTTTTTTTTTTTTCCCCCTGGGAAAATATCATAGAAGCATTTTCAAAGCAAATCTGAATGTGTAGGAGGACTTTTGGTTCATTTGCTTAATGTTGATGGGCAAAAGATGACTTTTAAAAGGGTTTAAGCCATTTTATTGTCAATATCTCCCTGAGAAGAGTAATTTGTCTGAGAAAGAACAGGAGGACCTGAAAGAATAAAGTTCTTTGTGACCCTCCTGTACTGTCATAGGAGCTCCAGCCTCTCCCGCAGAGATGGTGACATGTCATGATACTCTGCCAATGAAACAGGACTGGCTTCCTCCGGCTTTGATACCACATTTTTCCTTCTTTCGCTGGAGAAAATCTGGTATGACCTACTTCAGACAAAGTAAAATGTGGCATTCTTGTTAAAAGATGTTTCTCAAACACTTTAAGCAGTCTTAAGATAGCTTTGTAGTTACTGGAAGAATTAAAGAATAAAATGTAAATGAAGGCTCATGACCTTTTCTTGGAGTTTAAGACCAGGATATGATTTGCTGCGCTAAGAAGTTTGATTTACAGTCTGGGTCTGTAAATAAAGTGTGCTTGCGCTAACTTTTGACCGCCAACAGCACTGCTCTGCAATCTGCTGTGCAACAGAGGTTGTTGCTGTGCCAAATGGTGTTTACAGCAATTTGCTTTGCCGATGAAACAAATAAGCTTTGTGCTTAGAAAGATTAAGGACTGGTATGTAGATATGTTTTTACTTTACAGAAAGCCACTTCTAAATGCTACCTAAAAAACAGAGGGCTGCGTTCTGGTCTTCTGGAAACCCATGCAAAGCTCACAGTGCCTTCAGTGAAAGATTTGGAAACAAGAGACAAATAGAGTATGTGTAGCCATTAATTCTTTCATCCTGGTTTTAGAAGGGCTGTTTCTTGCCTAAACTGCCATCTCATAGACTATGTTTTCTACACACAAATTGGTTGAACTCCTGCTCTTCTTGCTGTACTCATCAAGGGGTGGCATTTTTCTTCGTTACTATCCACAGTCAGGATGGGATCAAGGACTCCTGATACAGGCAAACTTCAAGTTTTTCTTGGTCAAAAGCAGAAAAACATTAAAATGTGTTTTATGCCCCCATCAAACATTTTTGTGGTTAGTAATTATTTTTTCTGTGCCCAATGTTTTGTCACTGTTTTTTTTTTTTTTTCAGAGCTCCCATCTTAGTTCCCATGAATGTCCCAGCCTGCCCACAGCGCCTCAGACAGAACCTGAGACTCATGATTGGTGTCCCTGGGACATGGGACATGGTCCTGGGGCAGATGTTCACTTCGTCCATGGAGTAGCATGGGGACTTCTTCTGTTGGCCCCATCCTCCACAAAAAGAGAACAGGATAACAGAAGCACAAATATTAACAATGCTTTCAACATAGCAATTAAAGAAGTCATTTAACTCAATCTGCAGGCAGTTTTAAAATAGATTTTAGAGACGATGTTCAAAAAACACTTTGTCCAACCCTTGAGCTTAATCCAAGCCCAGCACTTTAAAAATCAGATATTTTATTTTTCATTTACAAGCTTTTATTGATGGAAACATTAAACCCAGTTAGAAACTGCTCTCAGTATTTCTGCTATTTGGAAAAAGGCATTATAAAAAAAAAAACAAAAAACATGTTCCTGTAAAAATCTTCAGCCTACTGCTTCAGACAGAGGGACTTGAAGTGGTTGACTTTAGCAAAAGCTTCTTTGATCAAAAATTTTCACTTTGTTTTTAGTCTGAAAAGCATCACCAAGGAGCTATACAACCTCTCGGAATAGCTTAATTACAAATAAGGTGGACAAAATATTTGGGCTCTGGTTCTGATTTCACTTTCAGCAGTTTGAATCAGAAGCCGCTCTGTCAAAGTCAGCAGAATCATTGAATGATAAACCCAGTATGGGATTAGAGTCAGACTCCTTGATCCTGTTAATAATTATTATTGCTGGTGTTTATTATTTTCATTATGGCAGTTCCTTCGAGCATTTTGGATAAGGACCTCCAGTAACCATCCATTATCCAAGGTTTCTAGCCACAAGCCTGCTGCAGCATGCATCTCTCATTGTAACCAAAGCAGACCTTATCACTTCCTGCCTGTGCTGGCTAAGCAAGAAAGAAAAAATCTTTATGGCTAGTTTACAAATATGTGTCACTGGGTGATTGAGTAGATCTGTGGAGCAGCTGCGATGTATTTCAAAAAGGAAGAAACTCAGTGAAATAGGACCCATGAATGCAGAAGCCTCCTGCAAGGCAGTGCGATTTCATGCAAGTACAGCACGTGCACTGCCGGCCATCCTGTGCCAGCTGGGTCACTTCACCACTCCAGCTGCAATCCAGCTCGTGGGCACTCGACCCGAGCCATCGATCATCAATGCCTGACCAGTGTTGTTTTGAGTGCTAGTATTTTAAATACCCATTGTCATCTCTACATAAGCCTGTTAAGTAAGTTCTCTGAGTGCAGGGAAAAGCATCACTCTGTCAGTCTTCAGCTGTTAATTTAGCATTCAGCAATGATCTGGATAGCTCTCAGTCAAGGTGCTTGCAGCTGGCTGGAAAGTTGGGAGAGCAGGGTAATCAAACAGAGCGAGAATCTGACAGACACAGAGTGAATAAAATGCATTTCCCCTCTCCAGAGTAGAGAAAGGGAAACGTGATACATTTGCAAATTACAAATCATCAAGCACATTGTATGAAACAGTACCAGAAGGCATGCATGTAAAAGAAGTGCTTCTGTAGAAGTGGTCACGGTCACATTATACAAGTTCAAGTTCAAGAGACTTATAGTAGGGGAATCCATATGCTGATCCCATGAGCATGGAGTGTTCACAGACGGGAGCTGACCTTGAAACCAAGATGGAACAGGTGCAGAAAGGAGATCAGTCAGGAGAGCGGCCACACTCGAATGCTTGTTACTTGGTGAGAGATCAAGAGAGACTGATAGGTCCTCAGGGGAGAAGACAGCACAGTTCAAAGCCTGGCTGAGAGCAGAAAGCACTCTGGTACATTTGTCAAAATTGGGTAGGAGTCTGAGTAATTAGGAGAGACCTTCACAGGCGTATTCTTTGAAGAAAATAGGAGCAATTTCTCCAGCAATAGGTACCAGAGGCTGTGGGTGGACACTGAGTGGTGGGGAGGCTCCTGGGAGCACAAGGCCCCAGCACTCCAACTGAGTGCTTCTGCTCACCAGCAGCTCTGCAGCCTTGCAGCTGAATGCCTCTCTCAGTGCTTCCCGGATGCTTTATGTCCTTTGACGTGTTTCAGACAGGTCCCCATGGTGAGAGAGAAGGCACTGCTCGCCCAGCACAGGTGAGGTCGCAGACACGGGGTGACTGACACCACTGGCAAAACTCTCATTGTCTTCAAAGGAAAAACAGAGGCCTTAAATGTGACCCTGCTCCTGAATAATGCACCTCCTTCCATTTTAGTGGTACTGTCAAAGTCCTGGGAAGTACCTCACTGCATTCCGAAGGCAATACCATCAAGCAGGCCAAGGGAAACATTGACTCAGTACAGCCCATGGAGTCAAGGCCTTTATTTGCCCTCTTCTCTGTAACAGCGTGTGGAGAGGATTCCTGGTGATTCCCAGGTGTGGGCATCACACAGTGTACAGCTGCCTCAGCATCCATTGGCACATCCATGTGGGAAGTCATTGACTGCAAAATAACACCCAGCAATAATCCTGCATACAAAATGGAAATAATGCTGTGTATGTCATGGTGCAGGGGCGAAGAGGCATGCCCGAGGTCGCCCACCTGCAGGGCTCTGGTAGCAGCCAGCAGTAGGATCCCAGCCCTTCGCCAGAGATACTCCGTCTTACAAAGCCTGTGTTTTACTCCTGCTTAGTGCAGAACTCAGGGGATCTTAGCTGACATTTCTGCTTCCTACCCTAGAGGCTTGGAGGAAAGAAAGAAGGGAAAGGAGAGTCTAATCTCAGAGACCAGTGGTCCTCCTGATGCCAGGATAAGCTAAATGTTGGTTTATTGCTGTGCTTCGCCACATGCCTCTGCCAGGACAGACACTCCCTATCTGAATACAGCTGAAGATCTAGACCTTGCCTTGTGAAGCCTGAAGAAATAAGAAGAGTTAAAGGGATTCGGTTCCGAAATGAGGCTGGACTAATGCACCTTTTTTTTTTTTTTTTTTTTTTTTTTTTTTTTTTNCGTGTATGTGTATGTGCGTGTGCTTTTAATGGTAAGATATGTAACAAAAAGTGGTGGGAAAAGATATTTGTGATTATAAACTTTTGTTATGTAAGTGTAGGTAAGTTTTATTGTATTTATTAGTGTAGGTAAGTTTGATGTTTATATTTCTTGTCTTCTCTTGCAGCCACCTGTAACTGCAGGTGCCTTGTCGCTGTTTCTGTCACCCAGCTTCGTCTTTAGGCCTTCCGGGCTGCATGCAGCTCGGTGTGAGCAGAACCACTAGATGGTGCTCGCAGACCTGGCTCCTTGCGGGGTTGCGAGCCGCGACCAGCAGAGTGCCCCGAGCCAGCTCTCCGTCTAAACCGATCCTGAGAGCCTTTTGACGTCGCCTCAGGATCTGGTCCTGTTATTCGTCTGCTTTGGGAACCAGAGAATGACGGAGAGAAATTCGTGCGCAGTTAGAAGCATGAGTCTCTGCGCAGGGATAGTAGCTTTTGTAAGGGAGTGAAGACTTTAAAAGGAGAAGCAGGTGAATAATGCTTAGGAGGGAAAGAATAGGAAAATGCTTGAACTTAGAAATCTGCTCATAATTTCACAGCTAGAAGGGACGACAATGTCCATTTTCTGTGATGATCTACGTTTACCTACATAGAGAACACAGACTGTAGAACACTTCAATCTATCCTCATTTTACCGTACGTTTAGACAAAAATATCCAGGATGCAAAACATCTCTGATTTCCAAATTACAGCTTCAAAGGCCATGTGAGTGGGTAAACTGAGGTACAGAAGATTACTGCAAAAGTGCCTCAGCCAGGATCACCCAAACCCATACAGGGGGGCAGCCCAGGAGAACCAAGGCCTCTGTAGCTCCCACTCGTGCCTGGGGAGGCCAAACTGGCAGCAGCATTGCTGGTGTGCCCAGCGTGTTACTGGGAGGGGGCTCTGGATAATGGCAAGAGAATATGATTAAGGACTGAACCCTTTCTGCCCTATTTTTGGCTTTGCCTCTCTTTTGCTGAGTGACCTGAAGCAAATTACAACCCTCCCTGGCTTCGTTTGCCCTCATCCATTGAAGTGCGGTAGTAATACCTTTGAGGACTGTCGCAACGCTTAATATTCTGTTTTCTCAGCACAGAACAAAAGATTTAATTAGTATTGGGGAAGAGAGTGGATTCTAGTTTTAATTTGTTTTCAGAACTGATCCCTATAAATCTTTCTAGCATTACAAAATCTCAGAGAAAAAAAAAACACACCTGTTTTTAAGTTTTCTGCCTCAAGGTACCAAAAAGAAATCACTGGGCTAAACAAAATGATATTAAAAAGGCGAAACAAAACACCATCCCTCACTCTAAAACTAAACCAGTGGTCAAACCATAGTGTATTGCAGCTGGAGCGGTGTTGGCTTCAGGGTGTGCTGGAAGATAGGGGCACACTCTAAGTCCCATCGCCAGGCATACTCCATGTGCTGGTGGCGGAGGGTAGGCAGTCACTTCAAAAATTCAATGGGAACGTGTTACCATTTCAGGGTTAGAAACAGCATGAAGGAAGAAACAAACCGTGTGGTACTTGATAAAAAATTTTTCAAAAGCAAAGAGGCTGAAGGAACTCATTCTTTTTGGCTTTCTGCAAATATTTGAGGAAAAAGCTGGCGGCCAGAGCAGGACCAGAATACAAGGGGTTTCTCTGCAGGTAGATGAGTTCCCCGACCCATTTCTCACTGTCCCGACAGAAGCAGCTGGGGGCAGGATGCTGGCACAAGGACACTTCTAAATGTCAGCCTGTGGTGAGGTCTATCATCTCCACCCAGATTTCACACTGAAACAGCTTCCCCGAGATAGCCACCTCAGTGTACATAAAGCCTTTTGTCTCTTTTGGAGTCCATGGCCTTTGCTGGAAGCCCCCAGACACCATTTTTGCTGAAAGGGTTATCTCTGAGGCAAGCTCAGCCATTTCCCTCCTACTGCAAGCAGTGATTTTGCTATTCTGCAGCCAGTCAATATTTGAATTGGCAACAAGGTGGATGTTTCAAAGGACAGATAATCTTCTGTTTATTCTCTTCTAACCTTGCTCAGACTCAGCCCAGACTTCTGCTTAAATGTCGCCACTTTCTCTTATGACCACTATTTTTAATGGAATTTAAACTGCAATGGTAGAGGCTGTGGGGCCTGAACCATTCCGGCTTGTGGCAGCATGGCTGATTATAACTGCATGAGGCAGATGGGATGTAAATACACAAAATGTCAGGTCCTGCACTGCAGCCCCATCACTGACTGACAATAACCTTACCCCCTTTGAATGCTGCTCGGCCACTGAACTTTCTCTGCCCTGAATGCAGGAGGAGACGCACGTGGGGAAATACAACAGCTGCTAGCAATGGCAATACGTGTATTGTGGATGACTCCATGGAAACTGGGGGGAAGAAAACGTTAACAAGTGGCGACAGGCTCTCAAGCATCATTCCCAGAGCACAGCTTGCAACCTTTTTGTGAGGAGCAGAAGGAAAGGGGCACAGATCAATGCTGATGGCCCCTCAGCATCTCGGCACGACACATCTGAAGGGGTTGCTCTGTTTGATTGCCAAAGGGGGGACAAGGCAGGTGCAGAGACAAAGAGCAAACACTGTGGTCGTGCTCACCCTCCTGCTTGCTGCCTGCCCCAGCTGCAGCAGGGAGAGCTGTGCTGGGCCGTGTGCATGGTGAGGTCCCAGCAAGAGGGACCAGGAGGGCATCCCATGCACGGTGCGAGGGGGTGACCGCACACATAGAGAAAATGAGCACATCCAAAAGTTAATGGTGATGTCTGCCAGTGTTGCTTCTCGTATTAGGAAAAAATGACTGGAAATCTCTAATAAAATGCCTAAGAATTACGCCAGAATAAGCAAATGATAACTTTGTTCAAATATTTAATTTTAATTGATTAATTTATTTTGGATAAACTCAAATTTCATAGATCTCAGAAAGAGGAAGATCTGTTCACTAACACCTACCATCAAAGGGCTGTGCTTTAAATAGTATCATACATCCATGTGCAATCCTGGCAAGGCTTACATGATGCAGAAAGGAAATATTTAACATTTTAAAAATTCTCCATTTTTGTTTATTGATCTCCTCTACGTGCTTCAAACCTGGTTCTCTTTCCATGTCTCTGAGTTCTGTATATAGACCTGACAAACAGAAGCATGTTATCTGGGTAATCAAATAGAACTAAATCACGTAGAGGGGAGTTTGTAATGTCATCAGGCATTGACACTGAATTATTTATTGTCTCATAAACAAATTTGAATTAATTACAGTATGTGATACATACACAGCAGGTGTGTTCTGCTTGCACAATATCCAGAAGCAGATGCTCCAGCTGCAGAATGTTGCTTCTGCTTTTATAAACACTTTAAATACAGCACTGCTAAGTGGCTAATGGAAGCGCTGTTTGGACTCAGCAAATCACAGTCACCCTGCAGTGAAACCAACTGCTCAGCTCCGTGCTTTATGATAGAGGGGTGTTTTTCAGAAAGGAATGATAAACCCTATTGATGTACCGATATCAAACAGAAGAGAGGTAGGGAGAGATGCACTAAGGGGCACAAGGCAAAAAGAAACATAGTTGAATGTTCAAGAAGCAGCAATTTCCACCTGCCAACTTTCCATCTCTTCACCAAGATTTTGTACTCATCATGGGTTGAGGAAGGACAACAATGTTTCCTCAAGGACATTTTTGGAGAATGCAATTTTTTTTTGTCAAGAGTAACGAGAGAAAATATGAGATATTTATTAAAAATATAACAAAGTCTAAGCTTTGTTCACAGAATGGAAGCATCCTGGTAGCACAGAAGCGCTCAAGGACACCCTCCATATAGGCTCTGAACTTATTTGCGGCAGTGGGCTTTGCTTTGGTATTCATGTACACAGCCACAGCACTTTCCAGCAGGTGCAGCAAATGCAATTAGTTGTTATGGATATTCATCCTGCCTTTAACTTTGAAGATGTTTGGGGTTATCTGAAAAACAAAGATGTATCATGATGCTTTGACTTCAGTATTATTGCAAATTATTTCTTTTATCCTTGATTTTCCCTTTATTGCTTTGCTGCATCTCTTTTATTTATTCTTGTAAAAAGAGTCTATGGAGATTCTATGGTTTGAGAACATAGGGAATGGATACAGCCTATTGCAAGTTCCTTTCATGTAGATGCAGGCTCTAGCAGAGCTAAATTATAGGTCATTTTTTTGCAAAACATGTGGAAGTCGGAGTACCTAGTAATTTTTGACAGAGACAAAGCATGTGGGAATCAAAACATATAGTCTTCAGCTACAGGTGAAACTAGAGATATGTTCAAGCTATTTTTCGATTCGGAGTGAGGCTGGGAACAGTCCAGAACTCAGAAGACGAACGGCTTCTCACAAAGGGTTATTTACAAATGTCCGCATGTGAGTTTTGAATTTGTAGAACTACTGCAACTTAGAGGAGCTCGAGCTCAGATCTGTGGCTTGGGTCTCCGCTGTGTGAAATTCTCTGTGACCTGCTCCAATGTTCTGCTTTATACCTGATTTTGGAACTTTATCATTTACAGACATATAAAGTTGAACAATTATGTTCTGTTAATATTTTGGTAGCATCCGTGCTTCATATTTTGTACCTGACGCTTCTTTTGCGGTAATTGTTCATAATGTACTATTTCAAACATCCTTCATTTCCCCTAAACTGATTTTTAATGAGACTACCCGGAAAAGTTATTGGAAAAAACATTACACAGAAACCAATTAACACCTTCATCAGTTCTTCACCTTCCTAACTGCAGGCAATCTAGGTGGTTAACTATAATTACAGTTACAGATACAATTTGCAGCTTTCAGGGAATATGTTTAACTTTGATGTCTCAGATTGAAAAAGGCACAGAAAGAGAAGGGAAACAAGGATGAAGATATTCATTTGTGCTCAAATCCAAAACCTTTTTCCCTAGGTCGGAGACTCCTTAAGTAATGAACTAGACCAGACTGATAGAGAAGATACTCATCTTCAGTACAAGTCAGTGTGCTGCTCTGTCCATTTCCATTAAAATCCAGAGTATGTCTTCAAAACAGATGAAATGGGGTTTATATATGCTTTAAATCTGCATAGAACTCTTGTGTGAAATATCTGTAGTGCCTGGATTTTATCGCACTAAATGCAGTTATTTCTGAAAACCTAAGGCCCATTTTCTTACTGTAAGAATTTCCTTTGTTAAAAAACAGACACAAGCAGGTTGTAAACCTGCAAGTGCTTATCCATAAAGCTATTCTCATCCATAACTTCAGGCATGTGATGGGACCCCCAGGAAGCTAAAAGTTAAGCAAGTGCACGCAATGCTTGCAGGCACAGAGCCATAATGCTCAATAAAGGACCTGCAGGTGGAAGAGAAGAGGTTAGGAGAAGGGCTCTCCCTTAATTTAACTGAATGAAGCAAACAAACCTTTGCAAAATGAAAATCAGGAAATCAGATAATGCATAACCATAAGGGCTCATTAGAACTCAGACGTGTTGCCCTCAAATATAATTAGGGCTAATACGATTTCATCAAATGTCACTGAAGAGCTGGAAACTCATAACGATGAAACACTTTTCACTCGTTCTGCCCTTCAGTGAGAACATCTCATCAGGCTTTATAAATATTGACAACGACTGACTCTTCCTGCAGGGAAAATGTGACGGGCAGATGCAGACGCCCAAGCTCACATCCAGATCGTCCTGCTGCACCTGGCTGTGGGAGCCTGGAGCCAAGCAGGGACAGTGACGCTGCCCCTGCCTCCAGCAGGCACTTAAATGGACGGGACCTCCAACGGTGTCGCAGAGTTAGGAAGTTGTCATCTGTGACAAAGCACCTGTGAACCTGAGCACATCTTGTGCTTCAGGATGGTTAACATTTCTCAGATCAGAATAACTGCCTGGGATCCCCTCCCCTGCAAGGTTTACACTTTTCAGTGATTAACTAACTTGTGCTGGATCCAATCTTCACCTGCTGTGAGCTGGACTGGAAGGCGGAGGAACTGTAGTTTTATGTAGATTTATGCTCACTGAGGAGCTGGCCCCAAATATTTCATATGTGGTTGACTTTGGTCACAGAAAAAATTGGAGGGGAAATTATATAAAATGATTTGTTGAGATAAAAGTTTATAATAAATCCAGGATTGTGTGACAAAGAAGATACTCCACACCAAAGAATTCTGATTTTATATAGCTTCTCCCTTTCATTTTAAGAAAAGTGGAAACAACGTACAATGAAAGTTTAATACCTGTGGAATCACACACAGAAAATTCCGCTCACTGCCTTTGTGGAAACACTCTCCTGCTCACAGGCTGGTCTCTGCACGGGGAGGGGTGAGCTGCAGGGATTTTAAAAGCAGCATTCAGCAAATCACACTTTTCCATTTCAAGACTTCTGTGGTTTGATCGACCACATTGTATTCTAGCACACTAAAAAAAAAATCTCTGGTTGCTAAACTAAGCCCTCCTAAGACTATCAGGGAAAGCTCCGGGCTCAGTGGAGTTTTATAGTTCATGGCTTCTCAGTTCAAACAAATGTATCTTTTGACTCTGAGTCTCAGTTCAGTATTTATGGCCTTTCCAGGATGTCTCTGCTCAGATGAAAAGGTAAAAATGCTGGTCACAGATACCTCCTGGCACTTGCAGAAAAGCACCCACATGATCCCCAGTGAAGACATCTGGGCCTGTCCTTTGCCCAGGCACCACAACTTGCTCCTGCAGGCTTCCTCCAGCATTCACCCCCGCTTGCAGACCCCTCATCTGGGACACTTCTTGCCCTGGAGATATTTATGGTCGTCTTTTCAACATAGAAGGGATGGATTGCTCCCCTCCTTGTCTCAGGGAAAGCTTGGTACTGCCCTTTGGCTCCAGCAAAGAGCAAAGCTCACCTGAGAGATGATGCAAATGTCCTTCTCTGTAAGAGAAAGCCAGGAGGGGCCTTGCTCCATTATTTCCCCATTTGTGATAGGGCTCATAGCATTTTACTTGCTGGTATCACCTGCTTCACACCAACACAGCCTCCTTTCCTACATGCCAGACACAGCCACTCACAATTCCTTGCCGTTATTAATTACTGGTTTGTTAACCATCTGACATTATACCAAGTTCATTGCTCTGTTATGTTAGTATAAATATTTGAGTATAGTGGTAAAAAGAAAGGAATATAATAAGTACAAGTGCAATAAAGCATCCTGTTGAACTGTCTTTTTGCCTCTCCTGAATCACAGAGCACAGGGCATTGATGTGCTCCTCACACAGGTGTCTCCAGGGAGGTGGTGGCAGGCAGGACATCCACAGAAATCCTCTGGTCCACGGTCTTATCCCACCTCTGTTCGGACTTCTGTGGCCCTGAGAAGTTACCATTTACAGCACATCTAACACCCTGAGAAAGACTTGGTGCCTAGAAGAGGAATCCTCCTAATATTTCACATGTGGCAAGCTCATCAACTGCTGGAGCTTCCTTTACATATATTTGCTTCCTCTTTTACCAAATGTGCTTAACATCTTCTTCTTTTTCTGTCCCTGTGGACAACAGCAATAAAGGGAAAGACTGGTCAAATATGCTGCAACACAGATGTGCAGTTGCAGTACATGTATTGTATGGGGCTTCTTATCTCATTGTTAAATAGGGTTGAAACTACAATGCAGAACATATTATGTATGTATATATATATAATATGTCCAGACACACCTGTGCATATTTCTGTATAAAAGTGATATTCCATGTTATATATGCACTATATGGTGATGAACTTTTGAAAACCCATTCCAGAAACTCAAAAGTTGCCCCAAACCCACTTTCCAATACATATTTACATAGTTAGCTTCTTTACAGCTCTTCAGTTGCCAGGAATCAACAGGATCCGTTGAAGAGCTTGATCCAAGTAATCACAGTGGAGAAGCCAGTTTAATTCCTGCCATGCCGAGGGAAGACCACACAGCCTTCACAGCGCTGCTTGCTTCTGTCTGCTGCTGGGCTCCTGCACACTGTGCACAATCACATATTCCATTAAGTCTACACAAGACTTAAAAAAAGCCCAAAACGCTGACAGAAAATCAGAAGTAGCACAGCCGATTTTAATTACTCCGAATGTGGGACTGCAACCTTTGATCTTCGGTTATGTTAGCACCGTCCAGAGATCTTGTGTATGGGCAAAGCCTGCTATTGCTAATGGAAATACATTCACAAGCACCACTTTTTTTTTTTTTTTTTATAGTTCTGTAAAGCAAAATAAAATAAGGAGCAAATCAGACCTTATGCTAACACAAATGCAATTCTGAATTCAAATATGCGGAATCAGTTTTGGGCACTGACCAGGAAAGAATCACTTTCTCAGTGTTTTTTGGGTCATTTACTAGACAGTGCAGAACAATCCAGCAGGATCTACATTTACCAGTGATGGAGCATGGAGCTAACTAGCCCCTCTGAAATTCCTGCCCAGTTTTGTTATTTTCTATATGAAATATCACAGAAAGATGATAAAGAAATTTCTGTTAATGCTTTACATCTCCTGATTACTATTTCTCAGTGTAGGACAAGAATTGCAGCCTTGAATAGTATTCATAGTTTGTTACATTCCTAAACACATACACTATTCTGATCAGTGCTATTACTGCCATTAAAGAAAATAGCAGTTTCTTTAATTGTCATTAAAGGAAATCGCTACAGCTGCCATTATACCTGGGTTGATGGGATGAGGCAAATTGCACGAGGTTCAACGAGACCAAGTGTCGGGTCCTGCACTTTGGTCACAACAACCCCACGCAACGCTACAGGCTTGTGGCAGAGTGGCTGGAAAGCTGTGCAGAAGAAAAGGACCTGGGAGTGATACTCAACATCTGGCTGAATATGTGCCAGCAGTGTGCCCAGGTGGCCAAGAAGGTCCACAGCATCCTGGCTTGTATCAGAAACAGTGCAGCTTGCAGGACCAGAGAGGTGATTGTCCCACTGTACCTGGCACTGGTGAGGCTGTACCTCGAGTGCTGTGTTCAGTTTTGTGCCCCTCACCACGAGAAAGTCACTGGGGCACTGGAGCATGTCCAAAGAAGGGCAACAAAGCTAGGGAGGAGCCTGGAGCACAGGTCTGATGGGGAGCAGCTGAGGGAACTGGGGCTGTTCAGTTTGGAGAAGAGGAGGCTCAGGGCAGACCTTATTGCTCTCTACAACTCCCTGAAAGGAGGTTGTGGTGAGGTGGGGGTTGGCCTCTTCTCCCAGGTAACAGTGATAGGACAAGAGGTAATGACCTCGAGCTGCGCCAGTGGAGGTTCAGTTGGATATTAGGAAAAAAATTTGTCTCAGAAAGAGTTATAAGGCATTGAGACAGTTTGCCCAGTGAGGTGGTGGAGTCCCCGTCCCTCGAAGTGTTCAAGAAACGTGTAGACGTGGCACTTAGGGACATGGTTTAGTGGGCATGGTGGTGATGGTTTGACGGTTGGACTAGATGATCTTAGAGGTCTTTCCCAACATTAATGGTTCTATGATTCTATGGAAAACAGTAAACGGTTTGTCCTGCTTTGTCTTGCTAAACTCTGAAGAGAAAAGGTTGAGTAAGAACTCCAACATTTGTACCTCCAGGTCCACGCTTTAAACACTAATGATGGGTAACACCACGGATTTCAGTGTATCTTCAGGGAAACCAACAGGTCTACTTACAACACATTAATGGTTGTATACCAGAGTCCTATTTTTCCACAGTTTCCTTCACTTGGCACCGTCTTGTTTCCTGTGTTCATCTTTTATTCTGCCCTGCTTGCAATGCCCATTGCTTACTTATCTTGCGCCAAAGGCTATCTGTGGAAAAGCACTGCAAAGAGATGCTCTGCAAGCAGCAACCTGTGATCATTGTCTCAGGAGCAAATGTATGCTCATAGTATAAACTCAGACTCTCACAACGATTTTCCTAGCAGGCTGACAACATTTCCACTTTGGCTGAGCACAGCCATCAAGCAGCTGCAAAAAATTACAGGATGTGAAATCTTTCTGTATCATACTCTCTGTTAGTAGTAAGGATATGATGGAGCTGATCTTCCTTCTGAATCCCTCAGCTGTGCTCCCTAGAAATACTCCAGTTACCTCTGCTCAAA
The DNA here is from genome assembly GCA_013399715.1 of Alectura lathami. Classification (NCBI taxonomy): domain Eukaryota; kingdom Metazoa; phylum Chordata; class Aves; order Galliformes; family Megapodiidae; genus Alectura; species Alectura lathami. Next base: position 592,408 of record VXAV01009644.1, read on the forward strand.
CCAGCCACTGTTGGATTATTTTTAAGCATTAAAAAGATTTTCTTAAAACAAACACATTTAGGATTTTCTAATAGCAATTTAAACCTAATCTGAGAATGTCTGGAAGTGGAAAATGACTTCTACATGCTGAGGATAGTGTTCCATTACCAGTAATTTATTGTCTTTAAGAGCATCACTGGAACATTTATTGACACAACAAAACACAGACATTTCTGGTTTATTGTAAAATCTCATTGCACTCAGCCATTTGTGACTAAGCACAGCAGTGCAATTTATATTCCCAGGCAAGGCTCCCTTTTTTTTTTTGGGTGTGTTTAGACTCATATGAAGATTTTATATTTCAAGAATAAAGAAATCTCATGTAGAAAACAAATGCATAAATTCAAGAACTCTTCGTGGAAGAAAATTGAGTAAGATTTTTAAGAAGGGAATAACTTGGATGAGGAAATTTACTACAGCATTTCCATTAGTATATGTGGGTATCTAGGAGGTAGTGGCACATTGATTAAGCAAAGTATTTTGGTCTTACAGATTGTCTAAGGGTTACTAAGAATTGTAATCCAACAAGCTCATCTAAGACTTAAGCTTAGTTTGTATTTATTTATTTGACTCTAAAACAGAATTCCCAGAGAAATATACTCATTACTAGGATACAAGACAGAACATTGCTTAGAGAACAATGTTTATTAAAAAAACAAAAGAAAGCCGTTAATTATCTATTATAATTTCTAGCATGCTTTAGGAACTGGTTTTGCAAACTCATGCCTTGATGTCAAAGAGATTATGTATGTGAGTGACTGTAAGGGCTGTCAAAGTATTAGAGTGAAAATCTTCCCTGGGTTTCTCCGTTAGCAGTGGCCAAGGGAGTAAATCCATGGATGGCTGTAAGCTACTTTAGCTGCCTTATAACAGCCAAGTGTGTGTTCTAAGGAGCTCCTGAGCAAGTCACATGTAGCTAGGAGGTGCTGTTCACGCACCCCACATTTTACTGCTGCAGTCAAGGTGATTAATGCAGCTTATTAGATGCCCAGGAGTAACTTTAGCCTGGGTTCTGCTGTGAGGCGGTTTTTCTGCACAAAGAGCAGGTCCTGCAGGTTGCTTCTCAGCTGCTGCTCAGCTCTCTGCACCTATCAATCCTGATTTTGTTTGATCTATTAAGTTAGCAGAATATTTCACTCTCTTTCAATATTCCACTTAGTTTCTTCATATAGTACCACAGTGCTCTTGGAAATGAAACAAAAAATTGCATATAGGATGTAAAAGTGATGATCCTCTATTAATGAAACCTGCAAAATGCAGTTACAGATCCTCACAACCAGAGTCCTGTGACTTGTGGATTTTGCATTACAAATAGCAGGCTAAGTACAATACTCAGAACGAGCTCAGAACCCAGTTTTTGTAGGAATTCAGAGCTGTTCAGTGGCATTTTTAACCTCTGACATTCTTCAGACACAGTCAAATGTGTTTATTTCTTAGTACCCTTGTCTGACCAGTCTATCCTTCAGTCCTACCATGGAATCATAGAATCATTTAGGTTGGAAAAATGCCCTTAAATCAACTCCAGCCATCAGCCTGTCACTACCAAGTCCACTAGACCATGTGCCCATCAAGACCTCCACCTTCTTTCAAGAGGGGAACTCTCTGACTTCGCAGACTTGTCTGGGAGAGCCACATCACTCCAGCTTACAGAGTTTCAGCTTCCTAGTTCTTTTTCTGATGCTCATTAGAAATCTTTCCTAGTGCTGTGGGCAATTAGTTTAAAGAAAAGGCTACAAGCTGGTTCAGTGACATCCTTCATGGAAGAAATTCAAATACGACGCGTTAAAACAAAAGGCTGTGCAAAGCTAATGGGGATTAGGTATGGACTGTTACGCACATTACACAGACAGGCAGTTACATAGTGGTTTTGTGGCTTGCCCAAAGTCGTGCGGGTGAGTGCATAGGGCAGCTCAGGCTGTGGGAAGGTCCTTTTCTGCATCTCACCTTTCGCATACAATCAGGGCATTTAATTGAAGATCTCATCCTTCAGCAAAACCACAGCGATTCCCTCCAGACCAGGCAGCTAACATTTCTTACTGTCTGCATTTATAGGTAACATATTACATGCAGGTCTGAAGAGATTTTATTTATGCCAGTAATATAAATAAGGCCACACAAAAGCTTTTCATCTCCCAGCTAATCTAGTATCTTTGTTCCTGCATTACAGTTGTTTGTTTTCTCTCAAGCTCTGAATGTTTCTTTGTGCTCTTATCCCATAATTATTTCATTAGGATCCATGAGGCTGTTGCATCAGTACGGTGCATTCAGTCCAGGTGTTGGTAAAATTATAATCCATGGGAAACAATCACAGTATTTGCCAGCTTGCAGATCATGCCTGCTCTGGGGGGTTTGCTTGTTTTTCATTATGAATTTTCCACAGGGTTTAATCCAGGATAACACATTTAGATGTGGGCCTAGCAATTGAGTCAATGCCACCAGCACCCATCCACTGCACAGGAGCAAGGAAGCCTGGACAACCAGCTGGATAAATGCTTTCCTAAACCAGGACTCATGGTACAGCTCTCGGGGTTGTGAGATGCACTGTGCTGCATCATGGTTGTCTAACAACTGAACTGGAATGCAACCAAGAGGCAGCAGTACTCCTTCACAGGATTCACCAGTTTTTCTTTCCTTCCCTTCTTTCACATCTTTTTGTGCTAAATGTAGTTTTACACATCCATGGGAAGTCTGGAACGCTCTCCTGACTCAGTTTCAAACGCACACAGAGTGAGGAGAGCCTTCCCTGACAGTCAGGTATTTCCTCGTATTAGATGCAAACATTTCACTAATTCTTGAGCTATGTCTTGAACAAATTGAGTTCAAGCACTCAAGATCTGGCAAAAGTATTTCCCTGCCTAGCAGTCCTGCATTATATGTTTCCACCTCCTCCTTTCCACTTCTCTGGATGCTTTTCTGGCTTCAGAACTGTTACTGTCTCCTAGCAGTTGTGTTTCCCTTTTCCTGCCAACACTGCTGGTGATGGTGGTGATGCCATCCTCCAAATCTGGCCCACCTCATGTTCAGGATCTCCTTTGCGCTGCAGACTCAAAGGATTCATCGACTCAGCCTTGGCCGGCTGTGCAAAACAAAGCAGTGCTAGAGCAGACAGTGTGCTATATGCCAGCAGAAGGAAGACAGCTGAATCCACTTTTGGATGTAGAGCTCAGTTACATTGTGGGAAAGGGCTTGGGAAGCAAAATGCATGAAAGCTGGCTAATCTTCTAACCAGCAGATAAATGTTAAAGGTGAACAGCTACTTACACCAAATTGACCTTAAATCTTGCTGCACACTTGAGTTACTGAACAGGGTAAAACAGCAGCCAGGAGTTTGCCTCTCAAGCCCAGCCACCAAACCAAGAACTATTGCTCCTTCCCCCACACCTCTACTTTGCCCACATATGTGCCCACACACCCGCGGTGCACCATGGTATAAGTAGCTGGTGTGCAGTGACATCTTACATGCGTACACACACGTGCAAGTGCACACACACTGTCACACACTGCTGTGCGTGTGCCTGTGTATGTACAAACACACACATACCCTGTTACTGCTAACCAGACCACTGACAACATGGCACTCACAGTCTGTGCTGGGGGGACTGTGATTCTTGCAAAGCCACCTCACAGGCAACAGTTTCAAAAGATATGCAAACATTCAATAGAAACACCATTTACATGTGATGGCCAAATTCCTCTAAGCTCCAGGGATAGGAAAGATTTTTTGTCAGTTGCCTTTCAGTTTCAGACAGATTTCTGAAGGAAATAATTAGGTTTATAAAGCCGAGGCCAGCATGCCTCCCCATTGATCGAGGAGTTAACAGTGGGCTGCCCTGAGGGCTGTGCTGACTGCAGACACAATACCAGCTCGAAAGTAACAGGGAAAACAAGGTGCTATTTAGCCTCATTATTTTCTGTCTTTTATCGTGCTTGGCAGATGCTCTTTTCTTGTCAGAGCAATGGAACATGTCAGAGCTAGATGCTACCGTCACCAGCCTGTGGTCAGTAATGTCAGCGTGATCAGACAAAGCTAAAATGCTAAAAATAGCTGCCACTGCGGCCCTGCAGCGCGGTGGGTCTCCTGGCTGGCACCATGCTAAATCCTCAGCGTAACATGGCCCTTGCTAGTGCTCCTTTAGGCTAAATTTTCAGGGAAGTCTGAAAGGAGAGCTGCGTCACACCAGGAAGACGTGTCACCAGAGGTTGCTTCTGCAGGGAGGTGGCCACAGGGACGGGAGGCAGGTGGCACTGGCTGGCTGCAGGCGGGTCACCGCGCAGGCCCAGCCCTGGTCAAGCATTGCTGGCATTTGTTCCGCCTCTGCTTCAGCTGCTGCTCCCATATGCAGCTAAACACCCTCTGTACGCTGTAACGTGCTTCCTGCACTGCCGCAGGTTATGTGTTTTCCTTCAGGGGTGGTTTAGGGAGCAGAGTAAGTGGAGATTTTCTATTCAGCCGCCTTCTCCAGCTCCAGAAGAGATGATTTTTTTTTTGCTAAGGTGCAAAATTGTTCAAAACATTAATTTTGAAGGAGTGATGTTGTTTTCCTAGTTCTGAAACCCTCTAAAAGTTTCAGGGTCTCACTGAGACTACTACAATACCGTGTTTCTAACGACATCAGCTATTTGATACTATTTTCACTGAGAATGGTACAGAGGGACCCTGAGTGGACTGGACCTCAGACAGCTGCTGCTGCTTTGGTGCTTTGGGTCAGGACTGTGTATCAACAATATTTCAGTGTCCTAATAGGAAAAAAATAAAAATAATATTTAAAAAAAAAAGTAATTTTTACTAGGTTAAAAAATTTTGGGAAAGGACTCTCATCCTGAAATACACCTATCCACTCAGCCTTGAACAGAAGGAGTAACCCGCTTAATTTTTTTGGTCTTCTCTTACCACACAGAAGCAGCCTGTGCCAGTATGTGCTGTGATACAGAACTTTCTCCATGACACACCCACACATCTCCTGAAGTCTAGCACTTCCCATTAGCACGATGACGACGCATCACCTATTTATACTCACCCCTCCTTCTTCTCCTCTTCCATTACAGCCTTTCTGCGTCTCTAACTGACAGCATCGCTTGTCACAGTTTCTTGGTGCTTGGGAAGATGACTGCCCCATATTTGTACTGTGCAATTAATATCACTGCTTCTGTGCAAAGGGGAGCAAGAGACGTCCTGCATCTTTGTAGAGCAGATGCCCAAACTACACAGTATTTCTTGTTCCTCTACATCCCATCTATCTACGCTGAACCACGCTAGCTTTTTGGCTGAGCTCCTCACCTTAAACCTCACAGTCTTAAACCTGGGCACCACACTAACAGTTGTTCAGCTAAAACCAGGCAGGCTGTAGCTTAGCATTGTGGATTAATAAATGTGACCCTTTTAAAAGCAGAATTTTTACTTTTTTTTTTTTTTTTCTCCCTCTCCTCCAAACACTATGTGCTAAATGAACATTTAACTATGTGTTAAATGTTTATTAATCTACACATATACATATATGCACACATGCACACTGTAGGCTATACAGCAGCAGATTAAAATACAATGTTTATCCTCAATGCCTGGAGAAAATGAGATGCATTTTTCAGTGGATCTAACTACCACACATCCTTACTACGTAGTAATTAGTAGCATGACTCTTGGGCACAAAGAAAAAAAGTCTTGAAAGAGCTACAAAGGTTGAAAAAGCTGACTAAGTATATTACTTGCTATTAGTAAAACATAAGCTGCCAGATATGTCTTCCAACTTAAATAGTAAGAATTATTTATAGCAGGAGTTTTCCCCACTAGCAATAGCTGCAAATGATTAATTCACACAGAAATCTGAGATAATTATGAATTATTGCTAATTAAACTGCAAGCTGTAGAAATAAATGTAAATCTTAAACAAAGAGACAGCTTTAAAGGGATTATTTTTCCCACAACAGCCAGCAAGTGAGTGCATTTCTCAGCCTGGCTGGTGACTACTATAACCTTTTTTCCTCTTTTGAAGTTCAGCACTGAAGGAACCTGCAGGCAAACCAGCAAAACGGCACTTCTCCACGGTGCTCGTAACGCTATCGTGCCGCGTGCCAGCATCCAGCTGAGCACACAGAACATCTTGCTGTGGAGAAGCTTTCTAGCTGAGGCCAGAATTCTCACTGTTGGGTCGTAGTGTTCTCCAACTGTGTTTCCAAACTGGTGACCACTGAAAGTATCACTGCCTGTGTGCTTTTGGCTGTTTTGTCTGTCTGCATAGCTCATTTGACTGAGCACCCTTTGAAGTGATTCAGGAGAGTCTACCATTCAGTTGGTCCATGCCTGAGGGTCAGATCCATGCTAAAACATTTGTTGGTCACCAACTTCATGACGCTCTATGCCTTTAGCCTATTTCTTAACATGTGAGGGTGCCTGATTCAGAAGGGAGCATTCCTGTGAGCTGATGTTGGTCACCTGCCTGTTCAGAAAGGTTTCTGAACCGGACTTCCTGGCTGCAAGGCAATGTAGGAGTACGTCCCATGTGGGGCTGTGGTTTTGGGGCTGCCCACTGGAACCCACGCTACAGTGCCTCATGGCAAAGCAATAACTTGGCACACTCATCCTTTTCCACAAATATTTTCCTCTGGATGATGAAATGAGTGGCAAAATGACCTGAGCCATTTCGAAACTGGAGTCCTTTCAAATAAGAAGGAAAATTATGTAATTGTTAAAATGTGTCAGTGTTTCCCATGGAAGTCAATAGAAATCGGGCTGCTAAGTTCTCAAAATTTGGTTTCTAAATAAATTTATGAATTTGGAAGTTATTTATGAACTTATAAACACTGCTTATCAAAAAATAATACAGTAATAATATTGTTAATCTGGGTATAATAAGCATATGTATACTTCCAAGAATAGCTAAGGTAAAGAAAAGGCATGTTCTTTACATAAAAAGACAGAGCTGACTGGCTTTTTTTCAAAGCATGATATTTTGCTTAACTGCTCTGCTGAAACCTCAAATAACAATTGGGAAAAAAAAAATGGCTTTTTTTCCACCCCATTCTGAGAAATCTCATTTAATGATGATAGACAAAAGTTCAATAGGGGAACCAAGTCACGAATCGCTTCCCAGATGTAATGACCAATTTAGCTATGCTCCTTTCCTACTTGTTCCTTGAAAGATACAAAGATCCCTGTTTGCAGCTAAACAGCCAGCGGTGAAGGAATGGTTATTTGCTGGAATATCCTTTACACCTGCACAGCAGCAAACCTCCCTTCCTTGAAGTAACCACGTTTTGATTGACTAGATTAATAAAGCAATAGTGTCTGTGCAACAGTGGGCATCTTCACACGCAAGTAAATGTACTCAAATGCTCTATGCTTCTCCATGCTGACAGTGCAGGCATGCTTTCACACACACATTTTGGCATTAGTTGTCTGCAAATCAATTGGCTGAAGGTAAGACAGCAGGGCAGAGGAGTGGCTTAAAGCATGGCAAAGGAAAGCAGACAGATGCTGCCAGCAGAATATCAGCATGGCAGAGACAGACAGAGGAAGGAGAGAAACGCTAGAAGAAAGATTTGGGGCAGAGAAGGGGATGTTCCACTTCTTGCTATGTGGGTGATACAGGCGAAGAAGGAAGCTGCTTCTGCAACTGCTTCCTTGGTCAGAGAGGGCTGAAAAAACATCATGTGTGTCCACATCTACTCCCTGACTGTTGGCAGAAACTGCAGCACTGCTGTCAGCTAACTCTCCTCTGAGCTGCTGTGAATACAAAACACCCAAACCCATGTTTTCCTGACAGAATATCACTGCTGACACTTCACTGAAAGGCATCCCATAAGAATGTTACTCCTGCTGCTGGCCAGAGCTGGTGTTCCCATCTTCTGCTCCATTGCACAGCCGTTCCCAGCTCAGCAATGTAATTTGTGGTATAATGCCTTCAGGATATGAACCCTCATGTGAGAATCAATAGCTTAGCAATTGCCATTGGTGGTATTTGTCAAGCACTGGTAAAATTGTTCCCATATGAAAATAATGCTTGGTGGATATGCCAAATAAAACCAAAGCCACCTACATGCAGACAAAAGAGAGAGGTGCTATTAGCACTTACTCTCCTTGTTTTCACCATTTTTAGAAAAATCTCTGTGTAGTCAATAACACACTGTAGCGAAAATTCACCCCATTCCCAAGGCCTCTTAGACCTCATCCAGAGATGGATTAGGTCCTGAGAGACCAATTCAGACCACATTCATTTTCCTTCTACTGGTATATGGGCAAAATTCCACAGTATAAATGCACTTCATTAATTAAGAAGTTAATTCTTGAATTAATGAAACAGCAAAAGCTGTGTCTTTACTATGTAAACTGTGCATTGCTATAGAAGCACCAGCATAAGTCTGAACATCACAGGAAAACAGTGCTACTAGCAAAGACTCATCCCACTGCAAAGACACACCACTGAACATGTATGTGTATGTGTACAAATATACACACGTGCACATATATGTATATATGTATGGAGGCAATTTAGTTAGAGAAATGAACTGTTTGCATGGTAATGTCATTACCAGCTTAAGCTCAACGTTTGGCTCTGCGACTGTTAAATGCCTTAAGAAACTTCCCTCAAGTCCGCTGATTTTACCAGCAGTGAAGCACAGGGGAGGTGGGGCAAAGAGCATCATAAAGGATTGGTTAACTGAAAGAAAGCAGTACATCGTGTATCATGAAAGACAACTTTAAACAAAGATGTGGACCTTTGTCAGAACAGGTTTCTTCATCAGTTCAATGTACAGTTGGGATGTTTTCTAATAGGGATTATAAAGAAATGTGTAATGACTAAAACGGTTTGCACAGGCTGGACATGAAACCCAGAATCCCACACACCCCAGCTGAGGGAAAAGAGCCATTTAAGTGCCAAATGCTGCAAATGCCTTATTCCAGGAGGAGACACCGGTCCCGACCTGGGCACCCTTCTCGGGTGCTCGCCCCGAGCGGTGCCTTTGCTCCCCACGCACCTGTTGGGGCTCACCTTGCAGGGCACCCCGAGCTTGTGCTGGGGCCGGGGAGGGGCCGGCAGTTTGTTTCATCCTCCCTCCTCCTCCTCCTCCTCCTCCTCCTCCTCGTCTGCCCCATCCTCCTCCTCCTCCTCATCCCTCCTCCTCTGCCCCGACATCCTCCTCCTCCCGCTCTCCTGCNGGCGGGCAGGGGGCTCTGGCCGCAGCCCCCCGCGCCCCGGCAGCCGGCGGCATGGCGTGGGGCGAGCTCAGCCTCCGCTGGCTGCGGGAGAGCCGGCAGTCCAGGAAGCTCATCCTGCTCATCGTCTTCATCGCCCTGCTGCTGGACAACATGCTGCTCACGGTAGTCGGTAGGTGGACGGTGTTGGTGCGGGGTTTGTTTGTTTTCTTTTGCTCCTCTCTCGATTTATGCCAGAAATAATCTCCGGTGACAGATGTGCTCCCTGAATGCCTGATTAATGCTCTCAACCCAAACATTTTCAAACAGTGATTTTTTAAACACGTATGGTGCTCCAGGTGCTGCAAACACTGCCATACACTTTATTTCTCTGCTACTTGTAGGATAAGGAATTGCACGAAAATATCTTCATAAATATATATATTTTTTCTATCAAAAGGCACTAATACTTCACAGAATGACAGCAATATTTTTAGCTCATCATCTTTTTTTTTTTTTTTTTTTTTTTTTTTTAATACCATTTCATGACGACTGAAANCTCTCCTCCTGTGGTCATACAACTGAAACAACAGGCTAGATAACACTGGAGCTGCCTGTTTCCTTGTGATAGTCCTTTCCCCTACACTGCTCGTAACATGATAGATTAGTAAGAAAGCTATCTAAACGGGTTTTAAGAAAAGCACTTCTAGGAGCTGGTTTAATAAAATGATCTGAGTTTTGATCAAAGTTGAAGATGGAACTTTTACTGGCTTCAAGTGATGTAGTGACCAGATTTAGGAATGCACAAACATTTTTCACTGGTAGTTTTGTAAGTCCTCAAATTCAAAGGCTTATATTTACATAGATCTTTTTTTAAAAGGGTGCAGAGAAGCTACTGCTTTGTGGCTCCCAGGGGCACACTGGACACACAGGCTGCTCCTGGAGGGCAGGCAGGCTGTGCAGAGCCCACCCTCCAGCTGCGGCGCCAGCTTCAGGGCCAGGCTCTTCAGTTTCCTGGGGGAGCACAGCTTAAAGCTGGTGCCACGGTGTAGACCTTACCAAGAACTTCATATATGTTTTTAGCAAGTCAGTTCTGGATTTTTTTTT
>VXAV01009645.1:0-26800 GCA_013399715.1 Alectura lathami
AGAAAAAAAAAAAAAAAAAAAAGCAAGGGAAAGTAGAGAGAAAAGAAGTGAGAAAAATCTCCAGCTGATTCATAATTTATTATCTGTTCTGCTCAGGCTTCTGTTGGATGTTCCAGGAGCAGCGTCCCCTTTCATTTGGATTGGGTCGTTGCTGTTCAAACGTCCTTTTGATGCACACATGAAGAGAAAACAGACAACCATGAGCAGGGAGGAGAAGGGAAAGAAAGCAAACAATGCACTATGTATAAAATGTAATACATGCATCCCATGCTGGGAGGCAAAGCCCAGCAGTGGTGACTGTAATTCTGCAAGAGTGGGAACACCCTAGAAAAGGGACAGCAGAAAGGCACGTTATGGGTAATCACGTCCTTGCTTTCACCCACCTGCCTCCCAGCATACATGCACACAGAGCAAGGTGTGCACAGACACTTTCAGAGCCATGCAGCAGGAGCCACAGGAGTGCTCCTTTGCAGACACCTGGAGGGACAGAACCACGATCTCCATGAGGGGCTGGGCGGGGTACAGGAGCAAGTGCCGTGGTGGCGGTGGGGAAGCAGTTTCACACTCGCTCTGTGCAATGCTGGCTTACACATAAGCAGAGTCCCCATTACGTGTGTGTGTTTGTGTACAGGTATCTGCAGTGACCCACAAAATGTGTTCTCCCTACTGCACGACGGACGGTGCTTGGCCGTGGTGGAGACTGCTAGTGTTGGGATCACATTCTAGTCAAGGAATTTGGAATTGGATTTGAGGTGAGTCCTGCTCCAAGTATAGCTCAGAATCAAATTATTTCGGTTGTGGCAGGGAGGGGGAAGGGAAACAGAGTAGGTGAAATAATAGCTGCTGTCTAGCTAAGATAAACCAGACAAGACAAAACATTAATTCTGATTATGTTAGCACACCAAACAGAGAACTGTAATGCCATCCACCTGCCCAACTCGGGGAAAATTACTGTCACCAATGGTGCATAATTTAAGGGTGATAAATCATTAAAACTGGGTAGAAATGGTAACATCCCATTATTTGATGCCGTCTGGGAAAGGGAGATCCTCTAAGTTAGTGGCTCACATTTGTTTGCAAGTGGAGATGTAGTAAGTGCTCACAAAGTTCGTGAGTCTCACCAATAATGGAGAGTATTTCCAGCCTGAGCTGCCAGCTGCCATGTCCTATCCTCTCCTTGCCCTTCACAGACCCAACACAAGGCTGAATTTGAGCCACTCCCTCCCACTCACGGCTGTGTCCACTTGCTCTGAAGGGTGGCTGGGATGCCTGCAGGCCTGTGGGCAAAGCTGTGCTGTGCCCTGTGTGCCTCCAGCTCTGCCAGTGATTTGCTGTGTCATCCTGAGCAATCACTGTGACTAGACGCATCCCCTTCTACAGCAGACGGCTCATACAGGTGTCCTCATTTACCTCATTCACTGCTGAGCCAAATGATCACACAGGTCTGCTGGTGAGACTCACTTTGAGCACAAGTATCCCTCCGTTAGCCCACAGTCATCTGCCTGGCATGACCAAAGGTCTCTTTCCCGTATTTGCCACTACAGCAGGGGTACAAGGAGATTGTACTAGGCTCAGTGCTTGGAAATCAGAGGTAGTGCGGGTGAAACACGAGGAGATCAAATGAGGATTGGGAAGAAATTTGTCTCTGCTTGTTGAAATTAGTGCATTTCTGAAAGAGGGCACAGCCAGTTTATGGAGCATCCTTGGCTTGTCATTTTCCCCGCTGCTCCAATCACTTTGGGCTATCCTGGAGGAGAGGAGCCATAATGATCACCAGGCACAAAACAAAGACAGGAAAAAAATGTCCTGGTTTAGGGAAGCAGGGAAACCTGTAGCTCACGCTGTGTCTCTGCAGGAGCTGGGGAAAGCTACAGTTTTCTGCAGCCACCTGGAGCTTAATTGCCACTTAAAGGAATTATCTTCAGCCTTTATCCCTAAGAAAAACAACTGTACAGAGCAGAGAGACAGATAGGAAAACAGGTTGGAAATTGCTTTGTACACCTCTCTCCCCTCTTTCCCCATGTTCGAAGGGAAAGAAAATAAAAACAAAATGCAGTCAACAGGGACAGGAAAAGAGGTGCTGGGCAGAGCATGAGCCTCCAGAAGCTGGAACAGGAAAGAGGAGAACCAGCCAAGCATCCCCAGGTCTTGTGTTCCTTCCCCAGGCACCTGCGATTGGTCACTGGCACACGCTCCTGACGGGCTGGTCCTGCACCTCACCGAGGGCACCCTTCTTGTGTCACCTTTCAGGGTAGTTTCTCAGTGCTTTTGGTGTTACTGTAATTAATGTTTTTAGGGAGTTCTCCTGGTGTTTGATACTCTTCACCAGGATTCTCTGTCAGGAAGACTATTTCTTCCCTCTTTTAAAGAAGAAAGGAAGCTCTTTTCTCTTTCATATACACCAGAAATAACTCCTGGCTGAAATGAGCTACTTGCTGTGGGAGAGAGGCACTGCACTGACGGGCTTGAAAACTGGCAACTTACTATTAAACTACACAAAGTCACTTCCCCAGTGCTGCTGAAGGCTTAGCAGCGGGAGACTCTTCCAGAATGCTTTTGCTGTACTACAAGCTTCAGAGGAAGTTGTCAGAATCCAGAAAGGGGCAGGCCTTGCCTAATGTACCCAGAGCTTGAACCAGCCCTAGCTTAAACCCTGAGTTGTTTTTATACTCTCTTCACTGTCCTACAGCCTTACTTCACAATGTCATGTTTAGGCTCCTTCTGAGCATCTCTCTGAGCATGTGCTGAGGGATCCAGGCCTCCTTCCAGTGTACCACCCTGCAGCAATAGGAAGGATGCCCCACAGTAAGAGGGGCTTTCAGTGCGTAGGGCTCTCAACCAAGGCTCCAGTTACTCCTTCTTCCTGTTGTTCTCAATTTATTCCTAATGTTAGCATCTCGTTAGTCTATGAGTGGCACTCCTGCGTTCCTGTTTCTCCTTCTGCACCGAACAGCCTCTGTACACATGGATCCACGTACATTATCTCCTCAGTTCCCAGCGTATGGCTTTCAGGCACTTGATTTTAGAAGCAGTAAAATCACATGAAGTAAGCCAGGCTGTCCCATATAAGCACTCTCTCTGATTCTCAATCAAGAGCTGTCACCAAAGCTTTGTATTTAAAAAACTTACTGTGACTTTTTTCACAATTAAATATTTTAACTCAATCCCTTATCTTAAATTGATCTTGGAAGTAGAGCATGCCGTGGAAAAGTTCTCCAACTGTCAGCATGAGAAGGGATTGCTTCAAGGGTAGCACCTGGGTTACTGAGACATGCGTTCTAGCCATTCATCTTCCAAATGAGTAAGAGTGCCATTTTGGAAGAATCATTTTTTTAGGAGGTCACACATTGCCTGGAATAACCACTCCAGGTCGAAAGGCTTCATGCCCAGCATTCTCTTGCTTTCATTTTCTTGGCCTTGATCCTCAGCTCGTGTACATCGCTGTCAACAGAAGTCAGCTGAGATGCTTCTGTGTATGTGAGCTGAAGATCTGATCCCCGACTAAGTCATTGTTACAGACGAGTTTCAGAGAGATTCTTGGCAAATGAAGAAGGAAAATAAAAGTCTTTTTGTACTCTGAAATTTCCCAGGGATAAAACAAATGTGCAGTTAAAATTATTCAAATGACATTTCAGGAGATCATTCATCTATTAATGCATTTCTTTTTAAACAGAGTTTGCAAATTTACTTTGGACTTACAGGCCAACCTGTTCCGTTGCCATCATGGCCAAACCTGATTTCTGACATAAGATCCAGTTCTGTGTTTAGAATGAGGCTCACATCCATGCTGAAACCGATAGGATTCTGCTCAACAAAGATAGAGCTTAATTACAAGAATAACTTAATAAGAGTCTTACCAAGGTTGTAGTGGCTCTTGAGGCCAGGTCACATGCATATTCAGGTAGGTCAGGTGTATACCCCCTGAAAATCACTCGATTTCTCAGAGTGCAAGATCAGAATCAAGCATAGGATCTCAAATCCATGGTCACATAAAGCAGCGCTGTACCCTGGGCAAAGCTTTATTGACTCCTCAGTAAAGCTCTACAGCACAGACCAGTCCACAGTATTTATCGCTAAAGATTGTAACTACAGTCTGATTCCCCACTGCACAGTGTGGGAACAGTAAATTACAGTTATCCCCACTTCTAAAGTCCTTGCCTGAAGAGTTTTATTCCTGTAAGAGTAGATAATGCCCCCACCCTCATCTTTTTGTATTGCTGGAGTAGAAAACGTCTCTGCTGTTGTGATTCTCTCTTGCCTCTACTTTTCGTGGTCCTATTACACTCGTCTCTATAGGTTTTATTCTCATGTGCACTGGGATCATTTACAATCAACGAGTAAAAAGCGGTGATGCTGCTGAGACTCTCCAAGGAGCCTGGCAAATTGGCTTTAGCTGGTTCCTGAAGATTACGTTACGCTTTGCGGTCCAGTGCTGCCCATGACTGCATATGGTGCATTCTTGCAGAGAGCTGGGATTGGGTTGGGACTCAGTTTCTTTTCATTTCTGCTTTCTCTCTGCTTCCAAGTCACCCATGGCATCCTCCGTGACATGGGTAAAGTGGTGCATGCCTTTGGTACGTGGCAAACAGTTACAGAGACTGTGAGCAACGAGTAAACTGGAGCTTTTGTTGGTGTACCAACAGCACAACTGCCAGGCACATCCTGGCTGCAGGCATTTATTCCAGGTGATGCTGTGAAGAACAGAAATAAGATAGCAAGACTTTGCATGCCACACAGAATATGCAGTGCCAGCAGTGAGAAAAATCTCACAAATTTAGTATAGCTGGCCTGCAGGAATAAACCTGAGCAAGAATAAGCCATAATAATCACAGCTCTTTGAACACCTCTGTTTCATTAGAGAGTTTTAAATAGCTTTATAAAAGCAGGCAAGTATTTATTACAATTTACAGATGGGAACACGAAGGCCCTGAGAGGTAGTGGCTGGCACATTTGGACGCTGGTTGAGATCCATGTGTGCTTTGTCACTAATGCCCTAGGAGAGCCTGATTGCTCATGGCTCATGTTGAACCCCTATGCATAAAAGGAACTATACACAGGGGCTATGTGTGAAAATCTTGTCCAGTTAACTTCCTGAAGATCCCACAGAAAAACAGTGGCAGAGAAATAGAAACAAGTGTTGCTGACAGCACTGCTCCCCTCAGACATTAATTAGCGCTCTCATTTTCCCCACGAAGAGTGCCCCACGAGCAAAAGGCTCCCATCACCTGCTGCATCGAACCACAGGGAGAAGCGGGAACTTGCCTGCGGGGACAGAGTGTGACACAATTTCCTGTGGATCCATTAGGAAGGGTTACGGCTCTGTTCTGCCCGTTGGAACACAGCAAGAGCGGAAGTGCAGCCATATTTTGGTTATCACTGGAAGGTGATAAGCCCTGAGGTGCCCCAGGGAACCACTGACCCAGACACTGCTGCTGGGAAGACAAATCTGGCGTGCGCTGGGGCAGTCGGAATTGCAGTGGTCTGTTTTCAGGTGAGCTCAATCTGCTCTTCTGTTTTGTGAACACAGAGGAGCAAGAGCTAGTTTAAGTGACTCCAAAACCAGGCTCAGTACTTCAGACTCATCATTTAGATTCCAAAAGTGCTAGTGAGAGCAGGGCTTATTTGTTGATGTTTGTTTGCAGGGGTTTATTTGTTTGAAAAGGCTAATCAGCTATCAGGATGCAGAGGCAATTGCTTAAATGTAAAGAAAAAGGAAGAAATTGTTCAAAGCTATTCAGATGAGGTAGCATGGTTTGTGTTTTGATGTCAGTGTGCAACCAACTGACAAATGCTGAGCCACAGCCTGGTATAAATCCAGATGAATTCCATTAGAATCAACAGACTTGCTTCCAGTGTATTCTGATGTAACAGAGAGCATGATATTTCCATTTAGATTTACATTAGATTTGTTTCCTGTTTTCCATAACTCAGTCAGTTCCCATTGTGTATAAAAACAGCCTGCGCCAGATTTTGATCTCATTTGCATTGGATGAAAACAGTTGCTTCAAATGGAGCTACACTGGATTTGTAATTGCATAAATGAGAGCAGAATCTGATCTATTCTAAGTGAGAATTTCCCAGGGCATTGCCATGTGAGAACACCCCTGCTGTGGTGGAGTGATCAGGTGCTTTGTCATCAATTTCCTTGGAGAATTTTCGTCTAAATCCTGGACTGGAGCCCTGAGCTTGACAGCTGCAGTGCCGCAGACCTGAGGTACAGAAGCCCCTCTTTCCTGCAGAAGATGAGCTAGCAAGCCAACACTGCCACCATCCCATCACCTGCGAATGAACACCATGCGTTGGCTTAGAAGAAGGAAACAGAAAGAGCTCAGTCTTCCCTGGTACAGCTTGTCTTCAAAAGATAGATTGGCCCTGATAGATTTCATTTGTCACAGTTATTTTTAAGCCAGGTTCCACATGTTGCCTTTTGCTTCCTCCCCCGAGGCCTTTCCGACTCCCCTGGTTCCGCTGTGACTCCAAATGTTGGGAGCAGCACAGTGGTTCTCTGGCAGATAAGGCTGTCTCTGTTCGGGTGGCCGCACTGCTAGCAATAGGCCGGCTTGTCACTAATAACTGTTAAGATGGTCATTCCCAGCAACATGGGCAATCAAATGGATTTTCTCCTCCCCACTGAAGCTGCTGATCTCATTGCCCGTGGGAAAATACGGCCATGCAGGTCATTAATGGCTGTTGCAAAGGCTCTCCTGAGTAGATGTAGAAGCTGTGTTGCCATAGCTTCTCGGAGCTCCTCCATCTGGCTTCACAACCTCACTCCTGTTCCCTGCTGTCTTCTGGGAGTCACTGTTTCAATGCGACACGAACAGTCGCTGCTCTCACTCTGGACCCTACAGGCACTGCACAGCTCAGCTGCCCCTGGCAGCACCTGCCTGACTGCCTTCTGCCTGCCCGCTGTCACAGGCAAAGCGTGGATTGTCCCCCTCCGTTCTCAGAGGTGAGTCTTGCTATGAGAACATGCAGCTCAATTCTTTCCTACCCAGGGCCTGGGGAAATGCAAAGCTGATGTGCAGGAAAAGCAGCTACACCAGCAGCATATCACTGTGTTCAATATGGCTTGGCATTTTAAATGAAGACATTCCTCTTCCGTGTGCATTTGCAGGACTCCTCTGTGTTTAATTCCAACAAAACTATAGGCTCCTTTACAAATTTAAATACTTCTCTTAATTTACAACGCTTAGCACCAGACGTGGGAAAGACAACAATGGCAAGAACCACAGCACCACCGATGACAGCGACACACTTACAAGGCCATCGGTATGAGGAGCACATTGTGTGGCAGATTGAAATTTCAGCTTCTCTCACCACGTCATCTCAGCCCTGTGCAGAGACACTGGAAATTACCCCATGGGTTTGGCCTGCAGTATGTAAAACAGAGCCTTGGAAAAAACAAGGCAATCATCAAATTTCCCGTGTAGGCGGCAATCTGTCTGTTAGGTTTGCACACATACACATTATCGGGGCCGTGAGTGCCTGAAGGCAGCCTTACACAGAGCAGCGCAGCAGCCCGTGCCTACAAAACACAAAGGCACACCAGGTTCTCTTCTGCCTAATGCTTCACAGCGAGCATTAGACAGAGCAGGACCCATCACACAGTAACAAAGGCTGACATAAATACTTATTTGTGATTTTGTTCCCCACAATTTTTATTCCACCGTGCAATTTGCATTACAACTGGATCCTAATTGTCCATTTTAGTAAGCAAAGAGCAATCTGATACAGATTATAATACGTGAGGTGAAGCAGCAACGTCACAAAGTAAGTGCTGCCAGCCAAGGGCAGCCTTCTTGTCTCCCAGGGTTTTGACACCAGCTGATTAAGCAGCTGGGCAGTACTGCCTGGAATTAACGAGCTGAAAAAAAATAAAAATAAAAAAAAAACAAGCAGGACAGTGGAAGCCTGCTCAGCAAAGCAAAAATGCCCAAAACCCTTCCATCAGGGTTTCCTGATAGTTCCAAGTATCTGAGGCAACAAAGTCCTGAAAACAGCTTCAAGGTGATGTGATGCTGCCACCAGGGCCAGTGTAGCACAGTGGCCTGGCCTGTGGGCCCTGCGAAGGAGCATCGGCGCAGCTGCCTGGAGGAGGGAGCCTGAATGAAGTACCACTGCTCCGTGCTGCTGCTGGAAGGCCCCAGGAGGTATCAGCAGCCTGTCTGAGGTAGGACAGCAAAGCCACGACGGGGACAGAGTCCCAGAAAGCAGCGTGGCCTTGTGGAGAAAGCCATGGGATGAAAACCAGGAGCACCTGGAAGGAGAGCGTTTCAGGAGGGAACAGGCACAGCCTGCCTGGCCGGGAGTGGCTGGTGGCATGGCTGCCTCGGGCCAGTGCCCTCTGGAGGAAACATGATGCAGCTGCCACATGTGCGGAAGTGCTTCTGGGGCAGGGAAGGCCTCAAAGGAGACCCTGAATGCTCAGCCAGCGTAGCCACCACGTTGAATTCTCCTGTATGTGAAAAAAACTCTGTATTCCCAGGGCTGCCAGTGCAGACTCATTGATTGGAAGGCAGGGCAGGAAATTAAATGAGGCAGGTGAATTAAAGCCAGACTTCACAGGCTGCATCTGTTCCTCCTCTCCCTGTGGGTACAACACTGATGTAACTTCAAAAAGTAAATTTAGTGCCGAGGAAAGCTGCCAGACTGATGGCCCTGTAAACTGAAGTGCCTGATGCATCCACAACTCGGGTACGGGACAGGCACAGAACAGCCGCTGCGGCCTGCCTCGGCCTGACCTGCCTTGCCAAAGCACAGCAGCTGCCGCAGGCCGCCCTGCTTGGGCTTGTCTTCTGCTCGTGAAGCTCAGGGAAAGGAGGTGGCTGGGAAGGCCTGGCTGCAGCTGCAAGGTGGAGGTGAACGCAGCAGCAAACAGCAGTGCTCTTGGTAATCCCATCCATGATGCCCCAACAATCGGAGGATCCCAGAGACAAACACTCCTGACAGGAGGACAGCCCATCCATGGTGCAGTACGCGAAGCTGCAGACATCTCCATCTTACAGTGAGCCAGGGCTGGCACGCAGAGCAGACGGGAGCTTGCACACCTTTCAGCTTCAGTCCTTGGTCTTGTCCGCACCTGTGTTCACAGGGAACGAGGGAAATGTCTGTTTCAGAGCAGTTCTTGTTGTCATTCTTGCTGGTGTTCAGACATACAACAGCAGCCCTGTTTGTTATGGACCTGGATGAGAAAGGAGAGACAGGACATCTCACATGAGACCAGTTTAGCAGCCTGAGAGGTGTTCAGAAGATCTGAAGCCTGTCTCTGCCCATTTGGAGACCCGACCTGCTTCTTCACTAGACTCAGGTAAACCCCCAATGTCTAAACTACATTGTAGGAAGTGTAAAAAGAGCTCACTGTGAGCAGCTGAACGGTGTGATCACAGCGTTTAGCAAGCCCTGAGGATGCCTGAAACTACGGAGTAAGAGGCAGTGTGGGGAGGACAGGCAGTGAAAGAAGCAGAGGGTGACAAGCGAGTAAAAGAGAGGTTGTCCCGCTGCCTTCCTGCTCCTCCCGTCCCTGGAAGGTGGCACAGTCCTATCTGCAAAGCATTAAAAATCTCTTACAGGGAAAGAACAGTCAAATAAAAAGAACTGTTCTTGTTCCTCAGAGGATAGCCTCTTCTCTTTTACATCTCGCACTGGATTATTCCATAGAGGGAAAAAAACAGAAATACCTCAAATAGACACAGTTAGTTTTACCTCTTTTCATGCTATACCTTTGGCTGTTTGCAGGTGGTTTGCTTTTTTTTTTCTTCTTTTTCCCGTGTGATAAGATCCATCATTTGAAGGACAGCAACCAAACCAGCTCTACTTGCTCTGAAGAAAGGCAGCAACTTGCACTTAGAATAAAAGATTGTCAGGCAGATCTGAAGTGTCAGTCAAAGCCTATCTCTGAAAAAAACATTAGTCCAAGCAGCTCCCCACACCACCACACACTTAATTTACTCTTTCCAGATATTCCCCTGAGCTGCAAAAAGGCTTCTGGAGCTGACCAAAGCTGCCAGCTACAGGCATGAGGTGTTAGAGCAGATACTGGACCTAATTCTGCTCAGGTCAGTTTGCCTTCTGCAGAGCATAGGACTGTGATTATCAGGTCCAGAGAAGTAAATACTGATCTCCCAGACTTTGGGAGACAAAAGAGAGACATTGATTTAGGATTCTGTTGTTGTGTGTCCCACCTTCAGTGGTATGCCTCCACTTTAAAATTATTATTAACATTTACATTATTATTTATGACTGCACCTAGGCTGTGCAAGGCACTTTCCCATCTCTCAGGAGAGCACTGGCTCTGCTCCAAAGAACTCATTATTTCAGAGTAGCCGGATGCGCAGGGGCACCGCGTGGCCAAGTGGCAGAAACACTGACCCACAGGGCTCTGCACTGCTCCCGGCACGCTGGGTGGCCTTGGAGAAGTCACAATCCTCCCCATGCTTCACCCCATCCCACCCTTTGTCCATCTCTGCTGGCTGGACTGAAGGCTCTTCAGCTGTGACTGTCCATAGCCTTGTCTATCTCAGAATGTCTTTCTGTGCAAAATCCAAGGAAGAATGCGGGAAAACACTTTTTGTTCGTAGGAAAAAAAGCACTCCTGAAAAGTGACAAACTCCGTTGTCCATGGCATTTCTTTAAAACAAACATTTTCTCATTGCCAAAAAAATCCAGAGAGGCATGTTCTTCAATTGAGCAACGGAAAATGCAGTTTTGGGGGTTTGGTAACACAGTTGCTGATGACTAAAATTTTCTGGTAGTGGTTGAAGAAACATCAATTTTGTCCTGAAAATAAGTTTGAAGCTAAAAAGTGAGTTGTTCTGTGAGCAAGGGAACTAGTGAAACCTGTTCTCCTGATTTATGTATTACAACTGCTTTTTTTGTTTTTTCCTTTCTTGGTGCTCCCCATATCCCCAGGGCACCCTTATCCCCTTCAGGCCTCCCCAGCAACGTCCTCAGCTCCTCCAGCAGCGTCCTGCCTCGCAGGGAGCAGCACGTGCCGCGTGGTGTTTGCAGTCAGGCGGGTGATGGTTGAGCAGCCAGTACCTAAATGCCAGCTGGTCACTTGGCTGCTGCACCTTGGAACAGACAGGGAGCAGAGGTGCAATTCCCTTTCGTTAGCAGGATATTAACTTAAATATCTGTGTTCTGCTCAGCTGCTGCTTTTTCACAAGAATTGCAGGAATCTTGTGTCTCTGAGACCTCCTCCATCAAACTGGGTCAGCTCGTTCAGAAGTTAATGGAGTTAGGGGACTGGCACACAGATGGAAGATCAACACAGGGATGCTCATTGCTCTGTAAACCCTGGCTCAAAAAGGTAATTTGGTGTAACAATGAGGCCCTAATGTCAGGTAAGGCAGTTGCCATATCAGCAACAAGCCATCCTCTGTCCTTGGGACACAGAAAGGCTGTCAAGCCCCAGGACTGTCTTTAGCGCACTCACCACTTGTTTGCTGTTCAGAGCCTTCAACCCAGAATTCAGGGCCGCACCACACAGGACCTGCTCAAGGAGCACAGGCAGTCCCTAACCTGAGTCACTTACAGCTGGATGGACGAAGAGTGGGAGAAAGGGAAGAACAAGTTATCTCAGACTTACACAGAGGAAAACAAAGGCCAAGACCAGCAACTTACTGAGGAACCCTGTGAGAGAGTCGGGAGGAGGCTCAGATGTCCAGTGTCCCCGTCTGAGGCCCTAAGCAAAGCGCACCCCAGCTCCCTCGCTTCATCACCCAGGCAGGATTTACCCTTCCTTGGGCATTTCACTCTGATTCGCTGTGCTCAGGAGCTGAGGTCAGCCTTACCCCTGTTCTCCAGTGGCATCTCAGACCTCGTGGTGCGCTGATGAGGAAATGTTATTTGTAGTTTTGTTTGGGTCAAGTATTCATAGGCACTGTGCTGACAACACGCGGAGCTGCTTTCTGAACAGCCCTGGAGCTGGCGTGCAGGGAGGGACTCACCGAACCCCGGGGCTGGGCTGCCTCTCCATGGCCAGGCTCCTCTGTCTGCTTCCTTTCAGCCCTTGTCGCGCTCCCCGTCTCTCATGGCTTTTGCTGTGCTCTTTGGCATTATCTGAATGAGAAAGAGGCAAGTACTTGGAGCATTGTCGACGTGCAATCAAACATGGCATTTAACAAAGGAAGCCCTGACCCAGGTACGGGTAGAACGTAAACCTGATCCTCTGGCTGTTTTGTTTTTCCAGTCACACTAAGCCACTGTCCAGGGTTTCACACCTGCTTTTCCTTCTGCAGAAGTTGCCTTCACCCTTGCTTCTGGCAATCTGCAGCTGCCTGGAAGCCTTTTTCCCATAAGCAAGGCTCTGTCTCTTTGGTGCATGCTCCCAGAAAACCATTTTTCATCTCAGAACAGAGCAGCCTGTAGCTTTAGGAGCACTTTGAGGATGTTTACAGTGAGACAGCTTGAATTTCTCTAGGCACGCTCACCCCTGTGCATTAGCACTAAACAATGGTTTTCAGCCTCTCTCGGTTATGGTTCCATAAACAGCTTCTGACAGGGGTACAGACCCTGCATAGAATACTTAAGCTTAGCAAAAGTAGGATTACTTTTTTAGTTACTCTTCTGAAGATCCTTAGAAATCATCTAGGACTACCCTGGCATCTCCAGAACAGAGGCTGAAGCTCTTGAAAGTTTCTAGGGGTACCTCTTCAGGGCCAGCATTTGCTTAGAGAGCTCATTATCATGGCTTGGACTGCAACCAAATACCCAGCGCCTGCAGGCAGCTGCTCTTCCAGGCAGCCACCCCACCCAGCCGAGCCAGTAAGTGCAGGGCTGAGCCTCTTGACTCCTGTGAATTGTTCTCTCCAATAGTGCAGACAAGAAACTGAGCTTGTGCTGCAAACAGTTCGTGAGGACTTAGAGCTTGAACCTCTTAGAGCTTATGGGGTGGGGTTTTTTGCTAGGTCCTAGCAAAGGACACTACAGGAATACCTTGGCTGATAATACTTGCTGTCTGGGTTTCCTGCAAACATAAAAACAATATTCATATTCCAGCACTTGGTTATTCACTTGACATTTCAGGGGATTGTAATAGCCTAGGATTTGTTGTGAGCCCACCCTGTAGCACATCTGCCCAATAAAACACTGGCACACAGGAGGGAGCATTTATCCCAGCTGGGTGAAATCCTCAGCTGGTATAAATCAGGGCAGCTACAAAGAAGTCCAGGAAGCTGTGCTGTATTACAGCAGAAAAGAACCTGGTTTAGAATATACTTTCAGATCATTAATTCATTGCCTAGAGCCAAGACAGACACCCCCTGCCACCATGGGACACCTACTAGCTCGGTTTCATCTACTGAAATCCTGTGCAACTGCACAGGGGAGGAGTTCAGACCCTCTGGACCATGTTCTCTGCAGATGCAACCCTCTGCTTTTGTTAAATGAGCTTCGTGGGCTGAGCAGTAGGGAACCGAGCTGAACACCGATGCCATTTTCTGGCCTGCGCTGTGCTGGAGGTCAGCAGGGGAGACTGCACTGGTCCTTAAAACTCAAAAATAACTTAACTGATTTCAGGAGTTTACACCGTCATGAGCAGAACTTGGCCATAGTAATACACATAAACGTTACTTTTAGCCACAGAGAAGTCAGTCCCCTGCCTGGCTGTTGCCTCAGTAACGCGTCTCTCAGAGGATATTTTTTAAGCCAGTGTTATTTATCCAGTAGATGGAAGCAGACCTGTTAAAGCCAAACCAGGTCAACATATGTTTAAGCATGTGCCAAAGAACTTAATTAGTTCTCCCTGAGAAAAGGGACTCCCAGAGCTGCTTAAAGGATCGTTATCCCACTGTGAGATGCTGTGGAGCCTGCTGCTAGGTGTCATCTTTACAGGGCAGGTCTGTGGGAGATGAATGGGAGCAGGATGTCGCCCCTCCATGCGGAGCAGCAATAGCTGAGCAACCCCAGGAGCTGGAAGGTCAGTGCAAGGGGCAGGCATCACAAAATCACTCTGAAACCTAGCATGCAGGACTTAATTCATGCCTGGGCTGTAATGCTGGCTGGCTTTCTGAACAGGGTCAAACTGTGTAGACCCCATTATTTTCCTGGTCTCCCCACCAGTATCTGCAGCAGCCTGCTTCTCAGGCAGTTCCAGAGAGAGTTAGCAGGGGTGACAGGACAGTGGAGTGATGCAAGCCTGCAGCAAGCCATTGCTGAGGGTCTGTGCAGAACATCGATCCTTATGTTGTCAGGGGAGTCCAACGTGGGCAGCAGTTGCTTGGCATCAGCTAAACTGGACATGATGCAGGAGGCTCTGTCATAGTTTTCATGCCAAGTTATAATTTATGAGGCCAAAAATCACAGGCTGTAACCTGAATGGCAGTGAGGGAATTAGCCGGGTTCCCCCCCAGATGGGCGGTGTTGCCGTTCTGCCAGGAGGTAGCTCCTTGTGGGGATGGGCCTTCGCAAAGCCAGGCTGAGCACCTGCGGGGTCCCAGGGGCATTAAAGCTGATGTAAGCACTGGCACCCACCAGGGACACCGAGGCTGCATTGCAGAAGAGGAGGAATCCTGGATGTGCTCATCTTGACCTGAGAGTGGCTGACATAGCATGTGGCACCTCGGTCTGCTTGGAGCTCTCGGGAGTCGTTCCTAGATGAGTTGTTATGGTAACTGAGCTGATGCCCCAAGATAGATGTTTTCAGGTGGCTCCAGGCCAGAAATTCAACACCAAGAGGTTCCAGATAATAGCCTTCTGCTAAATTCAGTGCTGGCATCTACTTTATTTAACCTATTCACCAATGACTTACTGAACTCCATCCTCAAGGCATACCATATATGATGAAAGCAGCTGCTTGGCCTCAATGAACTTTGTCTTTCAAAAGACTGAGAGGTTCCTGCATGTCCCACCTGAGGCTATGCCAGTAAAATAAAGGTGCCTAGGACTTTCCTCTGCATTGAGAGGACAGCTGGCACAGAATGGCCGTTCTTTTCATAGCAAATTGTTACCTTCCAAACCTGTGTGGTCACATCCAGACAGACCATGTGGAGTGGGCCAAAACTGCAGTGCAATACTCCAGCAGTGTAACAGAGAGCAGTCCTGGCACTGGCTGATTTCTTAGCACAGACCTTGTCTGACTGGCTGCAGTCACACACAAGAAAGGAGCCTGAAACTGAGTGCGAAGACACCGTCAGTGTGCTTGTGCTTATCCCAAGTCCAGAGCCAGCTGGAGCCATGCATCCTTAGGGACAGTCAGTGACAGACGCTCAGCAGGCTGGGAACTGCCTGATCACCCATTGCTGTCCGTTGCGAAATGGCTCAAGAGGTCACGAAGAGAAAAGCTCCCGTGGGTTAAGCGGTGGATCCGCCTCTTGGAGGCAATACCCCTCACCTAACACCAAAATGCAGCCACGGAATCACCAGCAAGGGGCAGCAGTGCCATACGGCAGCTCCACTGCCATGGGAGACCAAAGGAGGCACGGAGCACGCGGGCAGCTCGCTGCAGACAGGAGGCAGGAGGAGCTGCGCCAGTTTCAGAAACTCCCACATGGCCGTGGCCCCGCCGAGCGGCACCTGGCTCTGGGGCCTTGGCCGCCTCCAGAGCGAGCCAAACAGGTTCTGCCATGGCGTGGTCTGCAGTGCCAGCACGGATCATGCCTCGGGCATTTGGGACAGTCTGCTGCATGCCCTCGTGGATGCTGTAGCATTTGTGCTGGATGGATGGCTGCGCTTTTCATGCTGCGGCCCCCAGGTGGTCTCCCCGCCTGGGACACCAATGGCTGAAACACCGCAGGCTGGCCCAAGGCCACTGAGCTGGAGGGATTCCGCCTCTACTTGTTCATTCACATTTCAGGTCTTGCTTTGCTTGTTTTGCCCACTTGCAAGCTCTGTTATTGTAATATGTAGCTCTCTAGGGCAGAAGCTGTTTTTCCACATGTTCTTTGCTAGGCTTCTACTGCAACAGGATTGCAATCTTAATCGGTGCAGCAGTAGCGCGATTAACAAGCTTCTGTGCAAGGGGGAATTGCATCCTCAGTGGGTGTGATTTTCCCAGTTCTGGCCTGCCCGCATGTTTTTCTAGGATGAGAGGTCGTGCTGAGTGAACTCCAGAATGGCTAACTCGAACTTTTGAACACTAAGGTCCAAATAAATTCCCAGCATTAGCTGGTATGCTGATCCCTTTCCTGCCAAGCTGCCAAGCTGCCGCCTTAAGTAAATTTTTATGGCTAAGTTATAAACCCCAGAAAACATGAGCAAGAATTGGAAATGCTGACTTGGCCTTTGCTAAATGCCAATTATCTACAAAGGCATTAATGGTGGGGGGATGAAAAATAGGGTCATTTTCCTGTTTTCTCAGGTTCAAAGTAAACTGTCTTGTGAGCCCCTTATAGGAGCACATAGCATACAGTGTGACCATTAATATTCATAGGCACAACACGGAGCTGGAGACCTTGGCAATCTAAGCAACTCCACTTTCGGAATTAAAATAGCTCTGCTTGGCTGGCCTTGGTACAAAACAGTACGTAGGGACACCAGGATTTTCAGGGAGAACTTAAGAAGCAGATGCTGACCTTTGATGGAGGGGGTCCATACTTCACTGAGTCTGTGAAATGCTAAAACCAGCTCTGAAGTCCTTGGGGCTGCTGGCCAAACCCGACACCGGGTTCTCAGCTCCTGTGGCTCCTAGACAGCCCCATTGCTGTGTAGGCTATTCTCCTCTTATTCCCGAAGGTTTCCCACTGCTGAGCAGCTGACAAGGAGCAGCACATCTCCACAAACACTACTGGAGCAACACGAGATAGAATCACAGAACGGTTTGGGTTGGGAGGGACCTTACAGACCATCCAGTTCCAGCCCCCTGCCGTGGGCAAGGACACCTCCCCTGGCTCAGGCTGCCCCAGGCCCACCCAGCCTGGCCTTGAGCCCCCAGGGATGGGGCACCCATAGCTGCTCTGGGCAGCCTGGGTCAGGGCCTCACCTCCCTCTGAGTAAAAGATATCTTCCTTATTTGTAATCTAAATCTCCCCTATTGGTTTAAAACCATCACCCCTTGTCCTGCACTACAGGCCCTAGTAAAATGTCTCTCCCCATCTTTCTTATGACCCCCTTTAAGTACTGAAAGGCTGCAGTAAGGGCTCCCTGGAGCCTTCTCTTCTCCAGGCTAGCCTGCCAACATGGTTTTATAATGCCTACTGATCCGGCCCAATAATCTTAAGGCTCAGAACGGTGCTGTAATCTCAGCTGCAATGCAGCACCTGCCTTCTCCCACCCTGTATTTCCTAACTCTCAGCTTAGCTGACAGAGAGCACCCTCAGAAGCAGCCCTGTGTGCCAAGGACCTGGCAGGTGCTGAGTCACGGAGGCTGCGCTCAGTGGGCAGGGATTGCAGCACATCCCTGAGACAGTGCATGGGGCCATGCTGCGATAACAGCTCAGTCACCCCTGGAGCCTTTAGAGAAGTGTATCCCGGCACCTGGGCACCTACCACTCATCCACACAAAATCATTTGGAAGTGTCTGAGGTTGTCATGGCCTTTGTGTGCAACGAGACGAGGAAAGACATGGCTTAAGGGAGAGACTGCCCACCACAGTGCTCCCAGCCCTGGGAGAAGCAGTGAGAGAATACACAAAGGTCCGTGCTTGGGATGTTGGGAAGGTTTGGGTGAAAATTAAGACAAAAAAAAAAAAAAATTATAAATGCCACTCTGTTTTTCTTGTACTCAACAAAATTGAGCCTGAACATTGAGCAAGAGGCTCTAAATTTTCAAAATCTAGCAAACTTCAAGCAGGTACTCTGAACACAGCACACTGGGGTCAGGAGTCTCCTGGTGCTGTTTGCACTGCTGCAGTTAAACCCTGCTTTTGCAGCATGTGGGAAGGTCCTCAGCACGTTATGGAGCGTCGATATATGCATTCCATTAACTGATTCCCTCTGAATCCTTTCCTACAACAACAAATATAAATGCTGCTGCCATTAAAAATAAGGTGAAAAGGAGGAGCTGTGCATAGTTAATCAGGGAGTTGAAATGAGATGTTGGAGAAGGGGGCCGTGGTGACTTGGGGTTTGCAGTTAACTGAGCGATGTGAAATCTCCTGTCTGGCTGAGCTCTGAAAGGAAATGCTTTATTAAATCTCCTTTGTATGAGAGCTCATGCTGCTCTGGACTGGAAAATAGGACCATTGCAGTACGTGGCATCTAATCAGAACTGAAGTCTTTAGTGCAGGTTTTTCTGCAGAGCAGACTGATCAGCACAGACATGGAACTCAGAGGTCTCCGGATTCAGAAAGCTGCATTAGGCACAGCACACCTATGCTCTGCCGTGCATGTAGCAGTCAGCTGCCCTGACTGAAAACATTCACTGAGTCTCCTTTACACTGCCTGTCCTGGAAACTTCGGGTGTCTCTAGTTTGTGCCAAGATCTGGCCCTGTTTTGGGAAGCTGCAGCCTCTTACCGTCTCTGTCCAGCAGTCTCTGGGCTTTGCTGTACGCAGGCACCTTGCAGCCCTTCCCTGTCAAAGCAGGACTGCACCACCCCCAAGCACTTGCAGAAAGTAACTACCGAAAAGAAGTGGGGAGAGCCAGGCACCACAGTCAAAGCTGCGGACAAGGGAGAGGCTCCCGGAGCACTCCCCTGAGTCACACAAGCTCCCTTTTGCACTTCTTCCCTCTCCCTCTGTGTTTGCTATGTGTTCGAGAAAGTGAGACCTGGTCAGAGACAGGAGTGGCAACATCAACCAGATTTCTTCCTCCTCGTTCTCCCTCGCTTCACACTGCTGGCTGTCTGGAGCTGAAGAGATTTAAATCTCAGTCTGCCTGCTGGAAATTGCAGGGTTTCAGCTCCTGATCTGCTTTCTGCAAACCCAACAGGACAGCGTCCCAGAGGGCTGAGAGAGACCGAGCATTCCCCTTCCTTGCACCGCCCCCGCTGCAGAGGAGCTCCTTGCCTACCTGTTATTGCTGACGAGAAGCAGGACAGAGCCATTCTGGATATTGGCTTCTTTGAGAGTCTCGTGCTCTTCGAGCTGCCTGGAGTTGTAATAAAATGTCTTCTTCCAGGAAGTGACGCCCTCCCGTACAAGGTGAGCCCGCAGGTCCATCACCGTGTCTCTGGGCTTGACGGTCAGGGGCATCATCAAGTCCTCATCAGCCAAGTGCACCTTAATGTGGTACCTCTTCCAGCGAGAAAGGCTCCTTCGCAGCGTGTCCATCCTCTCCGGCTCTCCGGGGACGGTGTGGCAGAGAGGAGCATCCAGCTGGGAGGCTGTAGAGCAGGGATGTGGCTCTGAAGAGGCTGTCTGCCGTGAACAACCTAAAATGTCCTGCCAAACCTGTTCCTCCCAGTTGCCGTGCTGCATACTTCACATTCCAGGGAAGAGCTCACCTGGCTCCCTGAGCCTACTGGCTGGGAAATGTCTCCGTGAATCATTTCCACACAGCCCTGAATCCCATGATAATTACTGCGTCCTCACAAAGTGCTCTTCATTCCAGTGGCTCTCAGAGGACTTTCAAGATGGATCTCCATAGCCATTAGAAACATGGGTGCGTTTGAGAAATGAATGGGTTTACAAACCTCGTGTCTCCTGCTCCAAAAAGCTGCGAGCTGTGGGATAGCTCAGTTAAAAGCAGATATTGAGGAACCTGACAGCTATTTAACGTGGTCGTTTTGATGAAGAAGAGAAAAATACCCTGCACAGTGAAACCTTCCTCATGCAGGAGAGCCACAGTGTTCTGCAGGAGGCTCGGAGCCTGGCTGGTGGGAGCTGCAATGCAGTTTCGCCCTGGGAGATCTGTTGTAGGAGGACAGGTGGGACCCTCGAAGAGGGGTAGGGCTCACTCTTTGCTCCCCATGCCATCACATGGCTAGAACTGACTCACACATGCTCCTTGGTGGTTCATCATCTTGATTTCCTCTTCCATGCAGATCCCCGCCTAACTGAAGCGTTGGCCGTATCCTGCTCTGACACGTGAGCGGAGATAGCATCACGGGGCTGCAGGCACACCATGCGGAGAGGCAACACGAGGCCTCGGCATGCCAGGAGCAGCAGGCACTGCTGTGGCGGCTGCAGGGATCCTCTGCAGGGAATGACGCGACGCCGGCCGCGGGAGCTGGCTGTGATTGAACAGTCCCGCCAGGCAGACTCTGGCAGTCACAGGATGATACTTCAGAGCAAACATCATCAAGATAAGGAAGTCTTTTTTTTCTTTTTCTCAAGAAGATCAAGTCACTCTTATCTCGTAGGTAATTTCCTCCAGCCATATTACAGGAATTAATTCTCTTGTCCATTCTTCTCAACACAGACCAGTATTTTCAGACCAAAGTACTGCAAGATAGCTGCCCTCAGACTCTGCTCTTCACTAAAAAGGGGCTGTTCTTGCCTACTAGATAATGAAACAAATTGACAGATTTTCAGATATGGCAGCAGTCAGCTCCCATTGAGAACAAGAGATGCGTCCCCTCTCTCATTGAAAAACAAGATTTCCACCCTGCCTTCTCACCTCCCTTCTCTTTTCCCTCCCCAGCACGTTATGACTTCACGGAGAGCAGCAGCAATTATCTTCAGCTACGCCACAGGCAGTGGAGATTTCCCTGTGCATTGGTAGGAACTGAGGCTTCTGCTGGCAAGTTTTTCTTTCTGGATCCAGTCATTGTAGAGGTATGGTTGTTTTGGTGGGGTGGAGACTGGGATTCCTGGGTCCTCACTCTGCCACTGAGTTGCTGCAAAAGCTTGAGGTGAGTCACGTCATGCCTTCATGCTCATCGTGACATTGCTGTGTGGGGTTAACATGTGTCCTTTAAGCACCTTGTGGGAAACAGGAACAGCTTTTAGCACAGTCCTGGCCTCCTGTGTGGAAGCGTTTACAAACAGAATGGATCTACAGATACATCAACAGTTTTCTCCCAGACAGGACACCACCACCATCATTAGAAAAGGAGAAACAGAGGCACAGAGCAGCGCAAAGCTGTTAGAAGTCAAAAGTTAGGTTCTCGTCCCCATGTCTAGGAATTGCAGTGAGAGGCTGCATTTTCAGAGACCTACAAAAGCATACAAATTTGGGGCATGCTTCTTCCTTCTCCATTGGGGTGACATTCACTTGAGGAGCCGAAATTCATCCCTGGTGTAAAGCCAGAGTCTGATCCAGTTCCTGTTGCCATCCAAGGGCAGGCTCTCATTGACGGCAGTCGGAACTGGATCACGCCCCAGACACGCTGAGGTCTGATGGCTCCAGCCAACAGAATTTGCCCAGCGAGTGCCAAGGGAAGCATAAGGCACTCTCATTTCAGCAGAGCCCGTCTGGTGTCAGCGAGCCCATCAGCTCCATCCTTCTAGCATACATGACAGGCTGACAGCTGCCAAATACCTCCCTCAGACACCTTTCAGACAGCTCCTGTTTATTTTTAGGACAGCTCTTTCCAGTCAAGTCTCAGATGTGTATCGTTACGTAGAAAGGGGGGTGGCAGCAGAAAGAAAACACACAGCTATGCTTTCTCATGTGCCCCCACCCCCTGTGTTAGGACCATTGATTTTAAGAAAAGAGGTGATATTTTAGCCTATGAAAGCCAGGAGAAGGCGAAGCATAGCCGTGAAGTCAGCTGATGAAATATTGAAGCAGTGAAACCCTCACTGGAACACGTGAATGGCTAATGCCAGTTTCAATTAATTTTCAATTTTTCATTAAACCATTATTAAAAGCAAGAGGACAGCAGAAATAAGGGAAATTGACTTGGGCAGTATATTAAGTACCTTAGCTTTGCTGGAGGATGTTTTATTATCTGTCCAAAGCAATTATTTCACACGCTGCTGAAGGTTTGTGGGCTAAACAGAGGTACAGGATGAAGTTCTAGTTGGTCTTTTCTTAAAGGTATTTTAATCTCCATCCTCTGCCCTGCACCACACAGCCTAATTGGGCAATATCTCTGGTATGTCATATCTGGAGGACAAGACATGGAGCCAGAGTTCTGAGAATCTGTGATAATGTGTCACCCTGGCGTTATTTACAAATCAAATAAAAACCTATTGACTGCAGCAAACAGAAAACATGCAAACATTCAGAGAAACATTCATTAGGAAAGCCCAAAAAGCCATTTAAAACCTAGGTGGACTATGATTTTTTTTTTTTTAAGAACTAAAGCAGCAGCATTTAATAAAATGTCTCCTGCTCTGCTCTCAAAGCTTCATTGACTACAGCAAAAGAGAAACACCTGCTGAAATCAGGTGCTTCGTTAAGATGCCTCTTGTTGGCTGAGATAATCCCAGGCCTTATAATGTCTTCTTATAATACCAGAATAGAGACACGTATTTCTTAGCCTTTTTTTCTTTTTTTTTTTTTTTTTTGGATAATAACTGTGTTTTGGTGCCTGCTGTGCTGCTGTCCTTGCAGAGGAGGACAGAAACATAGGATGTTTCTCGATCAGGAAATAAAGGTTTCTTCATTTCCTGGTAGCAATCACACGGAAATTGCAACATCTGGGAAAAATACAATCCTGATTCCCCTGCCTGTAAGTCTTTGGGGGAAGCAGTCTGTCAGTGCTGGCCTTTCAGGCAAGGAATATGCTTTGCTGATGTCTAAAGCTCTCTGATCCCAGGACTCACAGTCACTAAAGCTGAAATCTTTACCCGTTTTTCTTTCTTCTGCTCATTTGGGATGAGTTTGTGGTTACAAGCAGACAGACAGCAAGGGATGAGAGATCAGAGACAACTACCCTGGTCAGGTTCACCCTGTTGTGCCTGCAGCTGTGTGTCATTGGGTGCCAAAGCAGAGTTTGGGGGTAAATTTCTCTGAATGCCTGGTCCTGCCAGTGAGCACATCCTCTGCCCCATGGTCGTTCTGCTCCGTTACTCAGTGGCACAGAGGGAGGCTGTGGTGCTGTGAGCTCCGAGACCTGTGCTGGCTGCTGGGGAGCACGGGGCTGGGAAAGGTTCACTCACTGGGAGCAAACAGCCGCACGGGGGTGGATCAGGAGGTCTGATAGTGATAACAGTTAGAAATCTCCAGTCCAAAATGCAGCCTGCCACCTAATTCATCCAGTGCCCCGGTATCTTACGTAATGGGGCAGCTGGAGGTGCTAGTAGTCATATTCCTGAAATACCCAGAGGCCCCAGCTAGAGCTGTACCAGCACGTGCCAAGTGTTTTACAGATAAGAAAGATGAGTAAAGCCTTTTCTACCACCCAGTGCTTGGTTATAAAATGACTGGGCTCACTTCAGATGTCACGACACATCTACAGCAAATGACCCAAGAGCTAATAAATGATTAATAAATGCTTTGAAAAATGGGTAATTAAACACAACAGCATTTTAGAGTCCAACGGAAAAGCACAAAACATGTAGGCCCAAGCGATAACTCTTCACCTGTATAACTTAGCTACAGCATACTGCTCACATCTGCAGGAGTGCTCAGAAACACAGGTAACATCTTGTGCACCAGGAACAAAGAGCCTTTCTGTGAAGGAGGAGCAATTCTTCTCTGGGGGGTAAAGGCAATTTCCTCATTGTTTAGAGCATTTAAAATCCAGAAAAGCTAGAAGGTGCTCATAGCAGCATATGCTGGGAGATGCAAGTGATGAGGGAAAGCGGCAGCCTTTGCACTGACGCTGTGCTGTCATCTGCCTGTGAAGTTGGAGGGTCCTGTGCTCCCAGGCCAGCCGTTCTCTCTGTTCCACTGGATTCCCATCCACCATCTCCCTTGCCTGACACAGGGGAAAATGTTTTTTCATCCTGCCCAGCTCCAGACAACAGTCAGGAGCTCTCCATCTGCTCCAGCAGCCTAACAGATTTTTTTTAAATGTCACAAAAAGGGGGGTTGATCCTGGTCGCATCCTTATTGGTACAAACAAGGATTTCTGCTGCTAACGCTGCTGCAGTTACCAGGCTAGACAGATCCTGCTGCAGGGGCTGTGCTGGGCTCCAAAAGGCCCCACAGTTTCCCTTGCTAGACCCTGCATCAATATCGCATCGGTGGGAGCTGGTGGACTCTGTTCGGGATGAGGCTGAACTTAAGACAGGTTTCAGAAAAAGCTGTGTCTTTTCAACTTTGAAGGAGCAAACTTGCCTGGGTTTGGAACTGCAGGTTTTCTGCGTGTGAGTGGGATGTGAGCTGGTGATATTTGCTGGAGGAAAGGGAAATGTGAAGGAAAAGAAAAAAAAAAACGGTAACGCACATGTTAAATGGACCAGTCAAGCGCAGACAATGGAAAAGCTGAAAAATGGGCATGGGGGAAAGCATTCTGCGGTGCAGTTATTTCTTGCTGCAGTTCTTTATGGCGTCCCAGATGGGAGATTCATGACCCTAGGAAGCAGTCAGTATGCTCTGGGGTTTGGCCTGCGGCAGCCCATGACTCACTCGCCTGCCAGGTTTGGCAGTAAGCTGAGAAACAAGCGAGATAGCACAACGTCTTGTGGAAAGAGCAAAACGAGATGAAATAACTGCTGAAGAGTAAAAAAATAAACCTCTGTGCACAAAGGGGGGCCCTGGATGGAGAGAGCGAGCACTTGGGCCGCTGGGGACTCCAGAGGAGCTGGCCTCCCAAGCATCCAGCTCCGTTTGTTTGCAGGCAGAAGAAATCCAGGATCAGCCTTAAAGGGTGAGGTAGGTGGAAACAGAAGATGTGAGGCTCCAGCAGCCGTTCCGCCAGCAGCAAGATGGTTTTCCAGGGGCTCAAGGAAGGAAGAGATTTGTGGATCTACATTGCCATCTAATGGCAAGAAAGAGCTTAAAGCTTTTAGGATAGCCCGGAGATGGGCTATAATAGCACAGTGACCGAGGAGGGGGTGGTCCACAGAGGTGGCTGTCCCTTGTTTTTAAGGCAAATCCTTCTCTGCAACAGAATCGTGGTCCGCAGGGAAGGCAGTACAGCTAGCCCAGGTTATGGAAGGGAAGCCAAAGCCTTGGGACAGAGGCTGCTGATTCTTCCTCTTCTGGCATCCTCTCCACTCCAGTCTGTATTAGCCAGGAACATGCACATAGGATGGGATTTGCTTTCCTCTGGCGTACCAGGTGCTGGCACGGTGCCAGGCTTCCCAAGCAGGTGCGCATTTTGGGTGCTGAGTGAACCCTGCCATCCTATTCAAAACAGTTAGCTCAGCATCTCAGGTGTTCAAGACCCTGTTGAAAAATACAGATAAGGAGGATTACAGAAGAAAAGAGGTGTATTCTCCTCGGATCTGGGCATGGAAAGGGTAGATCTGTCCTTTTGCTCACACCTAGCCCAGCACCTTGTCTGCATCAGTGGTGAGTAATGGATACGTCATGAGAAAGTACCAGAAAAGTGGGTGTTACAGGTTGTTACCACCCTGTTGTACCCTTCACGCTGGGAAGCAGCCCTGCAGGGAAAACCTGCAACGAAAGTTCAGTGAGATGTGAGCTTTCGTGGATTTTGTCATTTCTAACTGAACATTTAAGAGGAGACACCAGGAAAGGACAAGCTTGCTGTGCATTCCAGTGCCACCTTTGTTACAGCGCGCTGCCAACGATGCACCGTGTTAGATAGCTTCTAGACCAGAAACTTCGCAAGAGGGAGTTGACTGTTAGGAGGTAATTACATTGAGAAACCAAAGGAAGCTCGGTAAAGGATTGCCAGCAGCTGCTTTCTGCTACTTTGACACCTTTCTGGCCTTGACACACGCAGCTTTGTGTATGAGGAGGAGCTGGAGCTCATTCAAAGTGCGAGAGAGGAAGGTGATACTCAGTGACCAGGAGTTTCAAATGGAGCAGGAGCTCGGGAGAAGATTAGGGATGTAAAGTGTCCGCGCTTTCCAGACAGCGAAATGGGTCATGGTGTTAGTTGGTGTTAGTCCCAGCTAATTTCTGGGCAAAAAAAAAAAAAAAAAGGGACTAGGGATTGAGAGTATGGAAAAAATTGAGAACTGCCAGACTTCAGTCCACAGGACCGAAAGGACTGCCCCAGTCTGTTAAAATGCCTGCTGCAACACGCTTCCCCTGCAGCGTGCTGCCAAAGCAGTGAGCGCACTGTCGAACCATCCAGCTTCATTTCCTTCTGGTATCCTCTCATTTACACATGATCATGCCAAGCCTTGCTAGGCCTGCTGAGAGAAGAGGAATAAACAAAGGAACTCATACAACCTATCGAACACTCTCCTGCCCGCCCAAAAAAGCAACGGTTTGGAGAGCTCCTTCTTTCTTGGCTGCTCACTGTTTCACAAGCTAATGAAAGGCAGAGGCTGAGGGATCAGAGTGGGTTTTTCAGGCAGTTCTCTCCTGTTTGCGAAGCTGGGAGGGGGAAAAGGGAATGTACCTGGCTGAAGGGCTGAATGGGATGCCACGTTCCTTGACGTTCCTTTCTAAAAGCGGCTTTGAGAAACGTTCTGCCTGCAGTAAAAATACAGCGGCAAAAGAGCGCGGCTGCGTGCTCAGTGCTCCAGCCCTGATTCTGAGCCTGCCCCAGCCTGCAGCAGGAGAGGGGCTGGAGAGCGGGCTGGGAGGCCTCCTGCTCCCTCAGAAACCTCGAGGAGGCTGCGAGAGCCGTCCTAAGAACAGCTTGAAGCGTGCCAACGGCTACGTGCAGCTGCGGGCTTGGGGGAAGGCCTGCACGGTCTTGCAGCTGCCTGCACCGTGTGCGTTCCCACAGGCGCTGGGTCAGACGGGGTGAGCGCCATCGTCCCCCCACGTTTGCTCCCCGCCTTGACGTGCCTCCAAAGCTGTGCCCCACATCTGCTGCTTCGGAGAAGCGCTACAAGCAGGGCCCGCGGCACGGCCACCCCGCGCGGGGCCTGAGCGAGGCACAGGACGCGGCCAGCGCGCAGGAGCAGCCTGAGGGCTGGGACGTCAGGCCGCAGACAGACGGAGCAAGCTGCTGACGGCGCGCCGCGCTGCAGAAGGAGCTGGCAGGCGCTGCCCCC
>VXAV01009645.1:37303-50520 GCA_013399715.1 Alectura lathami
GTCAGAACGCGGCCGGGAGCGCAGGGGCGGGCGGCGGTGCGCTGGGCTGCGGAACCCAAAGTGACCCCGGCGCTTCTCTTTTCAGGTATTGATTTTAAAATCAGAACGATAGAGCTCGACGGCAAGAGAATTAAGCTGCAGATATGGTGAGGCTCTGTTCTCCAGTTCCGTGGGTCAATGGCCGATAGCCCGGTGTCGGGGGGGTGCAGTGCCGCCGTTATCGTTAATTTTTTTCTCCAGTTGTGCTGTTCAGCAGCCTGTGGTGCCATAAAAAGAAAAAACACCACACGTAGTGCATTCAGAGACTGGCGCAACAACGTTTGACTTGAACTTCGGGTGGCTTTAACGGGGCTGGGCGGGCGGAGTGAGCCCCGTGTTGTGTCTGTTGCAGGGACACCGCCGGGCAGGAGCGGTTCCGCACCATCACGACCGCGTACTACAGGGGAGCGATGGTAGGAGCCGCGCCGCGCCCCACTCGAGCGCTTTCCCGTGGTCTGGTGCCCAGCGCTGCGGTCCGGAACGTGAACCCCGTGGGGCTGAGCCCGCGGCCGTGCCCCCGCCTCAGCGCGCGGTGCCGGAGCCGCTGGGCCGCGGGGAGGTCCCGGGTCAGAGCGCCCCGGGGCTCGCTCCATACCCACGCGCCCGGTTCCCCTCATCTGGCGCGGCGGGAGCTGACCAAGCGTCGCCGGTAGCTCTGAGACAGCTGGTTTTTAGTGGTCTTGAAGTTGCTCCCTTCTGTTACGGACAGGTCTTGCTTAAACTGCTGCTTGCTGAACCGAGGTCTCTGTCCCCTTGTCTTGCAGGGCATTATGTTAGTCTATGACATCACGAACGAAAAATCTTTTGAAAATATTCGGAACTGGGTCAGGAACATTGAAGAGGTAACTTCTGCGTTTGTTTACCTGACGATGAAGATGCTGTTTCTCCCCCCAAAAGCAGTTAGGAGTTAAAGACGTCAGAGAAACGCGCCCAGAGCTGATGTGCAGGCCCGCGCTGCGCCGGTGCCTGGCAGGTGCTGGCACCAGGTGTCCGGAGGAGCTCGCGAGTCTACAGAGGGTGCTGAGCACCAGCCTCTTTTATTTTATTTTTTAAAGTTCTCATGGATGCTTCATCATTCTGACAATATTTGTCTATGAAAGCATAAGCAGAAGCCCTTTCTTTTCTCTCTTTCTGTCTCAGCACGCCTCTCCAGATGTTGAAAAAATGATCCTCGGAAACAAATGTGATGCAAATGACAAAAGACAAGTTTCTAGAGAGCAAGGGGAGAAGGTAAGTGCCATAGCCCGGCCCCACCCTGCCTGCGCCCGTCGGTGCTTCCCAGGGCGCTTGGGGACGTAACAGCCGTGAGTCCCTTACTGCCGGGAGCAGGAGTCGGAGCCTCGGGGCTTGGGTTTGGAGCTGCGGGCAGTGGTACCGGTCCGGTGCTCCTGTCAGCTCAGCGAAGCGTGGTGGTGCTCCCTCTCAAATCTGATCTTTATCCGTGCTGTGATCTGAGCAGTGAAACCCTCTGTGTGAGCACTGAGATACTTTTTACTCACTTTCATGTTTGCGTGTCCCACTGGAAGAGAACTCTGTGCCGCAGGTCTGCCACGCCGCTGGCAGAGCCCATCCCTGCAGTCCAAAGGTGGCGGCCATTGGTCGCTGTGCCTGAGGCAAGGAGCGCTGCAGCGTTTAGAACAGACCAGCAGCACAGGGGCTTACGAAAGTAGGCAGAAGTGACGAGCTGATCAGTTAGTTGCTCTAGCGGTTAAGTGTTTGCTGTTTTCTTTTTTTATCTTTTAAAAAAATCATTTCAAAAGTTGGAAATCTGAAGCCCCCGGAGGGTTCTTCAGATCCCTCACTTGCCGCTGCGTGGGGCTGCTTACGAGCGGCCAGCCTGGCACAGAGCAGTGTCCTTTGCGCTGCAGCCCGCTGTCTGGTGTTGCTCTGCGTCCGTGGCGGAGCTCAGACTCCCGGTCCTCGAGCAGCTGTCGCGCTGTTGCGCTCGCTGTGTGAGGGCTGACGAGTCGCGTGTGCCTCTGCCCCTGTGGTGTCACCGCTTCCCCGCGGGGCTCTCGGGGTGTAACAGCAGCGCTGGTGCTCTGGGGCACCTCGGCGTGTTTCTGCGTGGAGCTGCGGCATCCCCCAGGCTGGCTGCAGCGCGCTCCCTGCTGCGTTTGGAGCTCGTGCCGGCTGGCTGAGGCATGTCAGTGCGTGGGAGCTGGCTGAATGCTCTTAGCAAGGGAAGGAGAAGGCACTCGGGGACGGCCCTTTGTGGCTGAGAGCCAGCGGGGTGCCAGCGGGGCGAGGATCTGGCACTGGGTGTCAGTGGGTCAGGCAGCGTGCTTCGGCCTGCCGCAGGTGGGACAGGCTGACGAGGTGTCTGTGCAAAAACGTTCAGAAGACACAGCAGCAGGTGACAGCGTGCAGAGCACAAAACAGAACAAAATCCGGTGAGAACAGATGCCAACAGCAGTGGGATTCAGTTCCTCTTCGTGCAGATGGTTCTTCCCGAGTGAACCCCAGGCTGCCGCGACGCACGGCAGGGGGGGTCGTGGTTTTACTTGTAACTGTTCTGTCATTACCAACTAACACGGACCCTGCTTCTGTTCAGCTTGCAGCAAGTTTTGGAATTAAGTTTATGGAGACCAGTGCAAAAGCAAATATAAACATAGAGAATGTAAGTACTGCAGCCTTTCTCCTGCACCCCTTACCTGATAATGCGTGCGAACGAGCAGCGAGGGCAGCTGCCCGCCCTGACTGGGGGCAGCGCTCAGCTGCATGCCCCTCGGGTGGGTGCCGACCTCCCGAAGGCAGGTGCTGCTCAGCAGAGCTGCTAGGTGCGCTCCGTTAACCGCACACCTTCCGCTCTTGTACTTGTTGCAGGCATTTTTCACTCTTGCCAGAGATATCAAAGCAAAAATGGACAAGAAGTTGGTAAGTAACTTTCACCCAGCCTGAGCTGCATTTAAATGGGAAAAAAAGCTGGTACCCAGCACCGTGTCTGGTGGATCAGGGGTATTGTGCGATCTCTCCCACGGGGGATGCACGGAAGGCAGCAGAAGCTCATTTTGAGTTTCAGCAAGCTGTGCTCTGGGCCTGGGCCTAGAAACAATCATCTCTGCATTTCAGGAGTTAGCTGCAGTGGCTGAGGTTTTCTAGATAAAATTGTTTTCTGAAAGCCAAGTGAGCGGTAGAGCAGAGCGGTGTAACGGTGTTTCTTGCTCTTGTGGTCTGGAGAACTGAGCTGTATAAACGGCAGACGTGGGAGGTCTTCGTACTTCTTTTCCACATGAAATGAAGCTGATGAGGGTTGCTTCTGCTTTTACTGATGGCATTCGAGCAAGCAACAAACACTGTAACTCTGTACCTCCTCTGATCTCGGCTGCCTGATGTCACAGGAGGAGGAGCAGGCGCCGTGCTAGAGCCAGAAGTGGGGTGTGCCGTCCCTGACCCCTCCCAGGGGCTGATGGAGGGCTCAGAAAGGAGCGACAGCTCCCGCTGGTTTTCGGTCGTGTTTTTGCGTAGCGGCAGGTTTGATGCAGCAGCAGGGACAGATGAGGTGCAGGTGCGTGATCTCACGATGGTGCTAGCTGTTCAGTACAAAGCAGTAACTTAAACCCTTTGCATCTTCAGGAAGGCAATAGCCCCCAAGGCAGCAACCAGGGAGTCAAAATCACTCCAGACCAGCAAAAGAAAAGCAGCTTTTTCCGATGTGTTCTTCTGTGAGGGACACAGCCTTAACGTGAGCGCTGCTCACCCGCCGGGACTGTGCCTGCTCTGGGGGAGACTTCTCTGGCTGTGGACTCCAGCGTTTCCAACATACCTTGTCACTCGGTGACCATCTGAATAAGAAATTGTTTATTTTAGTAATTGTCTGACTCTTCAATTTTGGAGACGAAACGTTTATTTTTGTCAGATTGCCACTGGGCACACGCACTGTGTAGCAGGGGGAACACGGGTCCGTGGGACCTGTACGAGCGCCCTTGCTGACAGGCTTCGGGCTTGCTGCTCGTGTCTGCGATGGATCCAGACCAGAAAGCTTCAGGTATGGTCAAGGCAGGAAACGGAAATGCCGATACGAATGCAGTCCAGGTACGTGTGCGTGGGACGTGCGTGTCTGTGTCTGGATGCAGAGACAGCTGCACCGAAACAACCGCTACAGGCACTTCCGTGCGCAGCACAGGCCTGGGCCTTCTCAGAAGGCAGAAGGAAGCTTTCTCCATCTCCACCTTTTTGCTACTACAGAGAAAAGCAAAGCCCGTACCTGCCTGCAGTTAACTGTGTTGTTCCAGACAATCTACAAGTACAATTGGAGTAAAAAAATTCTTCAAAGCAATCTCTATTTTTTTAACAAAGACGAAGTGCACTGTAAGTACAGCGGTTCCTTTCCACCAGGAGTTCCCTCAGCCGGGTCAGCCCGTGTTTGAGTCAACAGCCACACGTGGAACAGGAGAGGACAGCTGCGGCAAGTCCCGTGCACGCGACCTTGGAGCTGCAGGGACACGGATCCGGCATCCGTCGTCACGGGGCAGGGCTCTTCCCTCTCTAGCTGAGGAGGGCTCCGGAGCTGCTGTGATGTAGTAGCTGGTTACAAATCGTGACAGAAGATGTCTTGCACTGCTTCCCGTCGTGTGTTCTCATGCACACTTGCTCACATATGCAAATAAATGTTGCACATATGAACACTTTCTGAAATCTAACTTCTTAAACTGAGATTTGCCTTGCTGCTTGATCACTTTCAGATTTCAGGCAGCAACAAAGCTGTTAATAGCATGCATCAATGCAAATGCTGTTCGTCCTCGGTGGCAATATTTGTTCTTAGAAACACAGTCTGTCACATTCCAACGTGCAAAACGTAACAGCTGGGTAAAGCACTGGGGTCGCTAACCGCTGTCGGCTGGGAGCCACGAGCCTGGCCCTCGTCAGACTGACGCAGGGCGGCAGCAGGAGCGATGTGCCGGCAGGGCTGCTGTCAGGGCGCTGGGGTTACGGTCTGTGGAACCCACGTGAGCCCATCAGCTGCGTCCTGCCGCTCGCTGGAGCTGTGAACGTGCTGCTTGGTTTCCATTGGCAACTGCGCTTAAGGGTGAAATTAAAGCTCATGTTGAAGTTCCGAATGTACCTGCCAGTCCTGTTTTCTTCGGTTTCGTGGTGGTAGAGTCTGGCCTCAAAGCAGCACGCAGAAGTGTTACTGTAGTT
Organism: Alectura lathami; assembly: GCA_013399715.1. Taxonomy (NCBI): domain Eukaryota; kingdom Metazoa; phylum Chordata; class Aves; order Galliformes; family Megapodiidae; genus Alectura; species Alectura lathami. Next base: position 42,485 of record VXAV01009645.1, read on the forward strand.
AACTATGAGCCTGAAGAGTTTTAAGCTTTATAAGCTGCAGCATGCAATTGGGCTCAACAGGAATATTGCCTGTTCCTCTAAAATAAAAGGAAGTTTTACTGCACAAGTTACTGGTTTATAAAAAGTCATATGCCACCTTTTTTTTTTAAATAGCAGATTAAAATGAGCTCTGTTCGTTATTAAAATCGTGTCACCGGAATCCTCTAACCAGAATCTTACAACGCTGTTTGTTTGTTTGTTTGTGTGTTTGCTTGTGGCTTTCTAGTGTGAGGATTGCTGAACGTGCACCATAGTCGGTTACACGCAGATGTGTTTGTGGGATAAAATCATGGTACGATCCTTCTAGCGCTTCAAAAGGTGGCTGGCGTGCAGCTGCAGACCCGACTGGCAGTGCCGCTCCCTGGAGATGACGGTGCTGTAAGCAACCGAGTCTGTATGCTTCAGGAAAGCACTGGTGCCGAACCGGGGGTGACGCGGGCACGGCCTGGGTGCTGTTCTGCACCAGCTGGATCTGTTTGGTGGTTTGCTGCTGGCTTGGTGGTAAACGTGGACGGTCTCACCTCCGTCCTCCTTTACTGCAGCCAGGCTGAGGGCCTGGAGACATCAGAGGTCAGTCTGGCGTGGTGCCATAGGACTGTGCACTGTCTGAACTGACGACTTGTCTGAGATGAAAATACCACGTGAACTTGAAGTGGAATTGGCTTTCACCCTCTATTTCATAAATGTTGTGTTTCTCTTTTGCATTAAATCCGACTGCCCGTGAACACCTTTTGTTTAGCCTTATGCTGGCTGTTGCACGTGTTTACATACCTAACGTGCAGCACGATGTCCAAACTGATCGCTTGGCTTTGTGAACAGCCGCACTGCTGCCCCGTCTCAGGAAGCTTCACGCGGTTCCTGTGGCCTGCAGTCACCACTGTGCTGCTGCAGTGCACAGACTGGGCGCAGGGGTTAAACAGTACGAGCCCTGAAATGCAAGTGTGAGACAGAGGAAGGCTGAAGACGCTGCAGTTGTGTGTGTGCGTGGCTCTGTTGCTAAAAACTGACATCAAATGCTGGATAAATGGAATACGTAGTCCGTGTTTCCACCACATAACTAACTACTGTGTTTTTTAAACATGAATATTACAAAAGCGATGATCAAAATGGTACTGTGTAAATGAATGCAGGAACGTACATGTCAGCTTTCTGTAAGGAGAGAAAAATCTGGAACTGGATACAGAATTTGTGAAACAGGAATTGAGGTAGATCTGAAAAGCTGCCGCTGCGCCTGCTGCACACTGCGCCTAAACGCCACTGACACGTCGGGTCATCAGTGAGCACCTGGTTTGTAGGGAAACGAACCCGTTCCTGAGTGTGTTCTCAAACTCCCTTACTTTAACGAGGGTCATAGAGTTCTGCGGTTGACCTGATTTCGAGGCTGGCTGCAGTGTTTCAGACCGCACCCCTCCGGTGCAGGCCTGTCGGCAGCTCGCGGAGCTGCTCTGCTGCTGCTCACGCTGTGGTTCCTGTGCGGGCAGGCACATCGTGCTCCCTGACACTAGAGCCTCTTCCTCCGCCAGATTATAAATCCTATGGATTATTGTAAGTCTCGTAACTGCTGCTGGAAATTACTTGGTCTCCTTCCTGTGGGATGCTGCTCGTCTTACTGACAGCTGTTCAGGGTGTCACTGTGGTGGTGGTTGGTTGGCTGGTGCTCAGAAGCTGCCGTTATTTCTTGTTCTGTTGGAGAGGAAAGGGACAAGTGGCTGCTGGAGGAGTGGTCTCCATTTCTAGAAGTTCACAGGGGTTGGGAGAGAATGACGACTAACTTGTGTCCTCGTTTGTAGGTGAAACAAAGATCAGTTCAGCTGAACGCTGACGGTAACGCAGTCTGATTGTCTCAGGCTGCCTGATTCTTTGGCCCCTTTCTTCCACTGATCCTTGGAGCCTTTGCCTCTGGCCTTCCTGCAGGAATCGTGCTCTAAGCTGAGCGTGGGCTGGGACTTACAACTTTGTTTTGAAGGGAACTTAATGTATCCCAGATCTTAAAAAGCAGCTGTAAACTGTGTTTGGAATGAGCACTTTGGGCTGCCGCCCTTCCCACATCACCACGGCTTTCTTAAACACTTCTCATTGATTTGGATGTTTGTATGAAAAACAGAACTTGTTTATTACAGTATGTACGTTTTTACTCTGTTGTGCAGGACCCTGAGCACTGCATAAATAAACTTCTTATGAAAAGAGAACTTTCAAAATCCCGTTTGTCAGTCCTGTTCATCATTAATCCATACAGATTGTCTTGTGGAAAACTATTTCTGAAAACAGAAAAGAGCGATGGGAACATGGGACAGGAATCTGATTTTGTTGTTCGAAGCAGATTGACTTTTCATTTTAAACTGAATAAATTCTTCCCTGTGTCCTTGGAACCTGTAGTGGGCGTCTGTGACACAGGGAGAATGCTTCACCAGCTGATGCGCTGAACCATTGTGAGGATGTTAGAGCTGGTCGGAGGGGCTGGGCGCACAGTTCGGATTAACCGTAACGTCGCTGGGACTGTTTTCAGAGTAGGTGGCGTTCTCAGCACCTCAAAGCCAGAGCTGAGCATGTACTCAGCACATGTTTTTTAAACAAAACCAAGTTCTGTAGGCAGCAACATGTTTCCCTAAGCCTAGGGCTAGATTTGTCTCTCAGGGAACAAGGAGCAGTTCAGTAGGGGGTGTTAGAGGGATTCCTGCATGCAGAAGAGTCTACAACAACGCGTTTTTAACAGATGTAGGCTATCTCGGTAGGGTTTTGTTTTGCTTTTGGTTTAGAAGCTATAATTTCATACAAGTTCCTCTCCTGCCTGGTGGTATCTGAACATAAAAAAGATTTCCATATCACTGCTCTCATAGGGGAAGGAGGGGGGAATAGACAATGTTACAGCAGCACGCCTTTTGTGAAATTACAGGGAAAACTCAGTGAGGACGAATTGTTCCTTACAAACAGGTAAACAAGAAGAGTTCAGGTTCCAGAACTTGTCCCCTCTGGTCCTTGTATCTCTGTCACATCGGTGGTAGCCTCAAGTGAAACAGCAGTTGTGGCAGGTTCAGGAAGCACTTTCATCTTTATGTTTTGCTGGGTTCAGATTCGAATGTGAAATGTGCTGTGAAAAAAGGAAGCAATGGTCACGATGTACCACCTTACTCCAGCCACAGTGGTTCACCGCGGTTAATCCTGGGACTGCAGTTTAAGCTGGAAACTATTTTCCAAGCCACTCGCAGAGAGCAGTTAAATGTAAGATTTGGAATGCTGCTTTGTGTAGCACAGCATCAGAAACCACCCCTGGGCTATGTCACGCTGCTCTCCTACTTGTCAACGCAGCCCAAGTGCTCATATTCTGAAGGGACTAGGACTTTCAATCATGTAAACAGCGCACAGGAGGTTCAAAAAACAAACACAAGCTTCCATGCTTTCTCTTGCATCTGTTTTCCCAATCTTTGTGGGGGGCACCTCTGCCGGGGAAGAGCAGTGATCTGTAGGGGCTGAGACAGGCCCTGCACGTTTTGCAGACTTCAGATAGAAAAATTTTGGGTCACAAATTCAAAGCAAACATTACCTGAGGAAGTCTGGAGCTCGTAGTATCATCTGCTGAAAGTCTTCCAAAGAAAGCTTGCCATCGTTGTCCAGGTCAGCTTCGTAAATCACCTTCTCACACGCAAGGCTAACCTCTTCTGAGGTGAGCTCGTTGCGGGTTAATTTGTTAACGGTTTTCTCCAAATCTGATTTGCATATGTAATCATCATTGTTAAAATCTGCCAAAGGAAACAAAAAGAATTCAAATGAGAAAAATCAGTATTTTACATGGCTGACTGCCAGGACCTAACAGGAGGGGTTTGGTTTCCAGGCCAGCAATGTTTTCATTTTAGTAGAACGTTCAAATGAGAAAGGATGTTACGTGTATCTGTATAAAAATTCAGCAACAAAATAAAAAGCCTTAGCCTCATGTCTCCCTGTCCTACCTAAGGTAGCAATCCTGAATACTTTAATGGCTAATCACAGTCAAGCCATAATTAAATCGTTCTAGCAAATTAGTGCTACTGAATTAAGTGCAAGAAACAGGAAGTTCAGGGAAGAGAATGGGCTGTCCAGTTTTGGTGGGAGTTCACGTTAACATTTTGCTGAATAATGTACAATTTATACAATAAAAAAAAGTGAGTGGGATTTTTTTTTTTTTTGGTCTGTTACATTGTTTGGCTTTGTCCGATTATGGAGAAAGTAAGAAGAAACAGCATTGTGAAATAACAAAGTAATTAAACTTGCCCTTGGAGAAAACTGCTAGAAGCTAGTCACCACCCAAAGCCAGCCACAGCCCTGCAGCGTGGTGGGCAGCCGAATCCCTCGTGTTACGCTTCTCAAAGCAGCTTCTCAGACAGAACTATTTCTTAAATGTTTGTCAGTGTCATGGCTGCTTGAAAACTGCAAATATTTCCAGGTTGTAATTTTTCTAGTAAACCCTAATCCCTGTTAAAGAAGAGACATGAGGACAAAGAGGACCAGAAGTTCCTAGGAGAGAGCAACGTACTGCAGAGGGAAATGCTGTCTTAACATCTTACCTAACTAGAAACCATTGAGGTGGCAAAATGGATTGTTTTAAAACAGATTATTTTGCATTCCTTTATGCAGCTACAGGATTTCTTCAACATTTTTTTTTTTTTTGCCTGCGTCACTCACCATAAATTTTAAAAGCATAATAAGCTTTTAAATCTCTGGGAGCCATTTCACTCAGCACAGAAAACATGTCCAAAAAATCATCTAAAGTCATATTGCCATCTCCACCCTCTGAGAAAACCTCTGCTATCCGCTGGCGGAACGGGTTGTCCTAGGAAACAGAACACAGCAGTGAGGGCAGGTCGTCGTCGCTAGCATTTATTTCAGTGCAGATAAGACACAACCGAAGCAAGATTATTTTTGTTGTAACCTCTTTTTGGCAGTCAAACACTCCTTTTGCTGCTGTTACGTTCTTGTCTAATCTATCAGACACAGCTGCAGCCTTCGTTAACCTTTGTGCAGTTTCAGGGTGTTTTTAGGAAATCAACAGAAGTTTCCAGAGAGGCTTGACTTCAGTAGTCAAAATTTGTTGGTATTTCATCCCCCCAGCAATTAGTACTGCATGAATTATTACAGAAGGGCAGATTAAACTGAAACGTGTCACTTGATTCCAGTCGCGCTCCTCACCCCGCACCTTCAGCTCTGGCATGCTGCCGATGAGTTCGTAGGGGAGCGTCACGCTTGGGCTGGTGGTGTAGTCGAGTGGAACTAGCTGGGGGGCTAGGTCTCGGTACCTGTAAAACAGTCTGAAACAGAACAAAAGCCTCATCTAGGGAGCAAGGTATTTAGACTTCTGGGAACACAGTGCCTTTTCCGTTCTTCACTCTCTGCACCCTTTAGCAGAAGGATGATATCAGTTGCTAAGTAACATTTATTTTGCTCTGTAGTGGTTGGTGGTGGAAGAGGTGGTATTAAAAAGAACAGTGTCACTGGTGAACAACACAAAGCCTTCGTCCTTACGGAGCAACTCTGTCAGGTTTGTATTCACCTCAAGTATCTCTCTTTTTCCAGAGAACTCAGGTTCAGCAGGCAGAACCCATGCACAGTCGTTTGAATGTATTACTACTTTTTCAGCTGGCTGTTTGCTCCAGCTCTTTGTGCTAAAGTAAGGATCCAATTCATAGCTGCTATCAACAAAACAATAGGATAGAATTTTAAAAGGGATCCTTATCAATAATAAATGTCTTATTTGTGACACAGTTATGGCTCTGGCCTCTGTTTACTACGTGGAAAGGCAGGTTTAGATTTCAGCTGTTACAGAATCATTTATATTTTATTCAATATTTAGTTCATACACAGACATCACGGTTCTGAAGGGGGACATTCAGCACAAAATTGTCATTCGTGCTCCGTGCTTCAGAGAAATCAGCAAGTAATGTCTGATGGCCACTTGAGAGATGCAAAAACTGAACACATTTTTCGGTTAATATGCCCAAGGGTTAATCTGGAAGTTGCACTGCCTTCACCATGTTTGTGCTACGTACGTTTTGGTTTTGTTTTTTAAGAGCAGAGAACAAGCTCAGGTTCTCAGTCCTATGTGAACAGGACACCAAAGCTGACTTTTGCAGATCCTTTGGCCAGAGATTAAACGGAATATTCAATGAAGCTCATGAAGGCTTTGGGAAAAGTGCACCTTAGAGTAACCGCTACTAATTATTTAGATGAAGAAAAAGTGAATAAAGTTTGATACAAACGTTAATGATTTCATAAAACAGGCAACTTATCCCAAAGAACAACAGTACACTTTGAAGAACTTGTCCTAAAAGAAGGTGAGGGGAACATGGATGACAATGGCAAAATACACACTAAAATATCTGATACGTTTTCTTCTGGTACAGAGACTGGTACCTTCCTATAAAATTTAGAACTCTGGCTTAATTTATGATGGATTACATGGTTTTTGTATTAAGAAAAAAAAAAAAAAAAAGTTCTGATTGTTCAATGTATGACACTAATTTGGTATAAATGCATTTAAAATTATTTTTTAAAATATTTCATTCTTTATGTAATCTATTGCATAGCAACCTACTTATTTTACTCACAACACACACACACAAGACTCACCTCAGAATTTCCTTCCTTGTAAAGAATGTGCAGTCCTGTGAAATAAGACATCCTGTGTAATGGCAGTTTTTAGCATGCACTGGCCCTAACGTTTCCACTACAGCGACTCAGATGGAATCATACCGTAACGTACGTAACCAAGCATGAATGCTCTTTCTTTTTGCCAAATGATTAGGAACACTCTATAACCTTTCTTGATGTAAGAATCCATGTATGTTACTAAAACCTTCACTGGAGTTTAATACTCTTAGTTGGTAATTTTTAAAGAGATTGTTTGAGAAAAACCCTCAACATTATTCAATGTTCTGTCTAAACACCCGTTTAGTTTGTTTTGTACCTGATATGCATCCAGCTGCTCTGGAGTGAAAACGGTTTGCTTGTTGCCCATTTCTGGCTCTGAATGCTGATTCTTGTCCCATCATTCCTTCCTCAGTCACCTTTATAGGAGGTCTGGATATTCAGATATTAAAAGCTGCAACAATGAGGCTCAGGTAAAGCAGAGGATCAGGTGACCAGCCTCCCTGTTCCACGGGCTGCAAGGAGCCATAACAGGAGCATTTCATCAAATCTCCGGCCTGGCTGCCCAGGGCTCTCTTCCAGCAGCACTCACCTGTCTCCTGCGTGCACAACGCCGGCTCACGTTACAGTGTTTAGCCAAGCCACCCGCGGCTGCTTGTTCGCGCCTTCAAAGCAGCAGGCAGCCTGCACGGACTGCACATTTTCATTCCTTCTTGCAGTAAATTACCTGAAAAGTCTAATTAACACCAAGTGCTAGAAATTAGTAACAGCCGTGGTAACCTCTTCTCTTTGCTTTCCCATTTTTCTCTGTGCACTGTCCCCTGGTATTACTGGGAGCTGGAACTTGAGGTAGTGTCTGCGAAGCCCTCTTAGCCTCTTCATTTCCCCAGTATTAATACACATTGTCACTAGTTAATGGCTATTAGTGCAACATACATACACATATACAGGTACGTATATGGTCTTTACACCAAAAAGAAGGCGAATATGTAGTTTATACATACAAACAGAACTGTAATGTTAGAGGCTGTATGAAACACAAGAGTAGAGGGAGGAACTGACAGCACTACTATGGCGGGCCGCCAGACTCACTGCCCACGCACGGGCAGGCTGTAAAACCCCTTTTTCTGGGCCTCCCCTACCAACCGGCCAGGAGCACGCGTCAAATCCGCTCCCTGCCGTGGAGAAACGCCGGCCGCGCTCACCCGGTGGTTCAGACTTAGCCGGCTGGCCGCGGAACAAGGCGGGCAGGAGGATTTGGGTCGGGTTTGGGGCACCTGGGGCTCAGCGCGGCTCCCCCGCAGCGCGCGCCCGGCTCCCAACGGTTTTTACCTCACGGCCGGGCGCGGGCTCGGCGTTGCCGCGGCAACAGCGGGGCGGGG
>VXAV01009645.1:52149-76240 GCA_013399715.1 Alectura lathami
GGCGCGGAGGGAGGCGCGCCGGGAGCAGGGTTCGAGCGTCCCGCCCGGGGGAGCGGCTCCCAGAGGCGGCCTGTGCCCCCCGCGGCAGGGGCTGCTGCTGAGGCGTGCGCAGCTCCGTGCGAGGGATGACGCCGGGCAGAGCCGGTGGTGGCTTTGCAAGGGAGGGCTGGGGTCCGCGCTCTGGTCGCAAAGCCGTCGGCGTTGTGGTTGCTGTGCCCAGTACGCGTGGGCGCTGCGCTGGAGCCTGGTGCTTGTGTTCCTTAAGTTTCTCTAAAAGCCGTTTTAGATACCTCATGTGTTGGCCTTGCGTGGTGCCACCGTGTCCTGAGGGAAGCCTAAGGAGCTCTCCTCCCGCAGGTTCTCATCTGTCGAAACTACCGCGGGGATGTGGACATGTCCGAGGTGGAACACTTCATGCCGATCCTCATGGAGAAGGAGGAGGAGGGCACGCTTTCTCCCATCCTGGCGCACGGAGGAGTTCGCTTCATGTGGATCAAACACAACAACCTGTACCGTATCCTTCGTGCCCGTGCTGCCGCGCTGCCTGCAGCCTTCGTGGCCGAAGGCAGGGCTGGAGGGCGGGCGGCGAGGAGGCTCCTGGGGAGGTGCCCTGTGCTTTACGCACTCACGTGCACCAGCAGAAAGTTTTTACAGTAATTTGAAGGCTTATCTCGGTACCTCGTTAGGCTCTGGTTGCTGCTAATTACCTCTTGTTTTGGCCAACCATAATCGCCTAAATACACCGAGAAAGTTTTTCTAATGATGACGCCGAGTGTATGTTCCTGAGCATCCTTCGCCAGTTGTCGCGACTTCCAAGAAGAACGCGTGTGTATCGCTGGTGTTCTCGTTTTTGTACAAAGTAGTTCAGGTGAGTACGAGACTCCAGAAGTAACCTCCGTCTGATCTTCAGGGCAGTCCAAAACTGATCTGACGGAAGTATTTAGAGCTTTCACATCTTGAAAATAGTTCTGTGGAATGGCATTTCTGCTTTCTGGGATTCCTGTTGGACATACCTTCCTCGCCACCAGCCGTGGAATTGGTGTTTTGTAGCTGAGTAGGCAAAGGATGCAGCAGGGTGCTGCGTAGCTGGGAGACCTGAGAGCGCAGAAGAAAGCTGAACATGGGTGCACGAGTGGCGGCATCCGTACCAAGCTCGGCATGGTCGTCTGTACCTGGCATGAGAACTGTTTGTCCCAGCAGAATGTTTTTTTCGTAATAATTAGAGTTGCTTCTAGGACTGTAACTCTTGTAGCTGAGGGGGGTTTCCTGACACTGATCTGACCAGAATGCTTTTTGTGAGTCGTGGGTGTTGGTTTGGGGCTTTTTTTTTCCTACCAAACTATTTTTAGTTGTAGGAATGCATTCTGAACGTGCTGTACTTCCTTTGTTTATGACCTCCTTTTCCTTTTTTTTTTTTTTTGTTTCAGGTTTTTTCAGAATATTTCAAGGAGCTGGAAGAAGAGAGCATTAGGGATAACTTTGTTATTATTTATGAGCTGTTAGATGAGCTTATGGATTTCGGTTACCCGCAAACCACTGACAGTAAAATTTTACAAGAGTGAGTATCTGTCTGCATCGCTCAGAGTGGCAGAGTTCTGTGTTCTTCTGTGTGTGAGCAAATGTCTTGGCTTCCTCTGGCTACCAAAATATTTAATCCTTGATGCAGTGTAGCTTGGTAGTATCCCACTTCTGTTTATTGCTGGTGTGAATCTGACACTAAAGCTGCTGCAAACACCCATCTCAGTGTGATTTTTACTTTCCACCCCAACCCCGTGGTTCTGAAGGTACATCACTCAGGAAGGGCACAAACTTGAAACTGGAGCTCCGCGTCCACCGGCCACTGTCACAAATGCTGTTTCGTGGAGGTCGGAAGGGATAAAATACAGGAAGAACGAAGTGTTCCTGGACGTTATCGAGTCTGTTAACCTCTTGGTGAGCACCTTTTGCTTGAACTCTTAACGGGAATTAGTTGGAAGTCTTGAAAAGAACTTGTGTCTGAACACCTACAAGAAACAGAACGTCAGCCTAACTGCGCTCAGTGCGCTGTGGTGCTCCAGAGTAGTTGTCTGTCGCGAAGACTGAGAATCCACAAGGACATCCGTAGACAATGCTCTGCTCAGTCTGAGATCTGTGCCTGACAATTCCAAACCCGGTTTCTGAGACGTCCCTTCCTCCTTCAGTCTGTCCCCATCTTGGCCTTGTTCTGACTGCACTCTGCTGGAGTGGTTTCTCAGACACGTGTGAATACCTGGGGCGGGAGGATGGGGTGGGAGCGCTGTCAGGCCTCGTCGTGCCGTGTCAGGGCAGTCTCATCTTCCTTTCCTTTGCTGTCCAGGTCAGTGCCAACGGGAACGTGTTACGGAGCGAGATAGTCGGGTCCATCAAGATGAGAGTCTTCCTCTCGGGAATGCCAGAGCTGCGCCTCGGTCTGAACGACAAAGTGCTCTTTGATAACACAGGCCGTGAGTGTTTCGGTGACACCCGGGCGATCGGGAAGGGCGTTCCCTGAGACCTTGGGCTTTGGGATGCTCGAGGTTCTGGAGAAAGGATTTATCGGACGATGGGAGGAATGCTCGTTTTGTCAGAGTAGAGAACCACATCCGGTCCTGTGTGCCAGGCCCAAGCGAAGCTGCAGTACCGGAGCGTGGGACCCGGCTGGGCCTCCCTGGCGCTTTCTCTGGGGACTTTCGTGGTCCCAGAACTGCAGCATGCCACCAGGCGGGGGATGGCAGCAGACAGCCGCTTCGCTGCGCAGCCGGCCGTGGCGAGGCTTCAGGCACAGCGCGGGCAGTGGGCTGAGGCTGTGGCGTGTGCCTTCTGGCAGGTGGCAAAAGCAAGTCGGTGGAACTGGAGGACGTGAAGTTCCACCAGTGCGTCCGCCTGTCGCGCTTTGAAAATGACCGGACCATCTCCTTCATCCCGCCCGACGGCGAGTTCGAGCTCATGTCCTATCGGCTCAACACCCACGTGAGTCCGCGCGCCTGGGTCGGGGTTTTATGAGAATTGTTTGGGCGGCAGGTGGCTTTCCTCTGTAATTCCTCTGTAAAAAAGATCTGTAATTTGCAGCCGTGACAGAAGACGACAGAGGAAAAGCCCTCAGGTTCCCACGTGAACGTGGCAGGGTTTGTTCCTTCTCTTGAAGGATGGTAGGTTTGAAGGAGAGGTGGTTTTGGGGTAAAAGCCATCAAAGGCAGAACATTTGGTAACTGAAGATGTTAGGAACAGATCTGAGAAATACCTTTTTGTTTTTCTCTTAAGCCTATCATTTTTGCAGCGTTTTGCTTGTAGTCAAAGCTTACTTGTTTGTATAATTATTTGAAAAATAACCGCTGTTGTTTGTCACTTCAAACATTACGCACCTTGTTTTCTGTGGAACTCGGGGGTGAAATGTGGCTTTATGGGGAAGCGGCAGCGTTGTGACCGTGTCAGAGCGCAGCCTACAGCTGTTCACTGTTCTTCCCACCAGGTAAAGCCCCTGATCTGGATCGAGTCCGTGATTGAAAAACATTCCCACAGCCGCATCGAGTACATGATCAAGGTCAGAGGGTCTGAAATAACTGCAGCTTGCCTGGGGCTGCGCTCTCGTTTGTTGTCCCCGCCTCACCAGCAGCGCGTTTTCACACGAACAGCTGGCATTTCGGTGGGGCTTGCATTTCTTTGGGAAGCTCACTTGTGGTGTGGGGCTGTTCCTCAGTAGGTAGCGTGGGGTGCGGGGGAATTGGCCCGCAGCTCTCCGAACGTCCTTGCCTGGTGGAGGCGCTTGGAGATCTGCCTTTGCCCCTTCTGGTCTTTAGGCAAAAAGTCAGTTCAAGCGCAGATCGACGGCCAACAACGTGGAGATTCACATTCCAGTTCCAAACGATGCAGACTCGCCAAAGTTTAAAACCACTGTTGGAAGTGTCAAGTGGGTTCCAGAGAACAGTGAAATTGTGTGGTCCATTAAATCTTTTCCAGTAAGTGCCATTTTCAGTCGTACCACCCGCTATTGCAATAACTGAAGTTAACATTTGATGAATGTTCAGTCTAAAGCAAATTCTGGCAGTAGCAGACAGGTAGCAGTGGCCTCTTCCCCTTCTTCGTTGGATGAAGGATTGGAGCCTGCTAAAAGGTGCAAGGTGGGGAAGTCCAGCTGGAAGGGGCCTGGTCTGAATGCCTCACCAGCTCTGACGGCCGTGGGGCATCAGCCTCCCCTCCAGGCAGCCTGTTCCGGTCTTTGACCACCCTCACAGTAAAGAGGTCTTTCCTTGGTGAGGTTGTTTGTAATCTTTCAGCTGGGGTAACTGCTCAGAACAAGGGTAGAGAGCAGGTTTCTGAGCAATGCCTGTGGATGGTGTAATCCCTTGGCCTCGGCGTAGCAGCAGCTGTTTTATTTTGTCAGCCTGAGCTGCTTGGGTGGTGCCGTGAGCCCTGATCTCTTTCAGATGCTCGCGGAGGGGTGGTACAGCTGTTGTGCTGCTTGATCAGAGTGTTTGGTCAGGGAGAAAACCTAGCTTCTGTTCTCTTGGAGTATGGGACTGGAAGAATGTGAGTTGTACCTTAGACTGGTCTTCAGTTGATCAGCATTTTAAAAATACGTATACATTTAAATAAAAACAAATGGTCCTTTTAAGCCCTAGAGAAGATCTGAAATGATGAATGCAGTTCAGCAATTTTGCTATATGCATAAAAAATCACTTGTATTGTTGGAGGCTTTTTTATTTCTTTTGAGAAAGAGAAATCTTTTTTTTTTTTTTTTTTGGTAAGGGTGGAAAAGAATATCTGATGAGAGCTCACTTCGGACTTCCAAGTGTTGAAGCTGAAGATAAGGAAGGAAAACCTCCCATTAGCGTCAAATTTGAGATTCCATATTTCACCACCTCAGGAATCCAGGTTGGTGGCTGAAGATAGAAACACTGGTGATGGTTTTGTGCTCTTGGCACGCAAATTGTTGCAGTTCAGCTTGGCAGCCTGTCTGCCTTGCCCTTACCTCCATCGTTCTGTGGGTGGTTGTGGTTTTTTTGTCTGTCTGTTGCCATAGGGTACTTGTCCAGGCTGTCACTTGTCTCCTGCAGGCACACCCTCCTGCCCCTCACCTGACAGTACCCCAACTCTGACTGCAGTGACAAGCCTGGGTTTGTCCTGCTTTAGGGGAACCTTTTAAAGAGAACTGGCTGCGTTGTGTCAGGGGGAAGGCATGGCGTTGATGCGGGTGTTGGGGTTTATCCCTGCGTTTACACCTGCAAGTTGTGCTCATCTGGATGACTGCAGTGCACTGTTACATGTGCTTCTGACCACCAGTACCCTCCCCTTGCCCCTCCCTGGTTTGTTTTTTTCTTGCTGAGCTGTGCTTGGCTGGCATGGCAGCCTGGCATCACGCTCAGTCACCCTTTGTGCTTGCCAGGTTCGCTACCTGAAGATCATCGAGAAGAGCGGCTACCAGGCTCTGCCCTGGGTCCGCTACATCACCCAGAACGGAGGTGAGTGGGCTCTGAGCGTCTCCGCCTGCTGCGTTTCTCTCTCCAGCGTACAGCTACAGACTGATGAGCCAACTCTTGTTGTGGTTCAGGGTTAAACTCTGCAGTGCAGATCTGTGTGTTACAGTAATGCTTGCTGCTTTTCCTAGTCACCTGTTTTGCTGAGCTATCCTGGAGCCTTTCATTTAGACACGGTGGTGTTCGCTGGATCCAACCTGAGTTACTGAATACCAAAATTTGGGGGAATGTAAAATGAAATGAACTGGTTTGTATATATCACTTTGCTAACTTTGGGATGGCCAAGATACTGTCTGCTAAAAGCTACCAGATCTGATAAAAAAAACCATTTCCACTTGCTGGTGTTATTGTCCCTGGTTTTGCTATCCCAACTTTTCCTGACGTGGAAGCTTGTAATTGCCTCAGTGGCTCTAGAGCCTGCTTTCTCGTCGTCATACACCAAGACCTGGGTATTGCTGGTTTTCGTTTGTATCCCTTCATCCCGGTTTGCTGATCTGCTCTACTGCCTCCAGTGAAAGACAACGCGCTAAAACTGTTTTTGTTTTTTAACTCCTGTACAGACTACCAGCTTCGAACGCAGTAAAACACCTTGCAGGCGCCACAGATGATGGAACTTCAGGCCCAGGATGTGTTTGCAGAAGCTTCTGTGGTACTGAGAGCTGTGAATGTCGTTGCCAAGGGTCTTGTCTCTGCAAACCTGGATTGGGCAGGAGGAGGATTGGGAATTCACTGTTTTCAATAACGTGTTTGAGCATTTGAACCATTAGTATTGATTGTGTCAATATTTATTTCATTCGTAGAACGTGCTGATCTTGCTGCTAATGCTAACTGCGTTAGGGGTAGCAGAGCCAGGAGTACAGGAGGAGCCTTGAGAATGTCTTGTCATGCCTTGTCTGTTACACTCACCAGCTTCCTAGTGCTTATGTTTTAGGATCTTCAGAGGCATTGGGGGCACCGTCCTGTACGTTAGGGAGACAACTGTGCCATCACATGACTGCTGAACAGTTGGTTGTAGTTAGCCCAAGGTTTTTTTTTTTTATTTTTCTGGGCATATGGGTGCCTTAACTCATTCAGAGCTCTGTAAACTTACAAAATGTTACAAAACATGAGTTAAAACTACCAGGAGTCCAAAAATAGTGTGTACTCTGCTTTGCATGCTTTCAAAGCAGTTCACCTGACAGAACAGCTTCCAGCTGTGGGTTTGCACGCAGAGAAGCAGGAGTGCTGAAGGCCGAGCTGCCTGAGAACAGGGCGTTGTGGACGACATCTCTGTGGAAGCCTGGTGACTGCTCGCTCACGTTAGCTGAGGTGCACACTGGAGATTTTCAGCCCTGTTACTCCTTGGGTGTGAAGACTCTATGCCAATTGTCTCGTATTTGCTTTTCTTTCTCTGTTTGTAAAACAAATTGAAGAGTATAATGTGTAAGACCTTAGGTTAATTAAAACAAAACTGATTTTGGAGGCATGAAATCTGGTAGGAAGGGTTTTTTTTCTTTTTGTTGTTCTCCTTAGATAAGTGACACAATCCAGCCTGTTCTTGGCAGCTGACTGTTGTTTATGGAGGGGCTGATGGAAATACTGTTACCATTCATTCCTCAGGCTCACCTTGGTGTTCAGTTAGGGCAAATACTTCCCTTTTTTTGCTGTGACTTGCTAGAATTGCTTGACTTTATTGGCCCTAAAGGGGTTGCTTTCTTAGTCTCTTCCATTTGTAAGCAACTGTTTTTTAACTTCCTGGCAGAATGGACATCAGGTGAGAATGTTGTACTTAAAGGTATTTTTTTTTTTGTGCTGTTTCATTTTTCTGAGAAGCTAAGATTGGCATGGATGTACATAGTTATTTTGATTTCAGAAAAAATTAACAGCTATCAGTATTTTCTTTGAACAATTTTTAGAATGGTTTGGTTTGAATTTAGTGCTCCAGACGTGTGCTGACTTTAAACCATGAAAGGCTGAATGCATGTCTGTGCAGATGACATGATACGCTGCGCGCAGGGGTCTCCGCTGCTCTCAGCAGTTCTTGACTCTCTCACAAGGCTGAAAAGATTCTGGTCATTGTCCCCACCACATCCGTGTAGACTGTACAGCTACCTTTGTATGCAGCATATGTTAGTTAAAAAAATAAAATCGCCTGAGTTCCCCTGTGATGCAGCCGCTGTAGTGTTGGAGAAGGATCGGCGCCAGAAGAGACGGGCGCCTGAGGGCGTGGGGGCGGTGGCAGGACCGCTGGCTGGGTGGGCGGTGGTGGCGGTGGGCGTGCATCTTCTGGAGCAAGGTTACTGTGTTTGTCACCCAACCAGCTTGGTGTTGAAACGAATTAAATCATCTTGTTCAGTGACAGCGGGTAGTGGACCCAAAGTCTTGAACAGCTGGGCTTACAACTGGACGACATGTTTTATTTTAAACCTGTAACTCGTCGAGAAATCGCTGCCTCTTCTTCCAGCGGTTAATCTCAATTACTTGCTGTAAAGGATGACTCTTAAAAGCTTCGTTTGTTTTCCTGTTGAAGGTTATATCCTGCAGACCAGAACAGTGTTTTTCTTACGTTTGACAGAAATTTGAGTCTCACCTAGTTGTCCAGGAAGCAAGAAAGGGCACAAAGCCCTCTGAAGCAAGAGCGAGTGACGTGCGATGTTTTTCGCTTAGATCTGCAGCAAGGTGTAGGCTCCAGTCCTCGTGTTCCTTCAGTTACTCTGGGGCCCAGCTCAGTGGAACTGAGCTTTATAATGGCTGAAAGTATTTGTGCTCCTGACTGGTTTACTTAATGCCAAAAAAAGTCTGCTGTCCTTTTGTTCTCAATAACATCTGTGCACAGTGAAATTAGTGTTCATGAGCACCTAATATTTCAGAAAGGGGAAAAAAAGGCATAAAGGCAGATGTGATATTATTCTGTCATTATTTTTTTTTGTTCAGTTCTAAGTTTTGTTCTTAGCAGCTGCTGATTTTTTTTCTTTTTAATCTCAGTGGCTTCTGCTCTCCACCTAGTGTGTGTCATGCAGCTGTCTGACGCAGAGTCCTTTGTGACAGTGACTTGCTCAGCTAAGCAGCGAGGTGCCTCCTCGCTTTCCAGCCGGCCGTGATGCGGCTGAAGGACTGAACTTCGCCTGTGGCTCTGGGAACGGGTCTGTTCCCAGTGCTGGGCCAGCCCTGGTAAAAACGCTCCTGCGCTCTTGGTTTGTGATGCACTCTGAGGTCGTTTTTCTCTCAGCAAACTGAAGTTCTCCCTGCCGTATCCTGGAGGCTGCATGGCTCAGACGGGTTCAAGAGCAGGAGGCATCCCCCCGCCGAGGCACGCGAAGTGCAGCTTCGCCTGCGCGGGGTCTGGCGGAGGAGCGGCGATTTCCCCGGGCCTCGGCTGTGCCGCACGGGGCCGGGCTCGCCGCCGCCGCAGCGGGNCACCGCAGCCGCCCGCCGCGGTTCGCTCCTCGGGCCGCTCTCCTCCCCGGCAGCAGGTGGCGTTGGGAGCACGCTGCCGGTCGCGTTGGTCGCCGGGAGGAGACCGGCGCTGGGGCAGCGAGTACCTGGTACGGTTTGGTGTGGCAGGTACCGGTGTTCTATTACCTCCTAGGTCAAAAAAAACAAAGCACCATAATTAAAACTTTTAAAGCAGTGTGGTGGGTTTGTGGTGTTTTTTATTTATTTATTTATTTTTCTTTTTGAGGCTCAGTAACTTCAATTTAGTTTGGCTGTTTTCTGTTAACGTCCTTGTTTCTCTCTGCTCTGATGTGCCCCACCCTGCTCCCCAGAGCGCAGGGCATCAGCTCCACGGGCTGCGCTCCGCCGTGCTCGGGGTCCCCGGGGCGTTGCTGCCCCTCGCAGCTGAACGAGGCCACGCTGGTGCGCGGCTGCAGCCCCCGGCTGTCACGGAGTCCGGGCTCAGCAGTGGTCTGAGAGCTCCTCTCTGATATAAAGATGCTGCTTCTCACAGTTGTTTCTCACTCGATTACCTCTGGCAAAAACTGGGTTCTGCTGTAGTGAAGCCGGAGCCTCCCCCTGTAGGAGCGCTGGGAAAGCGTTGTTCCCCTCGGCGCTCCAGCTGGGGTCCTTCGTTCCTTGTTTCTCTCCTGCATGTTGCTGCTCCTTCCTTGCAGCCGTCCCTTCATGCCTCTCTGCTGGTCCTTGTGAGCTTCCTGACTCTGATCTTTGTCGATGAAACACTGATGCCTAAAGAAACAGCGAGGCTTTACCCGCAGCGGGTTTGCCTCAGGCTGAGGGCTTGCACCTGCTTCTTTCTGACCTCGGGTTCAGTGGCAAGCAGCGGGCGAAGCCTTGGCACCTCTGTCTCTCCCATGCGCCCAGCGCAGCGTGTTGCAATCCGCTGCTGCTCTCGCGCTGCGGTTGACACCCTCTGCCACTCGTCCTTGCAGCAGCCCTGGCTCTGCGAGGGTGGGGGCCTTGCAGAAGCTGGTGTGGGAGCGCAGCGTTAAGGGACAGAAAGTGACCTTAATTGCTGTAGTCATTAATTACACAGCAGCATTGTTTGTGCTACTGGAAGAAGGGTGGGGGGTTCTCCTCTGTGTATGCTGGTGTCACGCAGGCCCTGCTCCCCCGGCACGGATAAGGGTTGTGTCCCTGTCCCTCGGGCGGTGGGAGCAGGGGGTCTGCATCATCCTGCAGCCAGCAGGCTCCTGCTGTAGCCCCTGCGCTCTGCTGTTGGTGCATGGGTGGAAGGCTCAGGGCACCCATGTGCTTCTGCTCCCCTGGGGCTGCAGCGGGGAGGGCAGGAGCCCCCCTCCCGCTGCGGGCTGGTGGTCACATCGCTGAGCAGCACCAGCCCCGGGCCGAGCGGGCAGCAGCATGAGCAAGGCGCTCCCCAGGCCGGCGTGCTGGGCTGCAGCCCGCTCTGGAGAAGGATTTGCGAGCTGACTTCAAACCTTGGCTGGGGATTTGTTCCTTGGATCGAAGTTTTGTTGCAGGCCCTTCTCCAATATAAAGCAAAGAAACGTAAAACAACAAATATCTGGTGAAATCCAAACAGAATCTGCTCTATGTTATGCTACAAAAATGAATGAACTCTGCCTCCCACCCTCTCCCACTGTGACTTGCTGTGGACAAGCACCGCTCGGAGGCAGCCAGCGCGAGGGCTCTGCCTCCTTCCAGCGCCGCAGCCCAGCGCTGCTGCAGCCAGGGGCCGGCGAGGGCCGGGGTGCTCAGAGCGGCGCGGGTGGGACGCAGCCCTCTGTTGTAGGGCTGTAGAAGTGGTGAGCTGTAAGTTTAAAGCAAGCAAAAAACAAAGAAACCCCCACCATTTTCTGTCCTTCCTAAGGACGCACTGCCCTTCAGAAGGACAGGAATGTTCTGCATTGGTCGGGTGATTTCAGCTGTCCTCGTACGAGACTTCCTTGGGTCAGCGCAGGCAGCACGGTTGTTGCACCGTGGGCCGTGGACAGGTGAGTACCTGGGCGAGCCGGCCAGGCCAGCCCCATGGAGTCGTTATTTCTGCGTCTTTGGGGTTACAAGTCATCAATGTGCCCCTCAGAGCCAGCTGGACTGGAAGAAAGAGCAGGGAGCAGCTCCTCTTGCTTTTTATTCTTCAAGCATGAACAAAAATGCCTGTGAGTTTGAAGAGTACATTTCAAATGGGCAGAGCAGCAATATCAGGGTGTAAAATTCCTCCTCCTCACTGGATCTGTTTAGAGAAAGACCTAGCAAGGAGCTGCCCGTGTCAGAGGCAGGAGCCCTTTGCTGGGGTGGGAGCTGAGCTCTCCCCTGCTCTCCAGCCCCCACTAATTAATCCCTGACCAGCAGCAAGTGCATGCTGCGGGACGAGTGTTTATTTTCCTTCTGGCTTATTTATTAAAACAAAAGCACAAGACAGAGCGCTTCTACGTGTGGTGAACTCTGCAATTGTTAAAGTTTCCGAGAGGTCACAAGGGTCCCAGATAACATTAGCAGCAAAGTGTGATGTTGTCCTTTTGTGTTATCAACAGGAAACATCTTTACCAGCACAGGAACTACAGCTTTGTAATTGGCCTGCTGCAAGAACATGACAGTGTTTTCTCATCCTATCAGGACTCGGATATTTTGGGAGCTGGTATATAAGGCACAGAGCACACAGCGTCTCTTGGACATTAGGAACAGGTTCATGTGAGAAATCACTGTGCTTTGCTATTTTAGTAGTTGCTATAGTTGCAGCATGAATGATTTTCCTTGCCCGGCACGGTTCGGGGAGACGTTTCATTGCAGTTCGTATGTGTATTTTTATTATTGGAGTGCAGATGGACATACTTACGGTAATTAACATGGTGATATAGGGCTTGTAAAGAAGCCTTGAGCAAATAAACAGCAAATCCCTAAATCATGTAAATGGAGGCCTTGTTTAGCTTGCGTTAAATGCTTGCAGACTTCCACGGTGCGGGGCTGAGCTCAGTCCAAGCAAATTTCAGATCTCGCTGGGTGATAAAATGTTACATTTGGGCTCTGAAATAAGAAGGGCTTGCTGCGCTGAATGATCTCTGTGTTGAAAGGAACGGCCCTTCTGCCTCACGCAGTTAACGGCAGCAAGTCCAGGAGCATCCCTAACCAGCGTGAGATTGGAGTCAACAGCGTTTAGGGGGAGCTGGAAAGAGCCGAGCTGGAAGGGGGCCGATCCTGCCATTAATATTCTGGCAGAATTGCACCCCTCTGGTTACAGCAAACCTCGTTTGGACCATGTGAGAAAGCTGGGTGGTTTTTTCCATAGCTGCCAACACTGTTTTGATATGCAGTAACTGTAACTATTGAAAAGGAGGAACAACAACGAAGCCCAGCGCAATGACAGCCCCAAATTTGTCCTCGTAGCGTATAATGAAAAATTCTAATAACGAGAGGGGGTATAATGAAAAATTTTGATAGCGGGAGGCTCTTTTTAATTCGCCAGCGTGAGCAGTTTTACTTGGACCTTTCCTGCAGTAGTCCATCGCTGCCCATAGTGAATTCCCAAAGTCAGATTTTCTTGCTTCCACGCTAGAAATTTTCTTAAATATCTCCTGAGTTCAGGAACAAGTTTGACTTCTACATAGCAAACGCTTTGTAGAGATGGGTGACGGAATAATTTTGTTATGGAAAATGTTGACATAGCACAGGGAAAGCCAGGATTTTGGTTTCATTTTTCAGCACAACGACCTGAGCAGCTTGCAGGCTCGCTGCAGCCCTCGGTCCCTCCGCCCCGTCTGGCACAGGCCGTGCCCCGTGCCCACGCTGGTGCCTGTCCTGAGCCTGCTGACATCCCCGGACAAAGCTGCAGCAGTGCTTGAATGGCTCAAAAATTTTGTCCCGAACTTATCTCCGTGCGTTATGTCAAACACCAAAAATACCGAGGGCTGATGACAACAGGAGTTATTTCTGAGGGGCTGACACACTGCGGGGATGGGACACGGCGCGAGCTGTGTTTTCCTGTCTTGCTCACTCTTGCAACATGCTGGTGGAGGTGGAGGGAAGGAGGGAACATTTTGGCCTCGACTGAGGCGTTTGAGTAACCGCGCTCTCCGAGGCAGCAGGGTTGAAGCAGCTTTCTTTTCTCCAAGCACCGTTTTGTGACAGAACAGCCTTTAGATTAATGGAGTGAATTTTTTTTGGTATCAAACACAAGCTTTTCTATTGAGGTAGGAACATGAATTCAGCACAGAAAAGCAGCAGCTGCAATGGCTGCTATAGCCAGGCAAAGTTAAGCTAGAAAAAAGAGTTTGCTTCCAGCACAGTGTGTGCGTTTGTGTGCACGTGCTTGCTGCTGGCAGAGCTGATGCAGGGGGAGCTCAGAGCTCCCTGCGTGAGGCTGGGGCATCTCCAGGCGGTGCAGCCCCAGAGCTGCTGCTGCAGCTCACGCACACTGCAGCGAGTTACGAGGACGGTTACACTGCAAACAACCGTACCCCGTGCCTCCAAAACTTCAGCGTAATCCTTCCTCGAAGTTTTCCCCTGCTGAGCTCATCAAAGCTCTGCCCTCGCAGGCAGCCGCACACCTCCACGCTCCGCCAGGGCTTCCTGCAGGCGCCGCGGGACGTCCCCGGGCTGCCTCCGAGAGCCGGAGTGCGGCTGGGGAACCTCTCACCCACGCTTCCTGCGTGGATCCTGGTGCGAGCAGTGGCGGTGCGAGGGCGTGGAAGCGCGGAGATGCCCCATCCCACCCCACCGGTACCAAAATCGTGCTGCTTCCCCCCACTCCCCCCACATGCACACGCCGCAGTTGGGAACTGCAGCTCTGTTTTGCGCTGGGTACCAGCCACTAAAATGCTCCCTCAGCAGAAGAAAGGTCTTGTGCCCGCATCAGGGCGGTGGGCCAGCGCAGGGCATAGGAGGGACCAGCAAGCATTGCTGACAACAGACCTCCTCCACGAGACGGAGGACGCCGTGGTGATGAGAGCTTACTGCAGAGCAGGGCTCTGCCCCGCACGCAGCCCTGGAACGCAGAGCCTGAGGGACGCCGGACAAATCTGCTGGAGCTCGGAGGGCAGGGCACGGCCACGCTGTGCCGCGCAAGGGCAGCATGCGGCGTCCACCCGGATCCGTCCGGTGCCGGTGCTCCCTACGAGGGCAGCGCGAGCGCAGGCCCCGGCTGTGCCTCGCTCAGGAGCAGGGTGAGGCATCCTACAGAGGCTCAGCAGACCAAGCCTGCTGCAGGGCGCGGGGAGGCTGCAGAGCGCCGCGTTTGTAGCACCTCGCTGTGGGGAGGTGTCTGGGGCTGCGATTCTTCGCCTCTTTTTTTTTTTTTGGGTGGCTCCGTCACTGCCTTTATCTGGGTCTACGACAAGGGAAGGCCACGCGTAGCTAATTCCCAGGGGCCTGCAGAGCATCTGTGCGGTAAATTGGAAAAGCTCCTCAGAGAAAGGCAGAGAAGAATTATTGCCATTGGTGTGGCTGAAAGTGAAAAGGCTAAAGAAGCCTTTGGCCTGTGTGGGGAGGAGACCGTCTTCTTGTTTTTCTGACAGTCTTGAAAAGAAACAAACAGCTGCTCTTGATTTTCTGATTCCTCTGCAGGGCTCGGTGCGGGTCTGCGCTGCACCAAGCTGGGCTGGCCCCGTGGCCCGGGGCCGTCGGTGGCACCGGTCCGACACGGCAGCGGGACAGCAGCGTGTGGGAGCAGGGAGAGCGGCTGGGGCACGGCAGCGGGGGGGTGTCCTAAGTGTTAATTAACAACAATAACAACGCAAAAAGCTGCCTGTTTTAAAGCTGGATTACCTTTTTTTGCCATCAGTAGAAGCCTTCCTATCTCTCTGTAGACACACGTAGCCCTGCAGTCCTCCACAGAAATACCTTTGGGCAAACCAGATTATTTTGACTTTGGACAACATCATTCACGAAACTGCGCCACAAGCTTGGTCTGAAGGAAACCACACACGATTTGACTCTTTTATCTTGTATCAGCGGCGGAGAGCTCGGTGCGGTTACAGTTCTCCTCATTTCTGAGAAGCGAGGATCATATTTAATCATTGTGTCAGTTGGCGCAAACACTGTGTTTGTAGTGAAATGCTAAAAAACAGCACATTTATCTTTCCCTCGATCAAGATTCGTATGATAGAAGCTCTTAACGTATAAACTCATCAGTAATGAAACTTCTGAAGGGTTCAGCTACTGCCCTTGTTTACTGAGCCTTATTCTAAAGAATGGTCTGACCTCTCTTGCCTAATATAACAAATACAATACCAGTAATCTCCACCCAAGGGCATTCATTCCCTGGCAGACTTCTGCTTTGGCTCTAAGATATTATTCCTGGACCTTTTTTTTTTTTTTTTTTTTGCGAGGGGACGGGGGCTCTCTTGCGTCACTGAGCAGCACGTTTCAAAACACGAAGTGCCTGCAAGGGTTGCCTCATAGCACGTCCTTATCAGCTGCAGAAATGGAGAAGCCAAGAGCAACTTGGAGGGAGAGAGATCCTGGAGCTGGGGAGCGCTGCGGTTCCTCCTCAGGCTGGAGGATTTCATCCGACCCCTTCCAAGCCCACAGTGTTCGTTTGGAGCGTGCAGATCCCGGAGCGCTGCCGTTCCTTACAGTGCCATGGCATCACGCGCCCCTCAGAGAGCCCCGGTGCTGACCTACACGGGTCCCTGTTATTTTATTGGCACTAACTTGCGCTGTGGGATCAAAAAGTCCTAGGCGTAGGAGACAACCCCTAGGCAACATAGTGAATGGACACCACGGAGAAAAGGCAGTCCTTGCTCTAAAGCTCTCATGTATCACTTGTTCCTTAATCTGTCTGGGCTCCAATCTCTTTTTTCAGCAGTTTCTGTACAACACCTGCCTTGCTCAGTCGTGGCAGTGGCAGCAGAGGCTCAAGAAGCAGACAGGGCCACCGGTGAGGTGCGTCGTGCTTTGTGTGTTCTCAGATGGCAGCTGCAAAAACAACAGCATCTGCAGAATGGCACTGCTGCAGCAAATGCTCCTCGAGCTCTCAGGGACCGCCAGGAGGAGGTGGCAGCGCTGGGGTCCCACTGCCCAGCCCACGGTGACAAAAACGAGCACTGCCCACAGCCGCCCGGCGCGCACTGTGCCAGCTCAGCCCCACGCCGGGTGCCGCACGGCAGCGTGAGGCTCGTGGGAGCGTTGCTTTCGTGGAGGTTGGAGTTTCAGTGGTTTCTAACGACTTGTTCCGTTGATACTGAGGTGTGGAGGAGTTGAAAAGTCAGCTGTGCTCTTGGCAAACCCCAGCCAAACCGGCCAATGAAGTGCCGGTTCTCAAGGCCTCCTCCGTGTCCCTAGGATGACTCTTTGCACTCTTTACACCCTGTTGCTGAGTTAGGGGTTTGGGGTGTGGTTTTCTTTTTTCCTCCCCAAAATCATAGAATCACAGAACGACTTGTGTGGGAAGGGACCCCAGAGCCCATCCAGTTCCAACTCCCCTGCCGGGGGCTGGCTGCCACCCCCCAGCTCAGGCTGCCCAGGGCCCACCCAGCCTGGCCTTGGGCACCCCCAGGGATGGGGCACCCTCAGCTGCTCTGGGCAGCCTGGGCCAGCCCAAGGAAATGAAAATACAACAACACATAAAATCCAGAAGAATGGTACTACTTTTTGCAGACATTGCTGTCTATAAAGTCAAGAGCCCATCTCCTGATGAAGTCCTCTACCAATGCTTCTCTCAAATAAAATCCTCCTTTTTATATATACATCTCTTTATATATACATCTCTTACGTGTGCATGGAAATATATGCTTATATATAGAGGTTCTATATGTTACAAATACAAATGAATCTACAATTTAATCAGAATCCAAGCACAGCTATATGTGCATCAAAAGTGAAGGACTGATAAAAGAGGAGTTACTATGTTTTAAACTTCTGTCAGTCAGGAAACCGGACCTCCACCCATATTAACAGTCTGTTAATAATATCGACAATTCCAGCATCCTGTGCTGGCACTTACTGTCGGTGACAGCGTTCTGTAGCCAAGCAGGAAGCACCGACTGGAAGAATCCCACCTGACACAGCACAGTCAGTTTTTTCACTGGCTGCTCATGTCCTCTCTCCCACCAGAGAGGGGAACTGGATGTCCCATTAGAATAAGCGGAGTGCTAATGCTCCTGTGCCTGATTTAATACTTTTATACTGCTTTGATGAGACCCAGATACAAACCCTAAAGACAAAGCCATACATTGTGCAGCCTTAAAAATGCTACATTTCACCTTTCATCCTGTTCCGAAGTGTTCTGAGCATCTCAGGAAGGATCCTTTGGACATGATTTGATTGACACAGACCTAGGATGAATCTTCTGCATTAAATGTCATTTAATGCCATGGTCCCCAGGCTGGGAACCCAGGAAAAGGGCAGCTTGAGCATACGGTGGCCTGAAGAAAGAAAGAAAAGAAAAACAACACTTGGGGTGAGAGGCGAGGAGGACCTACAACATCTCTTGAAGATTTTCTACAGGTGGCGTCACTTTCCAAACCACTCGGCGTCTTGTACTTCAGAGCGTGTGGCTGTCCACAGCCCCTTGAGGTTTGCTGATCCGCTGTTCAGCTGCTGAAGCTTCGAGATGAGTGAGCGGAGCAACAACAAAGGACAGAAGCTTCAGCCTTTGAAATGCCAGCTTAGAGCACGAAGGCAGTGAAAAATAATGCTTTGTGAACTTCTTGTTTAGGAAAAAGCAGAACACTTCCTCTAATGACACACTTGCTTTGATGAGTCCTTCGTAGCCACCGGTGAATCATGGATGGAGGCGCAGGGACAGCCTGCTCCTGCCCAAAGGCCGCCCTCCCCCTCGTTCCCTGGCAGCCGACAGAAGGTGATGCTCCTCCTGCGGTCCCGCACACCATCAGGAACTCACCTGGCCCAGGATCTGCCGCTCTGGTCAGCCCGAGATCACCTCTGGCCACCCAGAGCTCCGTGTGCCCCCAGCAGGGCCGTGGCGAAGGCAGCGCCAGGCCCCGGGCCCGGCCCCAGGCCCTCGCAGCGCCCGTGCCGCCGTCTTGGCCTCGCCACAGCGAGCCCAGGTGCCCCTGGAGCTCCTCGGGCTTTCTTCCACTGTATTCCCTCCTTAATGCAGTTCATATGTTTAGACGTTTCCCTTCAGAGGCATCTGTTCTTTCCAAGTTCCTTAAATTTTAGATTATATGTCCTTTTTTTTGATCTTTTGCATTAAAAAATGCTTCCATTTGAAGCTTAATAGTGAGGGCTCAGTGCATCTGCCAGAGTTCCTGGCACAGCTAGTGTCCTGCAGGAGCAATTACTTTCCAGTGAGTCTCTAAAATTGCTTATTTACTTTCACTTGTATGCCAAAAATACTTTAAAATCAGGACAGTTTTTTCCAGTTACACAATCACCAGAAATATCTCGAATCCATACGCTTCCACTGTGGTTCAATAGTTAATCTGAAAATAGTCAACACAACTTATACGGCATGCAAGAAGCGCTCTGTCCCGGGAGGACGGCTTCAGAAGCGCCGCTCCATGTGGTCAGGTCGCTGGACGAAGGGAATTCCGTTCCCACCTCGCTGTAACGACCAGGGGAAAAGCGGCAGCGGGCGCCAGGCTGCGCCGCTCCGAGACAGCCCCCTCGCGTCTGATCACGACGGGTTTATTTACCACTCTGGGCAGCACAGGCCGTGAGATTTAGGACACTTTTCCTTTTCAATCAATTACAGTAAATTAAGAACATTAGTGAGCGACAGTAGCTGCTCCCACTCCTTTGGATTCACCACAAGCACTAATAAACGCAGTTTTCGTCTCTCCTGGTTTAAGAATTGGAGCCTCTCCCTCCCTGTCCTGGGGGCACAGGTGAGGAAGCATACAACACCCACAACACCTCGTCTGAAGCATCTTCTCAGAGCACGTTTTGCAAATCGAGGCGCCCTTTGTTTTCCTTACTCATGCATATTTTAAATTCCCTTTTAAGTTTCAACGGTTTGCATGGGTGTAATTCAGAGCAGACTGGGGCCTTACATATTTTGCATACCAACTAGTTATGTGAGTCCAATTTCTGAAAAAAAAAATTGTATGAGCATTATGATGCAGTTGGGGAGTAACCAGCTGGAAAAAAAAAAATACAAGAAAACCAGAAGGATTTACTTTTTAATTTCAAGCGCATGTTCGCAAACGAAAGCGAGCACTGTGTCCACCAACAATGGCCGGAAGGGAATCAGCCTTCCTCCAGACCTGCTGAGGAACCATAGTCTCGATTTGTAGGTTTAAGTTGCTAGCACTCTTTTTCTTTATATATATATGGCATCTAGACTTTAAACGATATTGCAAGAGTAGAAATAGCACGATAAACCTTCAAAGCTGAAATAAAAAAGAACCTGTGTTTTAACTTAGCGTTGAGTATTTATACAGCCGGCACCGTTTAGTCCGGCATGTTTGAGTGAGTGCGAGTCTGTGGTTGCAGTTGTGTATAAAAATATTGTAGCCTGCTCCTGCTTTAGGAACTAAACTTCAGTTCCCAATAGCTCCCTCTGTAATTCTCTTTCCAAATAAAAGGAAGAACTATTCCTGGCTCGTAACGGTGTATTTCTGTGGCTTCTTGAACTATAATGAAGGCAGTCTGGAATGTTAAAAATTACATGCTCAGTGCCAGTGCTTAACCCAGGGTAATTTAGGCTTTAAATGTTTTGAAGTTTACATTTTGAGTCTGTTATTGTACAAGTTCTTAATTAAAATGTTGCCATAGTCCAGATCACTAATGGTTCTTGCTCAATGATCCATTAACATCTATCTCAAACCACTACTTAGGGAGTCCGATCATTTTGGTATGGAGGGCCAAGGCCATCTACTTGGAAAATTATTTGGTTTTTACTTGGCTGCTTCTAATTGCAGAAAATCAAAGGCATCTTTGATATCCACTGGATTCCATTGACAGAAACATCAGTTCTCTTTCAGTAAAGGCTTCACTGCTTGTCTCGCGTGGACTAAATCTTTGTGCAGTTCAGGAAATAATCTGCCGAGCTTGTCACCGATGAGTCAGGTTTGGATAGTCCCCGGTGCACTGCAGGCAGAAATGTTCCGCTGATGCCCATTGTCATCTGTGTTTTCCCACTGAAATGTTTCTAAATAAATCAGAAAAACGTGACAGCCTCACCTGGGGCTTCTAGATGTCACCATGACACAATGACAGCTATTGTTCAGACCAGCGCCAGCCTGGACCGTCTTGTTACCAGCTGCAGCAGGGAGCCTGTAGGCTATGCCCCAAAGCACACCTTCACATTTACACCCTATGCACAGAGAAGTGAGGCTGTAACCTGACTTTCACCCTCAAAAAAAAAAAAAATCCTCTTGTTCCACGTGTAAACAGAGGGAATTTAGAGCAGAATCACTGAGAGAGACACAGCCTGAACGCTAACACCACAAGGATTATTTTTTTCTTCTTTTGGTGGGGGGAGGTCAGAGCTGGCCCAGGGCTTGGAGAAGATTCCTTCAAGGATTTCTCAGCAAAGCCCCAGAAACATCCACCAGCTGTAGGAACAACCCAGCAGGATTGCAACGGCTTGGTGATAATCTGCATACTGAGGGGGATGCCAGAGCTTTCCACCGAAAAAAACCATGTACTTTATTGCGCCAAAAAGATGGCAATTATTTAATTGCCTTCAGCCCAGGTTTAGATTCCTCCTTGGCCTGAGGCGCTTGCGCACACATCGTGCAGTCATTCATCTACCTTTCTCCAGGACACCGCTTCAGTCCCGGGGCTTTGGCAGTCTTTTATATCCTCCACCTGAAGCAGGTCTGCTTTGTCTGACGGCTCCTTAAAACCTGTGGGACCCCACAGCACAAGGACCCTAGAACGTGAGACGAGGCGCAGGCACCGCAGTCCAGGAGAGCGGCTTTCCAACAGCAGAAAGCACCCTGCCCACCCCGAGCCTGTCTAGGTACCACAGCACGAGTCTCACCCAGTTCGCATTTACTAACGATCGCACCACAATAACAATTTCCAGAGAGCATCCCTGACCTTACACATCTCCCCCATGCTCTGCCAGCGGCCGCTGGGAGCTCAGACGACGCTCCGGGCAGCTCTAGCCAGCACAGTCCTTGCTGTCTCAGACCCCAAGCCCACAGCTGGTCAGCTGAAAGTGCCCTGAAAAATGCAGTTCGCCTCTATCTGGCCTCTCTCTACAGGGCTTCAGCCGCTTACTTTTGTCACCCCCTCACCTCGACACGATGCACTGAGGAGACGCAAACCCCTCTGACGCGTGAGACGGAACGCGCTCTCTCCGCACCAGCCCTGTGCTTGTATCCGCAGCGCGTCCCCTGACACCACTCTTCAGCTCCATGCCTTATTTTTCGCTATGAATTTTGTTTTTCAGGTGTAAGTAAAATGAAGTGTTATTATTTCCACATAATCAAGGCAAAAAACAGTTTCACTTTCTTTGAAGCTTTTTATCTCCCTACAACTGGATTTGAATCTCTGACTTCATCACCACAACCCCAGAGCCATAACCACAAGGCCACATGGTCCCAGAGCTGTTTTTGGAGGTGGTAGAGATGTGAGTTATTTTAGAAGCTGCTAGCTATAAATTTCAGTTATATTTGAAGGAGGGGAGGTTCGCTTTGAAAGCCCTTGGTGAGCCTGTCCTTCAGCGCCTGGTGGGCAATTACTGAGGCCGCTGGCACGGGCTCCAGTGGAAGGCTGTCCTGCAGTTTCTGCCATAAACCATCCAGCACAAACAAAGAGCAATTGTGAACGACGGTTACACTAATTGTCCTTGTTGGTATGACTATCCCAAGACAGGTTGTGACGCAGAAAGTCAATCTGCACAGAGTCAGTTTTTCATTACACTGAGCTCCAAATAGCATCAAAACAAGTCAGTTTTAGACCACTTGACTGCGCCTGATAAATGCAACCCAACCACCTTGATTCTTTTTTAAAAAGCCTTCACCCTGGCTCTTAGTTCATGGTGCATTTTTGCACTTTTGGTTTCCTGCCTGAAAATAAATGTGAATCTGCTATTGCATACCACTTTTTCCATAAACTACGCAAACAGGCAGGGTGGCAAATGCTATGAACTGTGATTAGAATGGCAGAAATGGCATTTGCAAAGTAAGGATAACTTGCCCAAATGATACTCGGAATTTAAAAGACTTGCTTGCCAGGATTCATCCAAAGCAGGGTGCCCCTGGCATACCCAAAGCCCGGGTGTTGGATATGGCTTGAGATAAAAGCCCCAAACAAGCGACGAATGAATAGCAGAATGAGTTGCTGAAACTATAAATCGTGGGATCCTTCTCTTTCATGTCTAAAAACTGTTTACATTTTTCTTGTCTCACAGCAGTAATTCTCCACTGCAGAAGTTAACCACATCTTTGTGAAATGTAGATAACTTTGGGAGTGAAACGATTTCAATCAGAATAGGGGTCATCTGAGAGATGGCGGTAGTTTCTTATTCAAGATTGTGCTCGATACAACCAGCTCCCGGTTCAGTGTTTCATTGGCTCTGATATAGCAAACCACTGCTGCCTGAGCAGCGTTATCAGCACCAGTAAAACAGACACTAATTGTTCCCTCTTCCACATGCTGTGCATGGTATTTACCGCTGGAGATGCCTTCACAGAACAGACTGAAGATAACAAAGGGCTGAAGAGAGTTCTTTAAGAAGGAAGAAGAAAATAGGAGGAAATTCCACAAATCCGTAAATCTGGAACAGCACTGACTGCAATTGCCCTTAGCTGGCTAAGAACTGACCGTGTCGTCTCCAAACGGGATGAACTGTCTATTGCACCCCCCATGAAGTGCAAACAGAGCCGCACAGTTCCTTAGCCTACGTGCCCAAGCTGTGGGTGTTGAAATTCGTAGGAGAACCAACGCAGCTCACTGCCCAGCTGGGAGACCAGAGGCAGGGCAGGGAGATCACCCCGCCGCAGAGAGCCGGCTCCGCAGCGACCGCGGCTGGGCCTCCAGCGCATGGGAGTGTGGCTGGCTCCAGGTGCAGGTGGTTCCTCTTCATGCCTAGGGTGCAGGGACGGCTCTTGAGGTGGTGATGACCCAGACAACGGTGGGACTGCTGGAAATACGCCTCAGAGACTGGAAAATCACTTAGCTCCACTGTCATCAGCTGTGATTCCGGGTCATTCCTACTGGCAGGCATGGGAAGTTGTTTGGGGCTGAGATTTCTTAGCATATTGTAAAATGTCAGCTCAGGAGAAAATGGCATTCTCAGTGTTGAGCGCCACATCTATTCTGATACTGGAAAGCATTTCTGGAAGCAGGAGACCCTTTGGAATTGCAGTGAAAAGTCACAAGAAAAAAAAACCAGAGGACCAAGGTTGTGCCCGAAGCGCAGGGGTACAGGCCCCGGGGCAGTGCTGCCGACCGCTCCTGCTGCCCCTCCGGAGCTCAGCAGTCGGTCGGGCCTGCTGCTGCCATCATTTAGCAGCTGCGGAACGGCAGCGGCTGGAGGCTCGCGCCGGACACAGGCCTCGGGCCGACGGGCGCACAACAGCCATCCTGTGCCGGCCTCCGGGAAGGAAAGGTTGCTCCTGCGGCCTTAGAGAGTTGTCCCAAAAATCTCAAAGGAAAAAAAAAAAAAAAAGAAAGAAAGAAAACACCAAACAAACAAGGAAAACATTTCACTAGAACCCATCTTTGGAAAAATATAAAAATATTTTTCCATCCTGAGAAATAACTATAAATAATGTTTGAACTATTAAAAGGGTGAACGCAGAAAAAAAAGGGCTATTTACATAGGAGCGTTTTGTGCTGTTTCAGTCTAATTTGTCACCGATGTAGGAGCCTCATACGTTAGCTGGAGGAAATCCAGAGCTTTCAAAGGTTTTCTGTCAGGGCTTGAAAAGCTGCCAGCTTTTTTAATGGAGCCGAGCAGTCTCAGGCCTGTTGTTCTCAGAGATTTTGCGAGCCAGGGCCGCATGTTAGCAGGAAACAGAGCCAAGTGGGCTTCCTGAGCGTCTGAGAGAGGAAACACTGTAATAAGCATGGAGGCTGTGGTTAAAAATAACCCCGGTATATAAAGGCTGCGAAGGATCCCCTCTCGCTCACACGCGCCGCTGCCTCTTGGCCGGCGGCTGCGCGCCGATTCCATGCGAGTGAGCCACGGCCACCGCGGCGGAGCAGGTGGTTCTGCCGCAAGGAGAAGGCAGAAGCGGCCCGAGGAGAAGCGAAGCACTCGGGGCTCCTCGTCCTGCGTGCTTTCGGCACGCGGGGTGCCCGCGCTGGCCGGGGCGCGCCGTCGGGCCGAGCCCCGCTGCAGCTACGGGCGCGGCGTTTCGGTA